>LNAC01000135.1:627606-789335 GCA_002007465.1 Ailurus styani
CAGTGGGCCTCGGACAGTGATGGGGGGATACAGTGGAAGGAAGGAAGCCCAGGAGGCGGACTTGGCAGTCTGCAGGCTGGTGCTTCCCGTGTCTTCACTGGGGACACTCCAGTCACTTTGGTGGGCCACACAGCGACCTCACCCTCCTCACTGACTTGGTTGCCTCCACTCCTGGCTCTGCCCTCTGCCCTCTGCCCTCTGCCCAAACTTCAGCTCCATCCTGGGTTCTGTTGTCTTCTGCCTTGTGTCTGGTGCATTTTCTAACGTATGACTCTTGGTATGAGTGCCTTCTCTGTGTGTCTCACATTCAAATTTCTCCGGGAGAGGATGTGATTCATTTAATTATTACACAGGGCTCTCCCATTGATTTATTTCATAGGCCACAGTCCAGTTGATGGCCAGGCTTAGTCAGCAGTGGCCCAGGAGAAGTGTGTTTCCTATGCTGAAACATGACCACCTGAGCATAGTGTACTTGTGGATAGTCTGTAGAGAGAGCTTTAGGTGTGAAAGGACCTCGGCCTTGCAACACCTTTTTCCCTACAAAGAAAAAGAAACCCACCAGAAATGTTTTCTAGATGGCCAGCTGGCTCTGGGGGGCTCGGCTTTTGCTTTAGGCATAGCAAATAATAGATCCTTCGGAAAGGTGAGCACAAGCATGTAATGTCACTGCTAAATTCCAACATGGTGCAAAACACAGAAGAGAGAATGATTGACTAAAACACTGTGCCCCATCTCAAGGTGCCCACAGACCAGTAGCGAAAGACAGAATGTAGGCCGCTAAGAGCAGCAACATGTGACGATGGCTAAGAGTATGGGCTTCAGATACTAGCTGAAATTATAATTTGGTTTGGTTTGGTTTGGTTTTATTTACTAGCTGCAGGACCTTAACTCCCAAGACGTCAGTTTCCTTGTTTATAAAGTACCGCTTTGTACTGAGAAGAGAGAGGGAAAGAAAGACGTCCTGGAACTGGGCTCAGCAGCCACACAGCCTGGTGCTCTGGGGAGAACCAGGGTGTGAGTGTAGTAATTCTTTACTTGCGGGATGTTATGATACTTAAGTCACATAGCATAGTGCCTGCCACATGGAGAAATCTTAATGAACAGTAGCCATATATTTTCTAATGCAACCTAAATATTAAAATGAAGATATCCCTAACGTACCATGGAAAACAAAAAGGAGAGAAAGTGGAGGTCAGAGAAGCCCCGGCCGAGAGCTTGTTGTCCTGAGCAAGTCGGCGGGCGGTGGCTGCAACCCAGGAGTCAAGGGCGGCTTCTACCTGCTTTGCAGCCCGAGCTGCCATGGCTTTTCTCTTCATCCGGACAGGGAGCTGGAGGCAACCACACAGGGGGAGACTGAGGCATGCCAGTGCACGAAGGGACGTCTGCAGCCACATCTGTCATAAGCTGCTCTGTTATCTTACAGAATGCATATCCTGTTACAATGGGAGAGTGCCGAATTTCTATAGATTTGCATTGATCTTGTGTTTGTATAGGCCTATAAGGATGTTATTATAGCTGAGACACCATTTTGAGGGTTTGTTTACTTAAGTTTAACTGCTCCTGGGGAAAGCATCGTATGAAAAATACATGACTGCGCTCTTGGATTTATTTAGCTCAAGTTTTTCTGTCATCACTGGAGTCCAACCCCAGGTACTAGTTTGAAAGTCTAATTAACAGCCAGGAAGGTCATTAGAGAAGGACTGGAGAGTTCATTTAAGGATGCAGCCATACTTAGTTTACTTCACATGAAAAATTAAACACAAAGGTAATAACCACAAAGATTTGTTTCTGCTATGTGATTGTTTTAGACCAGAGGGGGAAAATTTATACTTGTTTAAGTTTCTGATTAAAGGATCCCATTTCATACTAAATGAAGAGAACTAATTTTTGACTAGAGGCCGCAATTTGTAATGTTAGCATGCCTGGAATTACAATGACCGGACACTTTTGTGAATCACCGAGAGTAGAAGGGCCCCGGGTACAGGAAAGTGAATAGCTCTGATGAGTGAGGAAAGCTGGCTATCACAGCAGCAGTTGTCCTCAGTAATAATCAGGCCACCCTTCTACCTGCAACACGCTGAACAAGTAGGTAATCAAGAACAGTGTCATGCATTAAAATGACAAGAAGGACCGAGTGAATATCAGGCCACAGCATCCCAGTCACCCTTCTCATTCTGACATAAAAGAAATGTTGAACTCCTTTTTAGTTCTTATGCTCTTCCTTGCAGACATAAGGAAAATTATCTTTTATTACCAGATTAATTTTACCTTATGAATTTATTAAGATGTAGGCTGATCTAAAGAATAGCAGTTGACACTTGCATGCCTCTGGCTTCTCCAGTAGTTTCTTAAGTGACCTAATAGGTAGAACTTATTTCTTATCATCGGTGCATTAAGATGCCTAAGAAATATGTGATAATAATTGAACATTCTACAAAGAGAAGAAAAATGGGATAAAGGATGTCACTCATGCCTCTGACACTCATGGTACAGTGTTTATAATATTCTCACTATTTATACCACTGTGTGCACTGAAGACAGGATTTGGGATCCAGTGTATTTGAACCTGGAGTGCAGCAGGGGTTTTAAAATTCAATATTATTGGGGCACCTGGGTAGCTCTGTTGATTAAGCAACTGCCTTTGGCTTGGGTCACGATTGTGGAATCCCAGGATCGAGTCCTGCATCAGGCTCCCAGCTCCGCGAGGAGTCATCTTCTCCCTCTGACCTTCTCCCCTCTCATGCTCTTGCTTGCTCTCTCTCTCTCTCTCTCTCTCTCTCTCTCTCTCAAATAAATAAATAAATAAATCTTTAAAAAAATTCAATATTGTTTCCAGACAATGAGAAAATAAATTTCTGTCATTAAAAAGATAATAATAATAATATAATAAATAATAAAATAAAATTCAATATTATGTATGCCTGTTTGACCGTCAGCTCCCTGCGAGCAGCCTCTCATCAGTGGGGCATTTCTTGGCAGTATTGTTCCAAGACTCTAGATGACTTTTCCAAATGAAAAAGTAATAGAAAAGAGCATGAAATGGTGAAATAGTGGTCACCTAGTAATTGTTTAGTCTGTTTTCAGCACCCTCTTTGTAATAATCAAAACAAATTCAAGTTTGACTTTTAGTACGAGTTTTTTTCTTCTGCAGAAGAAGATACATTTTCAGAAAATGATGCTGGATTAATACAAAGCACCATTTCCCTCAGAATGCTGCCATTATCAGACCCCTGTCCCCCACCCCCATGCTCCATCCTTGGGGAAAGGGCACACGTGAAAAAAGAGTCCATTTATAAAAAGTTACAAATATAATTATGGGTTAGACAAGTGTTCCCAAAAAGAAGCATTTCAAGTCTGTGGATTCAAAGCTCGTCATTTTCTTTATGTATGTACTTATTTTTATTGCAGTCATTCTTGGGCTATTGTTTGGGGATACTCTAAATTAAGGCTTTTTTTTTCAATTATGCATCGCATGTTTAAGGGGAAGCAGAAGTGTGAGAAGAGCAGAGATTGTTTAGAAGAGCTCTTATAGGGGGTACCTGGATGGATCACTCGGCTGGGCATGGGACTTTTGGTTTTGGCTGGGGTCGTGACACCAGGGTGGTGGGTCAGAGCCCCGTATCAGTCTCCCCTCAGTGGGGAGTCTACTTGAGATTCTCTCTCTCTCTCCCTCTGCCCCTCCCTCTGCTCTCTCACTCTCTCTCAAATAAATAAATAAATCTTTTATAAAAAAGAGAGAGAGAGAGAGAGCTCTGATATGTTAACCTAGGGCAGTGGACCAGAACCTCATAGATTTGTAACTGGCCAGGGTGCGCAGAGCTCCTGCTCTTTCCTAAGCCCCCTCCAGGTTTTCTGTTTAGAGGTTCAGTCCTTCCAAAGCAATGAAGTTCAACATCTGGAAATAGAGATAAGAAATTGAATCTCTCTCACCCCCAACGTCTTCATAGGTTAAAAAGTTCTCTGACTCCTACAAATACCTTCAACCAAAACATTTAATCTACACATAGTTAAGAAGAGAGTCAAATATTATAGAGTCTCACATCTGTTCAATAGCCACATTCTGAGCAATCTTCCTCTTGTTCACCAATGACCCTCCCTGCCCACGACGCCGGGGTAAATAGTAGGCACACAATCAATGTTAGTTGGATCAATCTGGAAAATCTGGAACTTGGAGGAGTGAGGAAGCCCAGATTTGAAAAGGAAATGTTCAGATTCTGACTTCTCTTTTCCCCTTTCCTAGTTAAAAAAAAAAAAAAGTACACGGAGAAAGGTACATAAAATACATATGTACGGTTTACAAGTAACTTTTTAAAAAGGGAAACCTTCATAACCACCACCTAGTTTCAACCTCTTTGTTTTGGATTTAAAATGGGTTACTTTTATTTCCCATAGTCCTTAGCACAAGGACGTATCACTTGATAATCAACTGAAATGAAAATAAAACTTAAAAATATTTTCATGTAAATCTATGAAGACAATACCAATACTTACCAGTGCACGGAATTCAGATGGCTAGACCAAGACTATGGCATTCCAAAAGAGAACTGTTTTTTCCTCTACACAGATTCCTTTGCAGTTGCAATTCTCTTTTGAGAGAAACCATGCCCATCCCCATAATATTGCTGAGAAGATAACTTCAGAAATTTAAAGAAAAAGAAAGAAAAGAAGGAAGGAAGGAGGGAAGGAAGGAAGGAAGGAAGGAAGGAAGGAAGGAAGGAAGGAGGAAGGGAGGGAGGGAGAGAGACAGAAAGAAAAAAGAAGGAGGGAGGGAGGGAAGGAAGGAGGGAGGGAGGGAGGAAGGAAGGAAGGAAGAAAAAAGAAAGGAAGGAAGGAAGGAAGAAAGAAAGAAAGAAAGAAAGAAAGAAAGAAAGAAAGAAAGAAAGAAAGAAAGAAAGAAAGAAAGAAAGAAAGAAAGAAAGAAAAAGAAAGAAAGGAAAGAAAGAAAGAAAGAAAAAATGGGTCTTCTTCCTCTGGAGCAGACCACTAGTCCTGCCAATTAGGTAAACCAAATGTCCTAAGAGGTCTTAAGATATTTTTTAAAAAAGAAAATGTTTTGTGAATACAAAGGAAATCTGGACCACAAAAAAACCTAATGAAGTGAAAAGGTAAATTTAAGAAGACAGCTATTTCTTGCTTAATGATTTCTTTATGTGCTGATTGAGCTGACACCCCTTCACACTTAGAGTTTGGGATGTGTCCAGGCTCCTTTGTGAAGAAAGAGCTCCACCAAATTTTCCCTGAGCGGCTAGAGAAGAATTAAGGTTGAACATTTTATGTGATGGATTTCAGAAGTGGCTCAATTTAGCTAAGTTAAGGTTGAAATACTGAGAAAACCAATACGATCCCAAAGGCAAAATTCTTTCTTCCATAAAAACTAATCTTTTACCAAAAATGCTTGCTTTAGAGCACAAAAAGAACTCTGTTAGAGTTGTGATTTTAAAACAATTGCTATCATTCTTGCCCAGAGGGTGAATTAACCTGAAATTCATCAGCCATGTAGTAAAATTACATCTGTTAATAAAATGCATTTTTTTCTTCATAGTAGTACTGACATATATTCTATAAGCAACCTCTAGGTTTCATAATAATTAAGCTGTGTTTATGGTGAAAACAATGTAAAACGATGAACACTTATCAAGTACCTAGGTTGTATATAGATAGTAGGTATTCTGAAAATGTTATAAGTGGAGAACTCTGCCTTGAAATATAAAATAAATGCTGAAAATATTCGTGAGAATAAAGATTGGGGAAGCTAATATTTTCTTTCAATATTTAGTTGGCTTTTTTTTAGTTGGCTTTTTTTTAGTAGGGATTAGAAGGGCATAAAGGAACAACTTTGATTTAATGAAGTCATCAATTAAAAAAGTAAATAAACACTTTGGAATGTATATAACAGCTGCATATTTTGAATCAAGCATAGACTGGCCAGCATCTGTGGAGACAAAAGAGGAGACAAATTATGGTCTCTTTTTCCTTCTCAGTAGCCCACTCCATGTCCAACAGAGTCATTTTGAGAACTCTAGTAAACTATTCAGGTGTAAAAATAGAAGCTAGTGTATTTGTACTCAAAAATAAAAGACTTTTGAGCGCTGGAGTCTTCTCTAGCCCTTAAAGAAAAGTACTTAATAGTCTTAAGAGGAACAAAGGAAAGCGTGAGCTGCAAACACATCCTTGAAGACAAAGATCCCTACAGCTGCTGAGTTGTCATACAGGACCAATATTTTGGGATAAAACTCAGCCAAGAGTAATTTACATGGAGTATAGGAGATACTTTGGGAAGTGAAATCACTCTATGCTTAAAAGATATGGAATGAAAGAATTCCATTTTTAAGTGCCATGGGAAGAGATACCTTGCATTTATACACACAATTACCTCAGATTTCAACAGCAAGATTTGTTGCAATGGAAACATCCTCTTTTTTTTAGGTTTAAGAGCTCCAAATGGTACTGTAGCCTACATTAAACATAAGTACTCCTTTCCTTTACAAAACTGTCATCTACTCAAGTCACTGAATTCCAAATAAACTCACTGGGGTACCAGTGTTAACCTCCATCATCATATTCATAAATTAACCCTAGGTAGATTACAGCCCTTCAAAGTTGGCTTCTCCCTTTCATTTATGTGGTATATAGTGTGTACTTTTCACTAAACAGAGGATGAATAATAGAAGCATATAAGGTAGTTGTCTGCACAGCCGAGGAAGACATACATACTCAGGTGTAGGCATTGCTGATACGTTCTGAAGCCCAAAGATGTGACTGGGTTCATCCCCCAAATAGTCTTACTTTGTTATTGTTTTATAAATGTCTAATTCAGGTTGGCATAAATATAAAAAAGAGCATTCATTTTTATTTATACATCTCGAATACACTTTTATAAATATGTAAAATGAACACATTTTGAGAGTTTAATGAGTTTTATAATTCTGTTCCTAGATAAACATACTTTTTGATTAAAAAAAGAAAAATAATTATTTCCTGATTTATTCCAAATTACCTAACGGGCCCAAAACATAACAGAGCAAATAATGAATGCAAATCAGGAAAGACTCCTCATACTGCTCTCCTTCAGCTCCAGATTTATTAGAACATGAGTATGTGGAAATAGGTAAAATAAGTAATAGTTTTCTACCCTGGGTCTTGGTCTGTGCAAGTAGACTGACTGCTCATGGGTGAGTCAGGGAAACCTTGGTAGTGTGTGCTTTACAAAGAAAGCAAGTGGGGGATGTATTTCTATTGGCTCTCCCTTTGGGTATTGCTGGCGCTCCCTGCTTTGAGTGAATCATCGCCAGATAATATGGAGGCAAGAACCTTGACCCACTACGGAAAACACTTCCTACTGGCATTTTGAAAGGAACAGGGATCCCATCCAGTTCTGAGGTCATCAGATTTGGTTTTATATCACACTTTGATCACTGTGACTGTGTGAAGTGGCTTACCAGGAACTGTAGTGGGGGGACCCAGTGTGATGGTGTGAGCGTGATTCCTGTCTGCAGTGAGATTGCCTCATGATTCATGATTCATTACAGAACTATGATGTGGCTGAGCATAATCACTGGTGTGTGTGTGTGTGTGTGTGTGTGTGTGTGTGTGTGTGGAAGATGAACAGTTACACCAGGGGGAAACAGAGCCCAGGTAGAGAGTTTAACGTTCTCTCCTCTTGTTCCACTTGGAGCTATGGCAAATTTGTGAGTTCAGAAAGATGTGGGAGCCCTTAGGTGTAAGCTCTGTCAAGGTTGGTTGGAACATAAGACATGTTCCTAGAGGGAAAATAGAAATGATCAATAAATCTCTTGTTCTTGATCCAAGGTAATTCAGAATAGCTGTTATTTCTAAACAATTGGATTGATAACTAGACTTTGCCCATTAGCCAAATGAATGTTATTTTTTTCATATTTGGCTTGCCTCTGTTGTAACAAATAAAAAATATACCAGCTGTATAAGGACCAAATACATTTTCATGACAATGTACCAGGATACCAAATTTGACTAGATAGTACATAAACTTAAAAGAGCTTTAAACCCTAAATTTAAACTCAGATAATATATCTTAGAAAATGCCTTTCTTCTCTGGATGAAGACAGAACCAATGAATCATGGACATCGACTCTCTAGTCTAAAATGTATTGTTTACTGAAACCTTGTAGAACTGTCTGTTTATATTATCCCTCCTTGATACCTTCCTCATAATCTGGCTAAAGATCTTCCAGGAGCATCTAAATTCTGATGACATTTATTAACATAATACATGAGAAGTGAATAATACCCCGTGACCAAGTCAAAGCATACTTCCTTTACCTAACTGCCAGCTCGTTTGCTAGCCTCCTACACCCAATAACAGGCAGTGGGGTGAGGGATTATTGAGCAGGATTCTTCTAAACATTCTAAGGTATTTTAAATAACTACCACCCCCCACACACACACATACACACACACACACACATGCACACTCACACTGGCTGGATGCAAAGCGGTTTGGCCCCCTTAGGTTACTAATGCTCTAAAGATCTTTCTACCTACTTGATTTGTATCCAGAGAAGGAAGGTACATGTGAGTAGGTCGGATAAACCTATCAATGGGATATCAAAGTTGGAACCAGTGTCAAAGAAGGGATTTGGAATTGGCATAGGGATCACTTAAAATTCAGTGATGTGAGTGCACCAACAGTACATGAGTCTCCTAGTATTACTTCTATTCATTACTCCTAGGAAATGAGATAAAACTTAGAAATAAAACTTTGTCTAGAAACCTCAGTCATGTAGTGAAATCACAAATATATGTTAACTTGCAAGGTTGACGTGTAGTTAGACTTACCTATAATTAAATAAATTTCATTATAAAGTATCTTCTCAAAAGGAGAATTATATGAAAAAAGTTTATAAATCTTTACAGCTCAAACTCAGATGGCATTTGTTAAATATGTGAAGAAACTTCTGGACACTGTGGTCATATATGCCCTTTATGCTTCCCCACAACCAAAATCTTTCTCTACTCTGAACACTAGGACTGGGTTTATTTGCATCTAGCTGGAGTTCTTTTTTTTTTTTCTTTTTTTCTTCTCCTGAAGAAAATAAAACTCATTATGGTCTGAGAAATGGTGGGCAAAAAGACCTCTTGCTTAGTACTTGTGACGTTACCTTCTGATGAAAGCCTCACTCGTGTGGCAGATGCTCTCCAGATTATGATGCAGTTACAAATTCCATTCCGAGTAAACGTGGTTATTTTGATGACAGGGACACAATTATTCTCAAAGACATCAGAACCTAAATTAAAATATTAGATATTCAGACTGACAGTTGGAAAAACAAAGGTTATTTCCAGTGTGTCAAGTAGATATTTGCCTCTGACAAGTTCATAAAATGCATCTTTTCTTGGTGTTGTCACCAGCAACTCAACAAAACACCTAAAATTTCCCTACTTTAAAATATACTTAACATTGCCTGGAGTACATGAGAGACATTTGCAAATTGCAAAGTTGACTGTGCTTGGTAGCAACTGCGGGAAGATTCTAACAATAGTCAAGGTGCCTTAGGATCCTGTTTGCTTTTACTAATGTCTTAATTGTAAATTAGAATCTTGTTACCTTTGCTATTTCATTTAGGAAGTTATTGCTTAAGAGGATGCTAGTCATCTTAAAAAGGTAATACATTTCCAGAATTGCCTTATTTTCTCACTTTTACAGGATTAACTAATGCAATAATTTTTTCCATTGACTCTTGCTCTAAAGAACTAGGTGGCAGTAGAAAGAAAAACGTGTTTGAAACTGCACCAAATTATTTGGATTCCCCTGGGGGTACCTGATACCCATGGACAGGCAGTTCAGCCACGCTGGGGATCCTGGGCCAGTCCCAGTAATGGCAGAAAAACCTCTGAACTCTGAGACCTTATAGCTGTAACTCTAGCCTGCACAAATCCTGGAACATACAAAATGTGGCTTGTTGCAAAGTATAAGGCTGTGGCCAAATTCCAGACCCTCCAAGTACCTTCCACTTTCACGCAAGGCTAGGCAGACAAGTATTGAATCTTTTTTTTTTTTTTAAGATTTTATTTATTTATTTGACAGAGATCACAAGTAGGCAGAGAGGCAGGCAGAGAGAGAGGAGGAAGCTGGCTCCCCACCAAGCAGGGAGCCCGATGCGGGCCTCGATCCCAGGACCCTGAGGTCATGACCTGAGCCAAAGGCAAAGGCTTTAACCCACTGAGCCACCCAGGTGCCCAAGTATTGAATCTTTTGCTGAATTTCCTAAATCAGTGGCCTTCTTTTTTTGCTGTTCTGAATTTTCATTTTCATATTTTAAAAATTTATGTACAATAAGATTCACTTTCTGGTTTATGTTTTTCTGAGTTTTGGCAAATATAAAGTCATATAACCACCACCACAATTAAGACATGAAATAGTTCCATCATCCTACTCACCAAAAAAATCCATTATGCCATCCCTTTTTATTTTTTATTTTTTATTTTTTTATTTTTTAAGATTTTATTTTATTTGAGAGAGAGAGACTGAGATAGCGACAGAGATAGCAAGAGAGAGCATGAGCCAGAAAGAAAGGGAGAATCAGGCTCCCCGATGTGGGGCTAGATCCGAGAACCCTAGGATCATGACCTGAGCTGGAGGCAGATGCTAAACCAACTGAGCCACCCAGGTGCACCATGCCACCCCTTTATAGTTAAACTCTCCCCCCATCCTTAACAGAGAATAGAACTACTCTGTCTCTATAATTCTCTCACTTTAGGATTGCTATATGAATGGAATCGTATAGTATTTCCTGTCTGTCTTCTTTTGTTTAGCATAATGCATTTGAGATTCATCCAAATGCATTATCGATGATATGTATTGATACTCGTTCTTACATTTGTCAACTTTTTGTTCCTTTTGATTGCTGAGTAGTATTTCATTATATGAATGTGCCACCATTTGTTTATCTATTCCTTAGGTGAGGGACATTGGATTGTCACCAGATTTGGCCAAATATGAACAATATATTCAGTGGTTGGGAGTTTGTTGTTATTTGTTTGTTTGTTTTACAAACATGGGTTTTTATTTCATCTGAAATATCTAGAAGTGGAATTGTGGAATTTCTGAATCGTGTGCTGAGTATACATTTAACTTTGTAAGAAACAGCCAAACTGTTTTCCAGAGTGGCTGTACCATTTTGCATCTCCACCAGCAATGCTTGAAAGTTCCAGTGGGTCTGTATTCTTCTCTGCACTTGGTATTGTCAGCTGTTTTGTTTGCTTCTTTGTTTTGTTCAGTGTTTATTTTTGCTATTCTAATAGGCATATAGAAGTAGCTCTTTGTGGGTTTAATTTTCATTTTCTTAAAGACTAATGAGATTGAGTATTCTTTCATGACTTAGCTGCCATTGGTACATCCTCTTTGGCAAGGTAGCCATTCAAATCTTTTTTTTTTTCATTTTTTAATTGGGTTATTGTTGCATTTTGAGAGTTCTTTAGATATTCCTGATACAAATCATTTCTCAGATGTGTGGTTTGCAGATAGCTTTTCCCAGACTATGGCTGGCCTTTTCATTCTTTTAGCAGTGTCTTTCTCAGAACAAAATTTATATGTATTGATAAAGTCCACAATTTATCACCTTTTTTTCTTTAGTGGATTATGCTATTGGTACTAAACCTAAGAAATTTTTGCCTGACACAAGGTCACAAAGATTTTCTTTTATGTTTTCCTCTAAAAAGTTTATGGGGTTTTTTTTTTAATATCGGTGCTCCCTTTTAATGAGGCCATTAAGTACCCTGTGAATTTTGAGTATTGTAAATGGATATAGAAGATTTAAGATATCAGAGAAATTGTTAGCTCCATAAAGTCAAACTCTGCATCTCACAGTGACATCACTCTGCCTTGACCCAGCCCCACCCTTGCCGCAGCTAGGTGTTCAATAAACCCTTATTAAGAATTGATCAATCTTCTTAGAGAAGTGAAGTGATTACTTGCTTCCGTGGAGTATCTTACAAGAAGGATAGGCTTTGGGTTCAGCTCTGCATTCACCTCACAGCTCCACATGACCTGCGGTAGGTATTTTCCTTAATGTTCTTTGGGCAGGATCTCCTGACTTAAAAATATGAACTAATAACGCCTTTTGGGGTTTTTTGTTAGGATTAAGTGTGGCGCCACGTGAAAGTGTCTTCACAGTGCCTGACATACATTGGGAAGTCTGTGAGGACTGATTTTCTACCTTTTATCTCTTTCCATCCCATCCTAAGTATGCATATGTTTCACAGCCAGGGGGTCCAGGGCTGAATAACTGAGACCTCTACATGCTGTGAACAAATGTCTTCCATATCCACTGTCTGATGAGCCAATGTCTTCCATATCTGCTGTCTGATGAGCCAATGTCTTCCATATCTGCTGTCTGAACATATTCTTTCATGTGTGCTTGACTTGTCAGCAAAGATGACTAAAATAGTTTTGTGTAGACGTTTTCAACAGGTTCTCTCCTTAGAACTGCTCTTCTCCTGGAAGTACGCCCAGGGATAATTCTAGAAGGCAGTATTCATGCAGGTGTCCCCTTACACATGTATTGGAATCTGGCAAGGCAGTCTTAATCAGAACCTGGCAATCGAAACACTAACTAATAATTAAATACAAACTGGAGAAAAATGGTTCTGCTCATGTTTTGCTTATCAGATCATTATCAATAACTTAGCAAATGAAAAGTTATGCTACATTTTATTACTATCTTACATTTTATTGAAGTAAAATGATATTTCTCTTTGAACTAGCTCATTAATGGGAACCAAAAAAGTGTCTAGTCCCAGACATTAGTTGGTAAACTGCATAATCATGTTGCTTCATTGACAAGCTACAGAGTAAACCTCCATATTACTTACTTAGTTTAGAGGCACAGGCTAGTGAAATATATTGATGTGCTCTTAAATTGGTCTTAAATTTTGAGAAATGACCTGGAAAGAAAATAATGATGATTTTTTTTCTAATATTGCTATTAATTAAGCACTTGCTCAATTCCAGGCATTGTCCTTAAGGCTTTCTGTACGTTATCTAGTTTAATTCTCATAACAACCCTGGGAAGTGGGTGTTATTATTCTCCTTATTTTATGAACAAGGAAATTGCAAGTTCAGGTTAGATCCACTGCCAGATCACACTACTAAATAAAGGACAGCCTCAGAATTTGAACTCAAGTTTATGTAAATGGAGAGCCTTGTTTTTATTTTTTATTTATTTATTTTTTTTAAGTGTGGGTTTGCTTTTTTTTTTTTAAGATTTAATTTATTTATTTGACAAAGAGAGACACACAGTGAGAGAGGGAACACAAGCAGGGGAAGTGGGAGAGGGAGAAGAAGCCTGATGCGGGGCTTGATCCCAGGACTCTGGGATCATGACCTGAGCTGAAGGCAGACGCTTAATGACTGAGCCACCCAGGTGCCCCAAGAGCCTTGTTTTTAACTGCTACACATTATCCCCTTATCCTGCATGGTTTCTAACTTGTAGAAATGCTCTTTAAAATATGCAGTCTATATTTTGAAGACCCAGTGAATCAGTAATGTTCCTAACTTTTCGGTATGCAACACAGGGCTCTTTGATTAGGTGCCTATGTATTTCAGTTCCCAATTACAAGATTAAAGGTCACTCCAGTTTTATGTTTCCTTATTAATCTCCTAAACATTTTAGCACTTTGAAATGCATAACATACCAAGTATGTTACTCTTCTCAAGCTCTTCTAAACATATGCAGCGATATTGATTAAACTTTATGGATACCTGTCAAGAGGTAATTATCATTTAATAGAGCTGTCCAAATGTTTCCTAATTTCCTAAATGCAGAATTTCCCTAGCCAAAAGAAAATACTCCTTTAACCCCTTAGGCAGGGAAGATCGGGAGCCTCTAAATAACTATCATCAAAAATTTCTTTGTGCTTCCTAGGAAAAGGAAAATATCTTATTCACCATGATACAATACATTACTTTGAGGAGAGACTCAATAAATGTTTGTTGTGTTGATGAATGAATGAATGGGTCTATCAGCAAATATTAACTCAGATGTTTTTAGGATTGATTAATTAATTAATCAATGTGTTAGCTCTTAGAGCAATAGTTTTGCATACTTAGCATGAATTCTAGAGCTCATTAATTTAGAACAACTCTGGATACTATACGTATTATATTCTAAGGTATAAACAAATACACTATTATATATATATGTTTGTGTATACATATTTTTAAGGGAAATATTAACATCAAGTTTCCTTTGCCCTAATTTCCTATGCATTTTTACATTATTGAATTTTTAGCTCGTGGATATGATTCACTTTTAAATGTTTTTCTATAGAGTAGATCACCTCTACAAAAACCTCATAAAAGATGCATAAAATAATAGAAGTCACAAGCAGTAGACATGTTAGGTTTGGAGCCTTCTATAGGCCTAATGATAAGTAAAAAATAGAAGGCGAAAGAAATTAACTGTAGCAGAGCAAGACATTGCCTATATAGTAGTGGTCAGACCATAAATTCTACCTTACCTTCCCCAGGCTAATGTTACAAAAGTCAGTGAGCTCATAATTCTAGGCTCTTTGGGTAGATTTCTTACTCCACATAGGCTACTCAAGTACTATACTTGTGTTTCTGGAAAGAATTTCAAAGGCAGAGGAGCCACATTCAATCACATATATTTTGGTCTCTCATCTCTATTTTGAATATGTGTTAGCTAGTTCCTAAGTAAAACAATGTGGGAACAACCATAACCAAGTCTAAGGGGTCATTCATTCCTGCTCATCTACTAATCCAGGGGATACTTATTCTCCTGAATCTAGAGGAGGCCCAGCCCCAAGCCTGGATGTATTATTGCTAATGAGTTAATTGAAAGGTTAAACTGATAGCTGGCTCTTCTGAGTGCTCAGTTTAAAGATCCAAGCTTTGGATATTCTAACTGAAATGGTGTCCCACTTTTTCAAAGTATTTGAAAGATCACTCTTTATGCCCAAACTTATAGGACCTCTCTCAACCTATTGTTCACTTGTTTATCTCTGAGCCATCATACAGCTGTTAAACAGGTGATGGTGTAGTCACTGAGAAGGTAATTTCTATTTGGTTCAAGAATGCCATGTTACAATAAACCAACTATGTGACCCAGGATGTTCCGATTTTATAGTAATCATCACTCGAGTATTTAATGTTAGTCAGCATCAGAATAAATATGGATTAAGGAGCCAAAACCCCCTACCTTTCTTATAACTTTACCTAGGAAAGCACCTAGAGTCCATATCAAAATGAGAATATTACTGAAAACATGTAAGATTGAAGAGCCATTTTCCCTTTCTGTTATCATTCTAAGAGTTTAATCTTTCTTTTTTTCTAAGATTTTATTTAGTGAGAGAGAGAGCAAGCACAAGCAGGGGAAGGGGCAGAGGCAGAGGGAGAGAGAGAATCTCAAGCAGACTCCCCACTGAGTCCAGAGCCAGACGCAGGTCTCAATCCCATGACCCTGAGATCATGACCTGAGCTGAAATCAAGAGTCAGACACTTAACCAACTGAGCCACACAGCTGCCCCAGAGTTTTATCTTTCTATACGAACCTGGAGAAACCACTATCCTTTGGATGTTGCTTCTGTAGCTTCCCTGTGTTTATTTTTAAAACTTAAGCTAATGAACTGGGTTTTCTTAACTATATTAATAAACTTACTAAAAATCAAATTCACTAACAATCAAAGGAATGCAAATTAAAGTAGTGATAGGATATTATCATTTGCCTCTCAGAGACGAAGCACTAATTTTTAAATGATAATGTTTAGTGCTGACGAGTTTACTTTAGATAATCATTCCCATGTACAATCGGTAGTAATTTAACCTTCTTTAAAAAGGCTTTCTGCCTTTTTACCCAATACTCTGTGTTCTAGAATGTATAACAAGGAAGATAAATATAGATGCAAACATTTATGAATAAGGAAATTATTTATTCTGTTATTTGAAACAAAAATTTTAAGCTAGTTACACATTCACATTATGAAATTAAAATTTAACGCATACAAATGATGGCATATTTTTATACAGTAAAAGGTGTGTTTATAAAAAATTATGAAATGCTTATGATATAACATTATATAAAACAAAAACTGTAAAGCATGTAATTACAAATATTTTTGAAAGTATATAGACACACACACACACATATACACGCAGACTGAGAAACAGGGAAAGAAACAAAAATTGTTTGTGCTTATGCTTATGGGAATCGGACTCTAGGGCAAACCACTCAAAACAGTCATAGTAGTTATCCCTGACTTATCTAGATGATATTCTTTTCCTTCCGATACTTTTCTATAATTTCTGGATTTTCTACAGTAAAGTTGCAACACATAAATCAGAAAATCATTATTTTTAATTAGCTTATGTAACCCCAGCTTTATATAAATGAGGGGCATGGAGTATAAGATTATCAAAATACAAAGGTAGAAAGATAAGAAAGTTAACCAAATTCAAAGGAGGACTATAATATACACTATTAGGCAGAATTACTTCATAGTTTTTAGGAAGGTCTTCTCTCCCAGTGGATGATTTCTAGCTCTGGTAAAGCAATGTTATAACAAAAAGAATTTTTAAGTAACATATTTTGAAGATCTCCCAAGGTTCTTGCTATCTATACTACAAATAAGATTGTGCAACATTGGGATTTTTTAATTAAATGGTATTCATATGGATCTTATGAAACTTAAACAGGTGCCTCCAATCCAAATATGTGAAGAAATAATATTGCATGTATTACCAATTTCTACACAACTGATTACTTTACATGACCAGCAATGTCTTTATGTAAATCAGGCAATAATAGGAAATGTGCTTTCACCGCATACAGAGCACTGTAAGTAGTCTAGTCTAGTCTTTTTTGCTCTGTCAAAAGGCCCAAGGAAGACCATTAACAGAGTCTTTACCCATCAGGGGTCTGTAATCAAATGAAAGAAACCAGAGTACAAACGCATTAGAAATTTTGTTAACTAGAGAAATAGATAATTATGTAAGTGCATGCACAGGCACGCATACACGCACACACAATTACAAGTATCTAAAATGTTCTCTGACCTTCACAGAGATTCTTCTGACCTCTGTGCTCACTCTTGGCCGCTCCAGACCTGGATGTTCTCTCTCCCATCTTTGAGCATTTATGTTAGTCACGCGACATGAANTAAAAAAAAATAAAAAAAATAAAAAAAAAAAGAAATTTTGTTAACTAGAGAAATAGATAATTATGTAAGTGCATGCACAGGCACGCATACACGCACACACAATTACAAGTATCTAAAATGTTCTCTGACCTTCACAGAGATTCTTCTGACCTCTGTGCTCACTCTTGGCCGCTCCAGACCTGGATGTTCTCTCTCCCATCTTTGAGCATTTATGTTAGTCACGCGACATGAACATAGATTCTGAGTTGTAAACCATGTGAGGGAGTGTTCTGTGGGGAACACTCCACACCATTTCCCCCCAACCATCCCCCCATGGATGTTAACCTGGAGGAGAGAAAGAACCCTGACCTTAGAATTAGAAGACGCTTGTCCATACCCCAGATCTGACATTCGCTTTTCTGGACTTTCAGGCTATAGTAAACATTATGAGGGATTTACAAGGCTGAGATGCTTTTTCATTCATTCACTTTTTTCATATATTCACATCAAGCATAAATGAAGTATTTGGATACCATGTCTGGGTCATGTTCTCTCTCTCCTTCTCCCACTCTCTCTCCTCCTTCTATCTCCCTCTTTCTCTCTCCCACCTTCCCCTCCATCTACACATTTTTTTTCAGGCTTTTAAAAGAAGCCACATAGCAGAAGCAAGGCATTTGGAGCACTCAGAATTGCTTGTCATGTGCAAATAATCTGAATTTAATGATCTGCATGATGAGAAGGGAATGGCAGACTCTCATCAGGAAGATAGTGGAAATGTTTCAGGCTGGTAAATATTTTAAGATCAACAGATTTCTTTAAGATACCCACTATGATAGGTGCATTTTTTTTCTATTGTAGAAAGGTTCTGCCTTGCATAAAATACATCCACAGTCATTTCCTGTTTTTCTGATGCAGTTAGCCCTGATCAATAAGCACTTTTTTTCACTGTTTGGTATTTATTGATCAAAGCTACTACACTGAGAATGACTGTTGAGATATAAACTTCTTGGTTCGCATGTTCTGAGGGGCTATTAGTTGCCTCTTCCTAATTTGTGGGCACTGGTCATTTCAGCCATTCGGGAGCTCTGTGGTTCCATGCTTAGCAGGCAGGGCCAAATCTAAATGTCTGTTTATGAAAACAATGATCAAAAAGAACAGTAAGAATTGGAACATCACATATTGTATTGTTCTCAGAGTGCCACTCAAGCCCATAACTGTTATTAATTTCACAGTAATCACTGGATGATAGAGTCCTATCCATCTGTTCAGAGAATTGTGGGAAACTATTAAAAGATTTACCACATATGTAGTCCCTTCCACTTAATATCACATATCCTAAAAACATTCAACATTTAAAAATCTCTATCAAAATACAATGTGAATGTTAGGAAAATTACTTGATTGCTAACTACCGAGGTCTCTCTCACTGCATGGATCAAAAATCTCAGTCAAGTTTCAGAAGGATTCAAGAAAACATCATACAAGAGTTTATTTTTTATCTTTGCTGTGTTACCTCCACCATATTCAAGACAGTGCCCCGAGACAGCGAATCAAGATTTCAAAGCTGTTTTTGCAAAAACAGATTTTCTGTGACTAACAGAATCTTGAATGACAAATACGTATGGACCATATTGCATTGCCCACAATGTTTTAGATTAGAGTCTTCAAGATGGTGTGCTGAGATATTAACTTCAGAGCCCTACAGGTGGCTCATGGGGCCCAGCGTGTCCAGAATCTCTGGTCTAGTCATCTCCACACGTGATCAGCTTTGACCATTGTCCCCACTGTGCTGCTCTCACATTACTTCCCGCGTGTATGTTGGCACAAAAAGGGTTAAGAGTGCTGCTTTCAATAATCAACCATAGTAAAATCATGCTCTAAGAAGAGCATTTTGTATTCTGCAAGGTTCACTAAAATTTAAGAACTCACTAACAAAGAGAAGGCAGCTATTATGATGACATCTATACACAGCTGTCCATTGCCAAGCACTTCCAAATAGGCATTCAGTTCCAACAACAGTACTGTTCTCATAAAGCTTCTGGGGACTCTCTTACATCTTTTTGTTAGTCCATTTTGACATACTCTCACAGATGTGCACTTCGTTGACAAAGCCCTACTTATTGACTAGACTTGCTGTATTTTGGAAGCACAGTTGTCCCCTGGAATTGTTTCCTGACACTACCAAAATGCCACTTTTTTGAAACCAGAGAAATGATCCATGCTGAAGTTTCAATGAAGAACTCCAAGTTGATTTCAGCTCTGCAGGTGTTACTATACCCAACAGGCAGCCCACGGGAGTGTAGGAGGTGTTACTGTATGGTCACAAACAGAATCTACCAAAAGCGAACAAAGTTACGCACAAGAGCTGCTGTATTCTTGTATGTAAATCCCAGAGCAAAGACCGTGAAAGAAAGTTCTTTCAAACAAAAGAATTTCAAAATCAAAGATCACCAACAGGCTGTAGGCTATTCATTTCTTTCAGTAACACCAGGAATGTCCCAACAAATGGGGATGCCATGTGTTGGAGGGAAGCATCCTACCACTCTTGGGTAAACCTATGTATTGCACAGTACTTCGATTTTCTGGAAGTTGAATATCCCTTGAAGTTGAATGATCCCTTGGGTTGTTATCTTTGCATTTATTTTTCAAGTCATGCCTGGAAAGAATTAGGGTCATATGCTATTTAAAAACACGTGTGGAAATGATGTAGTGACACACGCTACAATGTGGATGAGCCTCAAAAACATTATGCTAAGTGGAAGAAGCCAGATGCAGATGGTCACATATTGTATGATCCCATTTACAAGTAATATCTAGAATACATAATTCTGTAGACACAGAAAGCCAGTTGGTGGTTTCTGGGGCTGGAGGGAGGTGAGATACAGAATGTGACTGTCTGATGGGTACCAGGTTTCTTCTTGGAGTGAGGAAAATATTTTGAAAGTCAGTAGGATTGGTGGTGCACAATACTTGAATGTTCTCAGTGCCACTGAATTGTTCACTTCAAAATGGTTAATTTTATGTTATGTGGGTTTCACCTCAACTAAAAAAAATAAAAACTAAAGGCACACACATTTGGAATCAGAGGAATGCAATATTAGAATGAGCTCAGATCCTACCTGGTCAAGCACATAGTGAAGAAACCTCTCAGAATAATCAAAGTTATACACACAAAAGTTTTTAAGAGCCCCTGATAAATGAGCACCAGAAAGTTTATCAGTCATCTGTAATAAATGAATGACTGTTAACAAGTTCTACTAAGGATTTGTTAGTATTTTTGGTACCCAGGTTTCTATAATATGATTAAATTTAGAGGTGAATAAATAGTATGATCGTGTGACCCTCTGAAGGATCAAATAAAGAATAATATTTCTCAAAATGTTTTAGGCAGTGACACCTCCCAGAAGATACGGTGGTGGGCATCTTCTCTCCTATCACAAAATCTACTGGGTTTCTTTACAAGTTCTTTCCCAAAGCTAGGGATTTGTCTGCTGTCTCTATCTGAAGTTAAAGTCTGCCCAGATGAGAACAATTCTCCATTTAATGTCATTCCCATGAAAGTTATGCCTGTGTACAAAGCTTCAGGAAACAAAAAGGAAGAGGAAGATACAAAGCACCTGAAAAATCAAAAAGATTGCAGCTCAGACCCCAGTGTTAATTTATTTCTACATGATTCGGGGTCCAGGTGGAGAATACGAACGAAGATTCCAGGCTTGAGTAAGAAGCTGACACAATGAGACAGCAACAACAGAGCAAGCAAGCGAAGGTGGCTGGGGGAAATTCTGAAGAGGAAGGTGATGCCCCTAGTGAGTTATTTAATATCCCTGCATGTGTCTGGGTGTGTGTGCAAGGCTCAATTGAAAGGGCCCAGAAAGATAGACATGGGGAACTCTGAGACCCAGCAAAAAGGCCAGGAGGCAAGCCATGGCATCTTCTAGGTATACATCAAGAAATGTCGGCATCTGATAGATGGAGCACAACTCTGGATATTCTAGCCAAATAGTAAAGGTGTTTTCATAATATGAATCCCAGTGTCCAAACATCCTTTCTAAACATCCCTTTCTAATCCTTTCTGAATATGATCAACTCTAGGGGTACCTGGCTGACTCAGTTGGTAGAGCATGAGACTCTTGATCTCAGGGTTTTGAGTTTAGGCCCCATGTTGGGCAAGGAGCCTGCTTAAAATGAAAAATAAACCTGATCAACTCTAGACTTTTAAATGCAACAACACAGTGAAGGGATCTTCTGATCCAAATGAACGTGGTGTGTTATCTCAATTATTCCAGAAATAAAGTAGTTAATTCTATACCCTTCTCAACTCCTAAAGGGCAGGTTATTTTTAACAGAGCTTACACTTTAAGATTCTTGGTAGAAAAGTATACAGGTATTTTTTTTCTAAACATAATTTTTTAAATTCTGGAATTGTTTGTGAAGCCTTCTAAAAACTGAATAAGTAAAATTATATTATCTACCAAAGTCCCTTTGAAAGCTATGTTAATATTGCCATGAAGTTATCTTAATAGTAAGAATAAAGAGAGAGTAATAAGAATATATTATGGAAATTAGCATTTTAGGTTAAATGTTACACATACCTCTGGCTCTATGACTCATCTGATTACTGGAGAATTCTCCCAAATGTATGGGCATGGAGTCTGGTAGGATGTTTAGTTTATGGTGGATTAGCAGAGAACAAGAAAGCAGGCTATCTGCTGCAGTTCTGCCCCCTGAGGGAATAAGGTAGATAATTTTAAGCCTACCACTTCTGCCTTCTGTTATGCCCTCAATCTCACACCAAACAAGTAAAGTTTGAAAGAAAAAGAAAAGTGTTTAGAAAGAATAAAGAGGGTACAAAAAATGTAATACCCTTCTCAATGAGGTTTAATTATCAAACTCAACAGGAGTATATGGAGGGGAAAAATGCCAAATGTTTGTGGCCCATCAGGGAACATTTTCCTGTTTATCTCTGTATCAACTACAACTGATGATGGTAGGGAGAAGATGGGAAAGTCGAGAGTCCGTGCAATTATTATTTCCTTGAGCCAGGCGAGGTGCGAGATCCATTATATTCCCTTCCCACCTCCACCTAACACCTGACTCTGCTACCAGCAGAGTAGGAGTTATTTTTCTGGAATCTGAAAGAAAAAAATATATAGCATTTTCCACACATTTTCTTATCATGAAGTTAGTTGGGATTTTTTTTTTTTCCTTACCCAACAGGGCTGATGCCTTTAAAAGCAAATAATAAGGAAGAGCGAGGTGACTACTTAGCATGGGGTGGATGAGAAGGGAAAGAAAGTACGATCCTGTCCCTGTGGTTCCACAGGGACTCTGGGGAAGAAAGGAATAGAGGTCAAAGAGGCAGTGTGCCCTTCTAGCTAATCTTGGTTTCAAATGCCAAGTCCCATAATCAGGTGAAGTGGAATTCAGCAAAGTTGCTGTGGTCATTAACTTCCTTTGTCTTAAGGACAACACCCACATCATTAGATGCAAAATCAGCTTCTCCGCCAGTAACCTCTGGCAGAAGCCAGGGCTTATGACTGCATAAAGCAGAAATGAGCACGACAGTTTGCAATGGCAACAGTAGGAAAGTGGATCTGGGGAAGGAGCAGCAGTGGTAGCTGCAAATGCATATGACCTAGAAGGCATGAGGGATTTGAAGCTGGATGGATGGGGAGAATTCGAAGCCACCTGATCTAGCCTATTTCCTCACAAACTCCAAAGCATTGCTCCCTGCTTCTGTTCCCAAGCTCTCCACAGAGTCCTGAATTCCAGCTCATTGGGTAGGGTCCACCAAGGGCCTGAGGCCAAATGGTCAGATTGGTGGCCGACCGCAAGAAGACATATGTGCCTCTGAGGAGTCCTGTGGGCACAGTTGGCTGCAGAAAATGTTGTTCACAGCCTATTGTTTTTGTAGAGATCTGAGGCCAGGTCACTTGTTTCATGACAGTTCAAACATTCATGGAGATTAAAAAAGGATAGAGGTGCCCTCTTACGTTGACAGTGGCACTGTTAATTAATAGGCTGTTTTTAGAGCACATTCTGGCACTGCAAGAGCTAAATAAAATGATCATGCCCTTTGAGCTGGAGTCCTTATCTTGGGGAATTATCTAAAGAAAATAGCTTTTAAGCCTACTTGTGCAAAGACGTCTACAGTTACCTTATTTGTTATAGCACATAACTAGAAACAATCCAAATGCTCAACAATCAGGGAGTGATTAAACAAACTTTGGAACTTTAATATGGTGATAAAGTCCATGGCAATAAAAATGATGAATTTCTGGACTATATAAATTTTTGGGAAGCCCATGTAAAACAATGCTACATTAAAAAGGAGAGCACACGCTATTCCAAGCACAATACAACAAAATGTTATTATGACAACATGAAAACCACATCTGAACAATGATGAGAACAGAAGAGACTACCCTTTCATATATAATTAGTGCTCAGACTGAATGAGGACTTTGTAGTCTTATGGTATTTTAAAGATGGCTCTTTTTAACATAAAACACTAAGCATGTTTTAAAATGCAATATTTAAAGACAATATTAATTACTCAGGTTCAAGAAGCATTGAAACCACCCACATTTATTAGTTTGCCTATTCATCGATGTGTACTTATGACTTATACCCCAAGATCAACATAAATTGGTGGCTGTAGAAAAGCCAGTGCATTTAAACAATGTATAATTGGCCTTAGCTAAAAGTAAGTGCTAACTTTGCTTTTGTAACGGTCACCATTTGAATTGAGATATAAGTCAGGGTCAAGAATTCCATAACTGAAGGGGGATTCAGAGTCAGAGGACCAGGTCTGAGCTAGAAGCCCGAGTGAGGAATCTGTAAGAAGATGGTGAGGATCACACGAGTATAGAACAGAGACAACAGCCAGAGGCGCAGACTGATATAAAGAATCCACTGAGAAGCCGATCACAAAAAGAGCTTTTTGTACCAGGTTATCACCCCAGGAACAGACTTTATTCTCCGTAGTCCTTGTTTTCAGGTTTCAGGTAACAGTGGCACAGCAACCCCATGGACAAGACCCATCTTAGGTTTTCTAGAAAGAGGTCACATACCATTCCACTCAAGTTGTGTTGTAGTTAAGAAGACATGTGAATTCTGAATTCCAAATAAACTGTAATTTTTAGTGATGGACACCGTAGTGCAATGGCCTAAGTCATATTGTTAGAAATATCTTATTTTCTTTGCTGGAATAAATCAAGTAGCTAATTGGAAGAAAATGCATAAAATCCTTGAATGTCATGCTTTGCTGAGCGTTTCACAGGAGTGTTTGGATCTAGAATTATTCATGTAAGAATTTCCTTATGAATTGAGTGGCCAAATCCCAAATTCTTCCTAGCTGGGGTGTTCTGCCTTAGGGAACAGTATTCTTTTTCACTCAGCTCACTCTTCATGAAGTCAAATGAGAAGTCAAAAGCCCTCTGTGAACATTGACAAAGCTCTGTTCACCCTTAGGGCTTTTCTACAACTGCTTTTCCGATTTCATATCAGTAAACTTTTTCCAACTGTTCAAATCAGCAAGAACCATTGATTCATGGGTGCTACATTGAAAGCAATTTCCACTGCTCATTTCCAATCATTCTCACTAGTCAGCTTTTCTGAATCACTATAGCTATTAAATCAACACAGATGCAAATGGCAGGTCTGCCTCTCACTCCGTGAATTTGGATCGGCTTTGACATCACGATAGATTCGTCCAACCTAGATCTTTCCGGTTAGTGTGAGGTAGTGGAAAGAGGATAATTTGCAGCCAGGAAACCTGGGTTTTAGTTCCCCCTTGGGTAAGTTGTTCATACACAGAATCTCAGGACCCTCACCTGTTACACAAGACTAATAACATCACCTCTCCCTGGGAATGTTAGGAGGATCAGATGAGATGGTAATAAACAAACAGGGAATTGGTAATTAAGCTCCACAGCATTATTTGACTCTCTTTAAAGGAATGGTGTTTTGGAAGTTAACGTGCTCATTTTCTATGTTGGCTGTGTTCTTATTAACCTTGTTCAGGACTTATTTAATAATAGGACCTCAGGTTGTTGCCAGAAAAATCTTCCTTCTGTTTTTAGTCTTCTCTCTAGGTTATAAGTATTTCAGTAAATTAAATGGTAACTTGGACTAAGCTAAGTAGAAGGCACCAATAAATACAAGAAATGTATCTTCATTCCTTTATCACATATATTAGCATAGAGTGGCATTTAGGAACATGGAATATTTATAACTGAAATCTCAAGGATGCACTGTTTTGTAAGTTCCCTGTTGACTAGATAGACGTATTTACTAGTATTTCTTTCTCAAACCTCCTGTCTACTTTCTTAGAGACCATGGTTCTCACCTACAACCCAGAAATATACTTATCTATTTGTGTAAATGAGTGGTTCTCAGCCCTGGCTACAAATAGAAACACCTGGAGAGCTTGGGCACAATACACTTATAAGCCCATTTCTGGCCCCAGAGATTCTGATTTCATTGATGGGGATTAGTCTCAGGCATAGCTTCTTTTTTTTTTTTTAAGCTTCCCACATGATTCAAATGTATACGTAAGGCTGAGAATCAGGTTTTACATTTTGATGAACTAGAATTAAGAAATCCTTGGGCCGTAATTATGGCCTGGTCAGTCCATATTTTGGCCAGACAGAAGACCATCATCACCATGTTACCTAAATTCAGCTGTGGATATGCAATGAAAAATACTGAGAAAAGCATAGACTTTGGAAAAGCATGGAGTGAAATCTGGATTTATTTGCCCCGTTCTACCTGTTACCATCAGTGAGTGATCTAACCCCCATGTCCTCATCTGTCACACGAATATAAGAGCATCTATCATACAGGGCTGCTGTGAGGTTTATATCAGGAAATATACATAGAGCAAGTACTAAAAATGATAGCACTATTGATAATTAATGTAACAAACGAGGTCCCTATTTTTTCAGTGAGCAAACTGAATGCAGAAAATGAGAAAAATAACCTTAATGCTAAAACTGGGGAGTAGACTCTACCAGCTAAATCAAATGAAAACTTTCTGGTTCTATGGTATCTAATCATATTTCTCTTGAAATAACAAGAAATTAAATAGGATTTATCTTATTGTCTTGAGTCTCTGCTGAGGCTTCAAAGCTCGCCATTAGGAATCATGAATTATCATCATATTTCAAAGAGTAGTGCTTCCACATCCATTGGAGACCTGCTAAGGTATAGCAAACTTGATTCTGAGACCCCTCACCCCACCCCTATTCCAGAACAGGGCATGTTGCTAAATACTGCTGGGCTAGAGCCACCTTTAAAAGGATCTTTCCCAGGAGTTTTCCTTGAGGGCAGGGCAGCCGTAGCCCAAATATCAGAAGCTGAGAGGAAGAGAGCAAGACAGCGAGTGAATCACCTGTATCGGTAATGAGTGTTATGCTAGGGGGTCCTGGTGTTGAGGAATGGAGTGATAGGCAGAGACTTGAAGAAATCATGAACTTTCCCATGGAGCCAAACAGTCAGCATTTGGGCATCTGCCACTGCAAAGAATACTGATGTCATATTACAGTAGCCCCAGTCAGGGGAGACCTTGCTGTCTTCCTCTCCTCCATTCCCTGTGGAGCCGGGGAAGTACAGTGAGCACGGGGCCATGGAGAGGAGAGTAGAAGAGTAAGGTGGGTTTTATGTACCATGTAATCATCCCAGACGCAGCCTTTATTCTCCTTAGTCCTTGTTTTCAGATTTTAGGAGATAGTGACCCAGTAACCCCGTGGACAAGACCCACCTTAGGTTTTAAGAAGAGGTCACATACCATTCCACTCAAGTCATGTTGCATTAAGAATGCATTTGAATTCTAAATTCCAAATAAACAGTATAATTTTTAGTGATGGACACCGTAATGCACTGGCCTAAGTCATTTTATTAGAAATATTGTTAGTGAACCCAAAGGCCACGTCACCACCCCCGCCAACCCTGACCTGCCGAAGCCTGAGCTGGGATATAGTTTCTTTAGGTTGGATGAGAGTTTGGAATTTTGATTTAGATGACACTTGATCTTTCAATAACTTGAAAATGAAGCTCTTCTAGTGCTTTGTAGTGATCTGGAAATCTATAGGATGAACCCAAGACAATGATCAAAAGAGAGAAAGGGAGAACCAATAGAACAGATTTGGGAAAATGTCGCGACAGAAATTAATATTTCACAACTCCATCCTCCCCAGTCCAACTCATATATTATTGTGTATATTTCCTCCTGGGCAGAGGGTCCAATGCTCCCTTGCCAGTGCCAGACTGTACGTGCACAGATGACTTGAAATGATGTCAAGGTTCTTCTGACAAGACTCTTTCAATCCTGACAGCTCCCTCAATTGTATTCAAACCAAAGACTGTCCTGACAGCTTTTAAGTTGGTACCAGCCATTAGCTCACATGTCATATGACTTACTCAATTCTTACGATGCGTCAGGAGACAGGTCATTGAATCACTACTCCTTCTTCCTGCAGCCTTGGCAGGAAGACATCACCGTGTCTTTGTAGCTTTGTTTTATAACACATTTCTCCTGGTGGGCCTGATGCCCTACTACCTACATGGATGAGGAGAAGTTAGGAGCACAGGCTTGGGGGGTTGGACTGATCTAGGTTTTCATCCTAGCTCTGTCTCTAACTGTGAGGTGCTAGTGTGTTTCTTAACCTCTCTGGCCTTGATTTCCTCACCAACAAAATGGACATAATGTCTGCTTTATAGAATTATTTTAAGAGTTAAATGAAAGAATGTAAATAAAGCCTTTGGCACAATGCCTGGCACATAAGAGCTCAGTAATGACAGATTCTAATATAATAATGATGATGATGATCACAGTAATAACTATTATTTTTTATTCAAGTATAGTTAATGTACAGTGTTATATCAGTTTCAGGTATACAAAATAGTGACTCAACAATTCTGTGCATTACTCATTACAGTGCTCATCACAAGTGTACTTTTTTTTTAAAGATTTTATTTATTTGAGGGATGAGAGCACAAGCAGAGGAAGCAGCAGGCAGAGGGAGAGGGAAAAGCAGCCTCCCCTCTGAGCAGGGGGTCAGACTTGGGACTTGATCCCAGGACCCCAGGATCATGACCTGAGCCAAAGGCAGATGCTTAACCCACTGAGCTCCCCAGTCTCCTCCATCACAAGTGTACTTTTAATCTCCTTCCCAATCTCATCCATGTTTTCCACTCACCTCCCTGCCAGCAACCACCAATTTGTTCTTTATATTTAAGAGTCTGGGGGGTTTTTTTGTCTCCTTTCTGCTTTGCTTGCTTTGTTTCTTAAATTCCACAAGTGACTGAAATCATATGATATTTGTCTTTCTCTAACTTATTTCACTTAGCATTATACCTTCTAGATCCATCCATGTCATTGCAAATGGTGAGATTTCATTCTTTTTTATGGCTGAGTAATATTCCATTGTGATTTTGTGTGTGCGTGTGTGTGTGTGTGTGTGTGTGTGTGTGTGTGTGTGTATCAGTAGTGAAATTACTGGATCATATGTTAATTCTGTTTTTACTTTTTTGAGGTAATACAAAGTGCTACACCAGCATGCATTCTCACCAGCACAAGTGGGTTCCTTTTTCTCCACGTCCTCACCAACACTTGTTATATCATGTGTTTTTTATTTCAGCCGTTCTGACAGGTGTGAGGTCATATCTCGTTATGCTTTTCATTTGCATTTCCCTGATGATGAGTGACGTTGAGGATCTTTCCATGTGTCTGTTGGCTGTCTGTATGTCTTCTGTGGAAAAATGTCTATTCATGTCTTCTGCCCATTTTTAATTAGATTATTTGTTTTTTGGTGTTGAGTTAATCATAACCATTATTATTGAAAGGATATTGTCAAAGCAAACTGCCATATTTATTATTGGGTAGTAATAGATATTATTATCTCAATACCAACAGTCACTTTCCTCTAGTCTATGTTGGGGAAGAGGAATGTTGTAGATGCCTCCAGAGTTTTCCTTACCTCTCCATTGCTTCTCTACATCCCCTGCTCCTCCCATAGTTCCCAGCTCTACCATGGATAGGTAATCCTCTGTGCATGGTGGTTACAGTGTGGAAACTATAGACTCAGGCACCTTGAAGTGATGTTATCAAATCTGCATGAATGCAAACAGAAGGGTAAATGTGGGGCAGGCCCACTTCCCTTCGCCTTATTCCTTTCTTTTCTACACAACACAACCACAACCATGCGAGAATGAAAAAGTAGTTCAGACTTCTCTGGGACTTAGCAACAACTAAAGAGAATTACAAAGAGACATATTTTTTAAAATTATACTTCATCAGACTATCCTCTATTACAATAAAAGCTTCAGAAGGAATGAGTCCTTCCACTGCTATCCCCTTGAAAACACACTCAAGTTCCCAGTCTTGCTCTGCAGAACTCAGGTTTGCCCGCCATTATTTTGCACATCTGCTAAGAGCATTTCAACCCACCTTTTGGGAAATCTAATTCTACCAACTTGAGCTTTAAGGGCCTTTTTCTGAAGGAATTTTTCCCTGAGGCTGAGTTGTTCAGTCTAGACTAACAGTCCACTGGGGCTCAACAAGGACAGTAAGAGTAGACTTGGGTATTCTCTGTCCACTGGCCTACTAGGTCAGGATAAGTACTTGAACTAGGCTCCTTTCGCGATCTCTCCACCTGGGTAAGCTGTAACCCTCCTATTCTTCTGAGTCTTTAACAGAAAACTGTGGGACCACCCGTCCTCACCACTATGCCCTGCACAGCGCCGATCCATACAACTGCACACGTCCCCAGCACAAATTCAGAGGCAGGGCTTTGAAATTGATACAGAGGGAGTAAAGCATTTCTCTGGCTGAAGGACTCCATCTCTTCCACCACTCCCCAAAATGGGGTCCGTGTCCATGTGGTTGTGCAAAGCCTGGTTAGCTCTTTTCATCAACCCCCTGTTCCTCTTTTTCCTGTCTAATCATGCCAATCCTTGTTCTATCAGGAATTATTTAAAATAGTGATCCTTTTTTTTTAATCTTTTAATGGCTGTTCCCTTAACTACAAAAAGGCCCAGCCAAAGCTTTGAAATTACCATTCGTATTGACCTAATTAAGTTCTTACACAAGGTGCCTCCCTTTTCTCCTGTTACATTATTACATTATTTTCTTCTGCTTGCCCTTTTATGTAGACGTGGCATAAATGCAAAGATCGCCACTTTAGATTTTTATTTGCCGGAACTGTATCAGGAGATGAATACAAATTACTGTTTATCTACCAAACACTTACTTAGCACTTTTTAGGTGCCAGGCAGTGTTCTAAGTGTTTTACAAACATTAGCACATTTAATCCTCATGACAACCCTATAGGTAGGCATTATTATCATCCCCACTCACCTGTGGGAAAATGAAAGCACAGAGAGGGTAAGGAATTCAACAAAGGGCACACAGCTAGTGAGTAGTAGGATTCGTATCCAGCAGCCTTGCTCTAGGGACCTTGCTTTAACCAATAGTTCATCCTCCCAGGTTGTGCCATATAAGCTTTTTTCTAATTTTTTATCTTACCGAAAGAAATTCCTGATGTAGGTAATTTTTATCATCATTTTTAGATATGGAAAGAAACGGAACTCTAAAAGCTGAGTGGCTTTTCCAAGTCACAATTAGGCATGTCTTAAATTCAGAGCAGTCTCGCAAATCCAAAATCTGGGTTCAACATACTGCCTTCTGCTTGCCTGCGTTTACTCAGTCTCTGAAGGAGGAACATGGAGGAATTTGGGCTGTAGAATTGTATTTCCCCACTTGACTTTGCAGTCAATATAATCATTTGATCAGGCCTCTAATGCAAAGCACATGTGCCCAGAGGGTCCTATAAGGAATCCATTTTGTAAATTACAGGGAAAGGCATAAAATATCTCCACATAAAGTGAGCAGGGATCAAGGCTGCCATATTTTTATGAACATAGTAATACACCCTTAACCAAAATCATATTTTTTCCTTGTGTATGAGGATAAAAATTACATTTTTGGCCTTTGGATCATTGGATATTATATTTATTTTATATATTTCTCAAAAGAATTCACAAAGATTGACAGTCATTTGAGCTGCTCCTAGAATGAAAAAATATTTTTAACAATTTGGCATGTAATAGACAAGCAGTAACTGCTTCTTTATGGACTGGACTATTGAACAATTCATACTTTGATCATTATTTAGCAATTTATGACTTCTGAGAGGCCATTTATCACTACCTCCTGAATGATTTTCCAAAACAAACGCAAATCAAAAAAAAAAAGAAAAGAAAGAATGAAAGAAAGAAAAAAACAACAAGAAAAATTGACTCTAATCTTTTTGATGGGCTCCTGGTTGTCATATTGATCTCCCCCATATTATAACAGTCATTATTAGCCCAAGGTAAAAATAGCAGAGATGCTGTGTACATTTCTTATACTGAAAGTTGAGCTCTTCTGAGTTAAAATTTTCCACCTTTGCACCACAGACCTCCTTCTAGAATTAATCACAAATATTTATTAAATACCTAATATGCACAAATCATTGTATTGAGCATTAGAGATTCAGAAAAGTAAGACATGGCCCCTGGCTTCAAGAAGTTTGTGGTTTATTGAAGAAGACAGGCTTGCAAACAAATATAAAGAATACTGTGAGACAAATATCCTTAAAATTGTCTGCGAGAGACTGAGGTGGCACAAAGGGGGAGTGATCAGTGGACCAGAACTGTCAGCAATAGCTCAGAGGGGATTTCTCGCTGTTTAGGTAGGTCTTGAAGGATGAGTAGGAGCCAGCTGAACACTACCTAAAAATGAGTATTTCAAGGTAGAAAACTTGTCAAGGACCAGAATATAGGACACCTTGTAAATATGAAGATAGTTTGGACTTACAGTCACCATTCCCAACAGTGGGACACTATTAAAGAATTTAAGTGGAAAAATAATGTGATTTAGTTTCCCTTCTAGAAAGAGCAGGATTACAGTCCAGTGGACATATCCAGAGACCAAGGCTGCAGACAGGGAGGTCAATTAGAGATTACTGTAAGAGCCCGCAAGAAGGACATTCAGGAATAAAACCAAAATGGAGGACAGAATTTAGATGATAGATAGATGATAGATAGATAGATAGATAGATAGATAGATAGATAGATAGATAGATAGAGATAGAATTGGTAGATGAGGAAGAGAAAAAATGAAGCTGACTACTCACTAGTGTAGCTGCTATAAATGTATCAATTAAGGTGCTTTCAGGGAATATATTATCTCGAATAGGCCCAAGTGTATATGCCAGATGAGCCCAGGATTGGTCAAGTAACCAAGTCCATCAGAATCCAGGTTCCTTTCCTTCCATCTTTCCACTGTCCCTACTGCTCACGATCACAGTAGAGTGCTAGCTCACAGCTGCAAGCATTGCACGTGGACACACCACTATGCCACAGTGTGAAAAGGGAGCATGTACACCGAGTGCCTCTCTCTCAGAGTGAAGAAAGCCTTTCCCAGACGCCCTCAGATCTCCTGGGAAGTCTCATGACCAGACCTGAGGCAAATGCCCCTGCCTAACCCAATCACTGACAGAGGAAACGAGGCCACCACGGAGCAGCTTGGGTCAGTATGACTCAGCTGGGGCCCGTGTCTGCCCTTCCTGGAACGCTGGAAGGATACAGACCAGAGCGAAATCCTGTTTCCCTAAGGAAGAGTCAGAAAAGAATGAGGACCAGGTAGGAACGAAACTTGTCTGCTACAGGGAAGATGATTAGTTTGGCTGCTTTTCTTCCGGTCTAGTTGTGGAGGGAAGGCATGTGGGGGAAAGACAAACTGTAAAAGTAAGGTGGTAAGTAGAATTTCCCAAATACAGAAAAGTCAAGTGATCCATGTTTTTGCTGACTCAGAGGATGAAACAGACCTATTGCATCATTTTTAATTTTAGAAATGAAAAATTCAGCCCCTAGCACAGTGTTTGACCTGCATGGTTCCTAGCCCTAGATATTCAGCAAACATCTCAATAATGGAGAGTCACTCACCTTTTTTCAAATGTTAGGATTTCACAGGCTCTATAGACTGTTTCTTTATATAAATCCCCTGAAATCTTTTCCTTTTAAATACTCTCCCTTCACTCCCTTCCTGACCTGAAACTGCACTTGTCAACTGATTCAGTTTTTACCTCAAAACCAGCCCACTTTTCAAATGGGATTTTCCAAAAAGGAGAAATTGTGGAACTTCTCCACCACGAAATATTTTAGTAGGATGGAGACTCAGCGGGCATATTATGTACTTTTTGCAGCTTCAAGCCCAGTCTTCTGAGTCCCTCTCACATCCTGGAGATCTGTCTTTAACTGCTTAAAAATATTGCTAATGTTGCTTGAAACAAAAATGTGTTCTCCTGTGATTAACACTAGTCCAACTCAATTATTCGTCAGCTTTATTATCACTGAATAAACTAAAGCCTTATGGTGAGCCTAATGAATATATGTCTTATTCAAATAAGTCTGGTTGAATTTGATGTTCTTAATAAAGAATCACATTCACTGTAACACGTTGCCTTAGCTCATAATGTAAAAGAATAAAATTCTTTCTGCTGGTTTGCCATTGCATGAAAACCATAATAAGAGTGCTGGCTCCTTTGTTGTACTCTGCGTACCATAAACCAGAGCATTTAATAAACTGTAGGGGGACAATTCCCTCATTTAGCAGCCATCTAATTTAACTGATAGTTTAGGATTTTGACCCTTCTCTAGATGAACCAACAGACCAGAGAAGGAAAGAAAGAAAGCCCAGAAAGCTTTGCTGTGTATTGGTTATTTTCCTCAACCTTGAAACTTATCCATGAAACACTTAGTAAAGCCCCTTTGTTGTAACAGAAAGGTCAACTTCATTGTCACTGTTTTTCTAACATGCTATTTATTGAACAAATTCTTTTTATTTCCCCCTTTTAAAAAGTTTAAGTTGGAATGCACTAATGTGATAAACTGTTGACTTTCATCCTGGTCACCCAATTCCACAAAGTCAAATGATCAAAGACTAAGCTATTTCTCACCCCGCTTTAATCTCACTGCCTCCATGGAAGATGGAAGGTAAATAGTCACACAGATCTCCAATTACCAATATCAAGATAAAAAAGAAATGGCTCTCCTTTTCCACCTTTGAAATTATATATGGATTGATGTAAAATAAATTTCAGAGCCTCAAGTACTCATTTGCTTTCTGATCACAAACAATGGGTTCTGAACAAGAATAAGTGGGTTAAGGAGCAGAGGTAACCTGGTTACCAGGCAGCCTCAGTGAGCACCAGATAGCCCAGACAGATTTCTACTATTAAACTGAGCTTTCGGGCACCTAGGTGGCTGAATCGGTTAAGTATCTGCCTTCAGCTCAGGTCATAATCCTAGGGTCCTGGATCGAGTCCCTCATCGGGCTCCCTGTTCACCACAGAGTCTGCTTCTCCCTCTACACTCCCCTGGCTCATGAGCTCTCTCCTTCAAATAAATAAAATAAACTCAGCTTTCTTTTCGCTTTTGATTACATGAAAATTTATTGACAAGCTATGATTTGAATTTTCCCAAGAACCTACATAGCCGATATATAGTTAAGAGAATTAAAATATTATTAAAAGTTACAACTGCATGTAGTCTTTATCTCAAAATAAAAAGTTTAATTTAAAAATTATTTAAAGAAATCCAAAATTTTAAGGAAAGGTAGAAACAATTTGATATATTGCTCTAGAACAGAAACTTATGGAAAGAGTATTCTAAGACCATTATGACACCTAATGTCCCCTTTGAAATTTTAATTAGGAAAAAAGGAAAGGCCTCTGAACAACTCTCTTTTGTACATGGGTTGCTTTCTCTTCATCCTGGTTAGAGTCATCATTGCTATTTGGGAAAAATTGCCCTTTTATTTGCCTGAATTAACAAAAATAATTGCTTATTTTATATCTGTCTTAAAAAATAACTCCTCCTGAAAACCCTTTCTTCTCTGTTCTATGGAACTATTTGGGATATTTATTCAAGACTTAGAATCAATCTACAGCTGTATCTAAGGAGAATCCTAATTCCTTTCATTCATTTCTGTGCTAGGAGGCAGTGCTCCCCACATTCTGGACAAGCAGAGATCTGTGCTGCCTTGTTTTCACATCTCTAACAGTAAACTGACAATCCTACCCCTGGTTGATTTAAATTCCAAAGCTTGGAGACCATCCATTCACCATCATTCAGCATAATAGAAAACCAGCTTTCTGGGGCCCCTGGGTGGCTCAGTTAGTTAAGCGTCTGACTCTGCTTAGGTCATGATCTCAGGGTCCTGTAGTTGAACCCCTGTGCAGCCCCAAGCTGAGTTTGCTTCTCCTTCTTCCCCTTCCCCTACTCATGCTCACTCTCTTGCTTTCTCGAATAAATAAAGTCTTAAAAGAGAAAAAACAGAAAAGAAAAAGAAAACCATCTTTATAAGGTTTTGTGGTGTGGGTTTTTTGTTTTGTTTTTGTTTTTGTTTTTGTTTTTCTAGAGAATTACCCCTTGAATTGACAATTATGCAGCTATTTCTACTGCCAGGTGAGAGAGTGATTTGAGGGAAAATATTGAGTAACTTATCTATCCATGTATTTATATCCTGGGTTATGAGTTCATGTCATAATGACCCACTTCCTTCTGGAGCTGCCTTCATTAAATTGTGTTATTTGTCCTTTCCTTTTATTGGACTTGATTTTAACTGGTCATATGAAATAGGTTTCAGCATGTGGATAGTGACTATAATACATTTAATCTCCCCTCTCCATGTAAAAGAATTTAATAAAAAATACTTTTATCTCCCCCTGGTAAACTAGCATGTGTATTAATTTCATATTTTAAAAAAAGGTATATAACCAACTTGACACATTTCTCATTTTTGCACTGGCTGCCAGGAAGCCAAATACAAATCTAAAAAAGACCTCCAGCTCTTAGTAACTGTAAGTTTTATGGCTTACTTATCTGATTTTTATAACTTGGGTCTCTTTTTCCATTTCTTTTTTTATTTGCCTTATGATTACATCTTCTGCTTTATTCCCCCAAAATCTTTATTGGAAAGAGATAGTGTATAAGTAAATTCAACAATTAGAATATTTTTATTTGGGTATAATAATTATTTTAATTTTAAAACATATGAAAGGTTTCATTAAGGAAATACTAATTAGACATCTGAAAACAGGGCAAAACAGAAAAGAACATGGTGGATTGCATTAGACATTAAGCAGTCATTAGTAAAAATAAAGGTTTTTCTCTAGCAAGGGAGGTTGATGAGAAAGGTTGCAGGAGCATTTTTGAGAGGCCATGAAATAGAGAACAGTTTTGGCAACTTTTTCACATTACCTTAAATGTGCCATCATTTTAACACTGAGTTATACTTAGATTGTCTGTATTTCTGACTTTGCTGTTAGCTGTTGGCTTCTTGAGAATATGACCCGTGACTTAGTCCTTCTTATATATAGTACAATATCTGATCCATAGTAGGACTTCGAAAAATATTTTTGAATGCCAAGTGAGTTTTCGTCTCTTCAGTGGCATTCCTGTGTGAAGACACTTTTCAAGGTGCTTTCTAATCCTATGATTTCAATGAATGCACTTTAATTTATGTTGCCATAGATACCATTTCTTAAATATGGTGCTTGAGACAGCATCTTGACTCCAGTCATTTCATCCATGAATGGGTCATTGTCAGATTAAAAGAAGGCTACATCCAAGCATTTGTCTCAATGTTGATGATATGTATCAAAATCAACTCTCAAAAACAAATCATCATTTTCAGAAACCAAGAAAAATTAATGTAATACATTGAGGTGTTGTTTTTTTTTTTTACTTTACCAGCTTTTGCTAAAAGTGATTGTCCGTCAAATGTAAAGAGAGTTTGAAAAATTGTTTCAAACCAAATCGTTACACCTGATTTTAGTTTTGAGAAGTCACACTTCCTAGTCTAAATGCTTCTTTGTGGTTTTATATTCCTTATGTCTGGTGCTTGCTCTTGTCAAGCTGTGAGGAGATTGGAATCTCATTAAGAAATGAGGGGGAAAGTTTAAAGCAAATGTTAAAGGGCAATCTAATTACTTTATGAAATATGAGATGTGTACAAGACCCACAGACAACGGTTCTTAGTTTTAATAAAATTTCTGTCTGATTTCAATAAATGAATAAATGAATTCTATTGATGAATTTTATATTTACACACACACACACGCACAAAATATATATACATATAGATTCTACCCCCAGAACATAAGCTTCCCCAGAGGAGCGATTTTTATCTGTTTTGTGCACTGATGTATTTCCAGGCATCTAGAATAGTGCCTGACATATACCTATTCTCATTAGACATTTGTTAAATGAATATAAAAATATCATGCTGAAGGAATGATAGCATTTCATTATTAGCCCTATCTCAGTTCAACTAATTTTTTCCCATTATTTGATTTCATCTACATAAAATCATTGAGACAGGGATCACAGGAGTAAAAACACGTACAAGCTCCTCCAGAGTAGTCAGCAGTGAGCATTCTTGTGTGGTGCCTTCTTTTTTTTTTAATATTTTATTTATTTATTTGAGAGAAAGAATGTGCACATGAGCAGAGGATGGGGGGTCAGAGGGAGAGAGAGAAGCAGACTCCTCACTGAGCAGGGAGACAATGAGAGACTCAATCCCAGGACCCTGAGATCATGACCTGAGCTGAAGGCAGACGCTTAACCAACTGAGCCACCCAGGTGCCCCCTGTGTGGTGCCTTCTGAAGTTTGGCATACCATGATTAAACAACCTCTGGAGCTTTTCTCTTTTTTTTAACCATTAAATCATATGTTTAGGAAGGGAAAACTGCCACCTGTACCATCCTCCCCTACAAGCCACTGTCACCCGACCCTCACTCAAACCCTCCCCCTAAACTTTCTCAATGGAGCAAAAGCAAAACAAAACATAAAAATATGTAACTACAAGTCCCAAACTAAAATGAAAGTGGTAAATACACTAAAAAGTATTATCTGCAACTCAGCATCCCTACCTAATCATAAATTTTTGAAACTTTGGAATTATTCTAAATTTTGAAAAGCCCTGGAAACAACTTGGCCTCACACTCTATTTAAACTCATCTTTTCACCCTCATGGAAGAAAGCCTTCTAGTTGAGAAGCCAAAGGAATCTGTTGATCCTTGTCTTTGTGTGTGGGTTTGGGCAATCGTGTGAATGAGACCTGTCCCTGATGAGTCCTCACAGACCAGGAAGAACTTCAATGCACAGCTTTTATTTCCTAATCTAGGGGTCCTCAGTTCACTGAGCTTTGAGTGTTGGAGTCTAGAGAAAGCATCTGCAGGAAGGAGACATCCTCTGGACCTGAACTTAGAAACCATACGTGAAAAACGGATTCAAAAGAACCATTCACTGAATATATTTGTTACAAGTTATTTCTATAGGACAGAAATTCCAAGGGTGAAAGGTGAAACAGCCAAACACATGAATAATGAATTGGTGTGCTGGCTCTTGGGAATGCATGCTCTTGGTTAGATTACATAATCATATATATATATCACGATATATATAAAAATCATATGTATATAATCATATATATTGTAATATATATGATTAATGATAGAATGGAAAGAGTAGAAAATAAAAACTCTCTATAATATAGTTTTGATAAAAATTCTGTTCTTATATATATATGACTCTTTTGATACATATATATGTATATATAAGCATAAAATATAGTTTTCAATACTCTACTGCAAAAATCAGGGCCTGAGGCTCTGATTATGTCCTTAAGGGCAATAGTGAAAAAAAGCCAGTTGTATATATTGGCCCTAAATTAAAAAAGCCATCGATTAGGAAAATCACCCCCTCTTGTTTGTCCTCCCTTTGAATGAATAAGGAAAATCATTGTAAACGTGGGTGACAGAAGAGAAAATGTGAACCTTAGATTTAAATAATTCACTTCCCCCAGGCTATACTTAAAATTTAAAGATCTAGCTTACACATAAAAAAAAAACCTGGAATCTTATATTTGTGAAGTTTTATACACTTCACATATGCATTACTAAAATTGGACTATAGTTCTTAGAAAAAAATAACAGTGCATCTGCTCTCCATGAAATCTCCCTGAAGGAAATAAATGTTTTTATTTGCTACAATGAGCTACCTGAATGTCATGCCATAATACAACATGACAACACTTAACCTGGGGTAATTCAGCATGACAGCATTTTTTTGGACAGAATTTGAAGTATTTTAGATTAATTTGCCATATTAGCAAGTGTTGCATGGAATTTGCTACAGCTTTTTGAGTCTGCGTGTATTCAGTACCCCATGATCCTTGTGCATCCCTAACTCCTAATACTGGCTCCAATAGAGTTATCATGAGAAGACTCCATGGAGCAGCCCACTGGAGTCTCCTCCTGGTAGAGGACAGAGTGGGATTTCATAAATGCTCCCAGGGGGGTCCCAACATATCTGGTGGCAGGAGTCAAGAATCATTTTCCTCTCTGCACCCAGAGGCAGTTGTACCACAAGACGCAGTTGGATGGGAATTGGCTTTAAGTCCCGCAGCCCCAAACACATGGACATATTGACATAGCGAGTGTCCAGCCCAGTGCCCAGTATGGGCTTTAATGTGTGATGAACATGACTGTCAAGTTGGGAGAAGCTTTCAGAGTTACAAAGACTGAGAAATAATTCTCAGCCTTCTAATGCAAGCTTAATGGAAAAGAGTGGTTGTGTGGGAGGCACCCAGGAGCCAGCACCTCCCTGGGCTTCAAAGAGAGTGCTGATCTCGTTATGTGTGGATGTTTGTATTTTAACCGTGTTTTAAAATATAAAGTAATAGTTGGATTCATAACCGTTGTCAACCACAAAAACAAGTTAGAGGTAGAGAGAATAGAGTAAACGCCTTTGCACTGGCTGCTCCCACCATTCCACTTCTATTCCTAGAGGTAATGGCTAGTCATTGCTTCTTGTTTTATTTTGGGGTTAGGCCTAAACATTTAAACTTAATATAACCAAGTGGTTTAATGATTCCTCTAATGGGAATTATTCATAGTTGAAAATTCAATTATATCCATCACATCCCCATTATATTATATGCCTCCAGCAAGTCCCTCTTGTAACTATTTTATCAGCAACTCTTGAAATACATTAGTGCAGTGGATCTAAACTAGGAAGAAGAACTCTTTCTTAACATTTGAAATGTTGTGATTGCCCATAGGTAATTGCTCTGTCTTTANCAGGAAGAACTCTTTCTTAACATTTGAAATGTTGTGATTGCCCATAGGTAATTGCTCTGTCTTTATAATCCATGGGTTGAAAAATAGGAATCACAAAAATCAACAGTGAAGTTGACAACACTTTAAAATGAATTCACATTTTTCTCATCACCAGGGCATAGGTACACATTTGAAAAAAATAATAGTACCTACATGTACCACGCATGATTTGTTTAGGCAACAAATAATGACTGGTGTGCAGATGGGTTTTTTTTTTCAGATGGGTTTTTAGATCAGATCCCATGAGGAAATTAATTCATCATTGCTGACCATGTCCACCAACCCCCTCCACACACTCACAGACACACAGACACACGCCCCAGGTTGGGAACTAACAGCATCAGACTATAGCAACTTTCCATCAAGCAGAGCAGTTCTTTAAAGTAAATCCTTAAAAGATTGCAGTGAAGCAACACTGTTCTAAATGGGTCATCATTTAATTTTTAGATAGTTATGTATTTTGAAGAGCAAATAGGCTTTCTAGTCCAAAATAGCTCAATTATGTTTTGATTGCAACATCAGATTTTTCAAGGATCTTGGATCTCAAATACTGTAATCATTTATACATAAGTTGATAATTGCTTTACAAAAATAAAAACTGTTGCTGTGGTGGTATAGTGTGGGCATATGTGGTATTTTATCATCCTTGAGATACAGTTAGCTCTATTGATTTTGGAACATGCATTGTTTGATTCTGCATGATTTCAGGTACTGCATTTTCCAGGTAAGGAAGAGAAGAAAATGGGCCCTCGCAGGGCCTTGAGGGAAGCGGGGGGCACAGGCTTGCCGTAGCTCCCCCATCTCTGAGCTTTAGCAGGTGGTTTTGCTCGGCATAGTTAGCTTCATTCGCTCCCTGCACAAAGCCTTCAGAAATGAAATACTATGCAGTACTTCCACTCAAAACTCCCCAAGGAATACTTTTTTTTTTTTTAAAGTACACTCTGAGTGACCTATTTACACCCTCATTCCATCATACGTGTCACGATCCCATGGAGTAGTGGGCAGTTCTAGGTATGCGTTTAGCCTGGGCAAGAGTTATATTTTACTTTAATGGAGGCATATTTCACAGGTCCTTTTGTACTTATTACCACTTTTTTTCCAGGGGAAATGTATTACAAGGAGTACACACACAGTTGCTCTGATTTGTGACTTTTCTCAAAATTTCTTTTTTATTTTTCATTGAAAGAGAAAAATGAGTGGATTGGTTTTTAGGAACCAGACCAAGAAGGTTTTAATGGAAGGAACAGATGGACTGCTTAAGGTACCATATCTTTGGGGCCACAGTTGCACTAAGTTTAATGAATATAGGCAGGACCAAGTAATTCTTAATGTAACTTTCAACTGTAAAATTGATCATTTCAGCTATCTGTGCACTACAGAGCACATCGGAGTTTACTGCCTACAGTTTAAGCAACATCCAGCTAAGCTTGCTAAGCTTAGTAGGTCCCACTTCTTGCCCCACACAAAGAAAACACCACATAGATCCAAAAGTAGTTTATCAGATAATTTTTAAATAGAAGTCTAGAGAGCTCTGCACGTATTGCCCAAGGTCGTTGATTATCGTCTTTGGAGAAAAATGGTTTCTTCTCCTATATCTGTCCAGTTAAAATATACAGCTTCCTCCTGAAAAGAAATCAGGCAAAAACAATAACACAAGAAGAAAACACGAGGGTGTAGCTTGCCCACCCTGTTCTCAGTGACAGAGTGGGCTGCCTAAATATCAGAGAAGTTCAAGGCAAAAGAACAGTAAGCAGCCCAGGTGATTTTACTGTCAAGGGTGTGAGGTGTGGATGACTTCCAGGACCTTTAGGGAGCAGGGCATTCTGGATATCAAACCGTGAAAAAATAGCATTAATCAAAGTACTAGAAAAACAGGTATAAAACTGCATTCTGTAGCCGAATTGTAGTGAAAATTGCAAACCTTCCTCCTAGGATCCTATTTCTTAAATGTCTGACATTCAAATTTAGTCCTTCTTTGAGATCACTAGTCTATAGGCTTCACCTATTTTTGTTTTGCAAATAAAAGAACTTGTGTTTTTTCACATGAGTTCTGTTTGCCTAACATCTCTAAACTGATTTCTTTTACTAGTTAGCCAAGGCATGAAAACACTTTAACAGGGGCAGGTTTAACTCCCCATTCCTTTGGAAGATCTACTGAGGAACACGTGTCCAGTTTGGAAGTAACAGATGTGCATTTTCTTTGCACATCTAAGTACCCATCAAACCTAGGGTAAGAGAAGAGCTTTATGTTTCCGAAGAAAAGATGCACTGCTCCCACATGGGCCTATTGCTTGCCATACCATAACTTCAGCAAGTCTCACTGATGTTAGAATACAGCCATCCCCATTCAGGATGATCCATTACGAACAAAGGTGACCTCTCTGTGAGTCCCCACCCCCTACATTCTACCCTCTGCAGAAGCTGTTGCAGATTCTCTGTCATGCCTCTCTCTGGTCAATACGGTTGCTGGCATCTGCACCAAATGTGCCTGGGTGTATTGGGGAACCTCTTAAATCAGGAGGAGGATCACTTTCCACCTACATGTCAAGTCAAGGTGCTACCTTTTGAATTAAAAGGTGCTGTGGCTGCTTTGATTGTCTATAGGGCATGCACTTTAGACTATTTGTTTTGTTTTGCTGGGTTTTTTTTTAATGGTGGTGATATATTTGTGCAGACACTGGCCTATTCTCTCACCCATTATCTCTAGTGACAGATGCCATATCCATTCCTAAGAAGACCGATCTAGAATAAAATGCCTATAGAAAAGAAAAAAGAAAAGAAAAGAAAAGAAAAGCAACTGCCCACAGATGGGTCAAACCCAATTCTCACTGGAACTAACTGGTTGCAGACAGTCATGTTCAAATCAGTCATGTTCAAGATCAGCAGTCATGTTCAAACTCCATGAGCTTACATGGCATGATTTACTATAACAGTATTTGCAAGATATGTGGAGCATGACCTGAAAAATCCAGCAAGGCACTAGTTGACTCAGTCAATATGCAAGCTTTGCAGAATTTCTTTGCATGCCTACTTTAGAATGGTCTTAATTTTCAGAACCAAGTTTGGCATCTAATAAGGCAGAGATAAAACTACAGCTAAAAAGTTTGACAGTCAAACATAAAGAAGGATCTCTTCCATTGTTCTGTGTTTGCTTGTTATAAAGGTAAATTTCTGTTGTACCAAAATCATTTGTGAAGCAACTCATTTATACAGGCTAAATCTTTATAAGTAAACATACCTTAGGACATTTGTATTCCTAGAAATTATTTTGAAGTTATATCAAACTTGTAAAAAGCTTATAGTATACCAGATATTTGGAATTTCTTACTTAATAAGACTTTGAAAACAACTTGGATTTTCTTCATGCTTCTTTAAATCCCCAAGACCTAGTTTGTGAATTGCTCTTAAAAGGAAAATAAAAATATCGTTGAACTGTTAAAAGACTAGCTCCCATGTATTTCAGCTTAAAATCAGGAAAAACAGGCCATGTGATTTAGGGCTGCATGCTAAATTCCTTCACCCTCACAATATCCCCTGTTTGACTAACAGAAACATTAACTGCATTCATATTTTTCAGGCAGAACAAGTAGAGCTATTGCTTCTAATTTTCAATATTCTGAACACCTCATTCAAGAGTAAATACATTTGACCACACACCAAGGAAGGCCTGCGCATGCATGCTCTCTCTCTCTCTCTCTCTCTCTCTCTCTCTCACACACACACACACACACACAGTTCAGGATCTGTCCTTTGTACTTTAGTATCTCTGTTACCATAACTTGATATCTGACTTTTATCTCTCTCAAGAAGAATAGGAGTTCTTTTGTATTTCCAGCTTCTAGTAGAATACCATAAAAATAGAATATACTCAAAGTAGTTTTGTTGAATAAAACAGTGGCTATTACAGGAGAGTGATTAAGAAGCTGATTCTATCATCCACAGTGTGGCTGTAGCTATGTTTTATCAGTTCATCTAAGATCAAGATATTGAGAAAGACTGAGCTCCTACCAGGTACAAGGCTCCGCGCTTACACTGTGATGTATAAGACAGAGTTTGCACCTAGTAATTTTAAGTCACAACAAAACAGTTTTTGGAAACCTCCCTTCCTCTCTGCTTTGATTCCCGTTACAGAAATGTGGCGGATGATGGAATGGAGATAGTCAATACTGAGTCAATTTTTAATCACTGAATTTTAGAATCATCCACATTTTTCTTACTGAGTTTCAAAATTCTAGCCTCATGCACTAAAATCATGGCAAGTTCTCCCCCGTGGGAAGTCTACTGTCTTTTCTGAAATCAGATGCCTAAGTGGTGTTTTGCAAAATCTGTGGTACCAAGGTATCGTGTAGGATTTTAGGGGCAAAGCTGAGAGGAGTTTCTGTATAATCTGTCCCTGCTTGTCAAATCTTGGGTCTCCCTGTTGTCTTTTTCTTTGGAGTAAAGGACTCAGAAGAAGAAAAAACTTCAGTAGACGTGCAGTATGCTTTGTGCAGAACGTCAGCAGACTTTGTACAGAACGGTCCCCCTGCAAGTTTCTACCCCAGCCAATGGTGAAGTCTCTCTCACTAGCTCCTTTCCTAATGATGTTAGGATTTGCAAACAGGAATTGGCTTCGTTCGTCTTTCCTAGGAATTAACTTAAAAAAATAATAAGATTGGAATGATGTTAATTGCAATTCTTTGTGTGGCTTGGTTAATACACTTAAAATCTTCTCCCACCTTACAGTATACATCCTGAACTGACTCCAGAAGTATTTAGTGACTTCATAAAACAAAGACATGCTGCAGTTTTTATCATTCTACTTTATTAGTATGAATGACCATGTTTACATCTAAAGAAATGGATGTGTTTTTAAATAAAATCACTTCCATTGGCTTTTTTCCCTACATATTTTATTCCGGATGTTGTTGGAGCATCATCAGTGCCTACTCCTTGATCACTCTGTCACTGAAGCCCTGATGGCCATATCTCGTAGGGCTCTTTCTGTTGCTAAGGAATTCAATTGCCCCTTTCAGAAAGGCAACAATAAAGACCACTGACAACACAATGGGCCTAGAAATCCTGGGATTAGAATAATACTCTGTGTAGAATAGGGAAGACCCAATCAGCAGAAGTTACAGCAGTCTAGGCATGGACTCAGGCCTCCCTGTGACTACATCACAGCTTTACCTCTCCCTCCCTTTCTTCCTTCCCCTCTCGTCATGGCATGGGTGTCACTCCCTGAGAACATGCCCCAGTAAATTTCCTGCGTGGATATCTTAGAGTTTCAAGGTCTCTTTCCTAGGAATCCAGCCTGTGATGAGAGAAATGGAAAATTAAGTCCGTGATCATTGACACTTACAGATGAAAACCCTGTTCTGTCTCCTAAATTTGTTAACTAATTAGATCAACTATTGCTTCCACCTAGTTTCCTAATAACTCACAGAACTTACCTTGGTAAGTTAATAAATAGGCAATGCAGCAGCTCTATCTGTTGTTGTTTTTTTTTTTTTAAGATTTTATTCATTTATTTGAGAGAGAGAGAGCGAGAGAGACAGAGCCAGAGCATGAGCAGGCAGGAGGCAGAGCGAGAGGGAGAAGAAGACTGTCCACCAAGCAGGGAGCCCAATGTGGGGCTCAATCCCAGAACCCTGAGGTCACGACCTGAGCCAAAAGCAGAAGCCCAACCGACTGAGCTACCCAGGCACCCCACTTTCTCTTTTGTTCTGTCAGTCTTTATTCAAGTCCGTGGTTGCAGACAGACCACACACAAACCAGGATCAAATGTGGCCAGATTTTGGCATTAGAGATTCACAGTGAAAATCCCTCCTTTGCCACAAAGAGGGCTGAAGCCAAACTGGGAAGACAAAATCTCATGTCCAAATATTATCACTACCTTACCTCTCCTATTCTGTCACTAAAATACTTTATAGCTAACTCTATGTGAAGACACATAAAACAAATGTGATTCCTTAGACAAAAATGGCATGGGCAGAATTTTTTTTTTAACATTTTTTTTAAAAGTAGGCTCCACACCCAATGTGGGGCTTGAACTTACAACCTGTCTATAGGACAAGAGATAGAAAATTGCATGCTCTACAAACTGAGCCAACCAGGCACCCCCCAGAATTCTTTTTTGCCACATGAAGCTAAAAAGAAGGGAAGATATTAATGAGATATAATAGAATAATGCACTAGAGCAGCTATTATTTTTAGGCCTGGTAAAACTGTAACTTAGATTAAGAGGTGGGTGACAAATTTTTAGTCTAGGCTATTTCCCCAGAAAAACACAACAATTTATATAGTCAATTTTCAATTATCTGCCCAGGGAGAAATAGCAATAATGGCAATTATCCAAAAGAGTAGATAATGAACAAATTCATTTCTATTTGACTTTGAAATATTGTTTTGTATTCCAAAACGAACTTTTGGATGTGGTTGCATTTTGAATTCTGTAAAGTTGCTATGTCTCAAACTTAAATACTAAAATTATACTTTAGAAATCAAATGGAAGACAGTGGCTTATATTCTTCATCTTGTCTTGTAGAGTACATTCCTGCTCTCTATATTACTGCTGAAAACAGATATTATCTCTTAGGGTAATGTTCATCCTAAAGTAGAGAAAATTTACATCTATGTGTTTCCTTGTTTGTATTCTCCTAGCACCAGTGAAAATTTTATATTTTGNCATCCTAAAGTAGAGAAAATTTACATCTATGTGTTTCCTTGTTTGTATTCTCCTAGCACCAGTGAAAATTTAATATTTTGATTGAAAGGATACCCTCTCTCCCTCCCATTGCTTAGCTAAAGTTAATTATATTTATATTCTGTGTATGTGTCAAAAACAACTAAACAGAATGGGTCGTCAAGATAAGGAGTTATGTCCAAGTAAGATTTGAGATGTATAAATGCAAATATCTACCTGCAGGAAATTGAGTAGGCCATACATAGACTTTCTACACCTATTTTGGCCCTGGTTTGGTTATTTTTCATTCAGTAAATCCTAAATTGTATGCAAAGTTACCTGGCATAGGATCTGGCTCATTTACCAGTCAGTAGCTGCTCATTTCCTTTATTCCTTGTGTCCTTTTCTTCATTCAATAATATTTTACACAAGATGCTTCATACCCATGCTTCATATACTTTAGTAAATGTTTGTGTTTTATTCCACTCTTTTTCTGTGTACAAAATATTCATTTTGTAAAAATGAGGAATTCTTTTAAGATGCTAAAGTATATCTTCCAGATGTTATTTTCCCAGTGTCAATATCCAAGCTGTATTTCAATTCCTAAAAGCTACCTCCATGGAAATTTGATTTCTCACTATATTTTTAGATTTTCTTTTTATTTATTTATTTTTTTAATGTAACCTCAACCGCCACTGTGGGGCTCAGACTCACAACCCGGAGGTCAAAAGTTGCATGCTCTACTGACAGCCAGCCAGGCGCCCCCTGATTTATCACTATTAATTTATCAAGAGCCATAGCATTTTAAAGGGTAAGCGTGAGGGTTTATGCACACTAAAACTTGACCACATGCTCTCCTGTCTTACTCTCATTCATGTGGCACATTTCCATTCTAGAACAGTACATTTTCACGTAAGGCAGAAGGTTTTATCAAGCATTGCGGTACTTCTGCTTGCTTGCTTTAGGACTCCTTTGCTTTGGTGTTTGACTTGATAAGTATTTGGTGTTTGACCAAAGTTGGCTTTTCTCCCTTTGAAGATCTGAAGGCTATCTTCAGTTGAACTCTACCAAGGCACTGAAGAGGTGGGTTAAATCAATGGTTAAGCTAGGTCGACCTCATTTCAAACACTGGCTCTGCTACTCACCAGGGAGATATTAGACCAGAGACCATCTGTCAAGGTCATGGTTTTTCTCATTATTAAACATAAGAAAATAATATAAAACAAAGAGGATTGTGGTGATGCTTACAGATAATAAATAAAGGCAAGTTAGTATTATACATTAGGCATTCAATAAATGTTGGTGTGTGTTACAAATACTAACATTTACTGAGCGCCTACCTGGTGCAAATACCAGTCTAGGCATTTTCTCTGTATTGATTTATTTACACCTCAGTACAACTCTATGATTCAGGTCATGTTATCACTAGTTTATACATGAGACCTAGAGAGCTGAAGGCACAGTGAGTAGCTGAGTCAGGATTTCAACCCATCCCCTACACTTAGCCTACACAAGACACTGCCTCTTGTATAAAGAGCAGCCTTTTAGTGGAAACTGGAGCCAGCAGTTGGGCTCAGGGGGACCCCTCATGCCTCTGCCCATACTCCTAGCCCTGCCATTCTTCACATCTGGCCACACGGCTTAAAAACCACCCCAAATACATACCCGCAGTCAGAGTATTATTTCCTCTGAGGGACCATCCTATTTCAGTCACCCAACTTTACCCAGCACTCATTCCATAACATGAATGGTGAGAACAGAAAATTATGCCTCTTGGTACGAAGTTTTATACAAATGCCGCTTGAGACCCAACGCTCAGATCAACTGAAGCTCGCTTCTAGCTGGCCTCTAGTCTGTCATTTCAACGGATCTGCTCAGATTCAGTCAGGCTCAGGGTAGCCCCAAGTGAAAGTGAAAGGTTGTGGGTTAAAGGGAAGGTACTCGAGCTCAGAAGCCCCAGCTCTGCCAGTAACTAGCTGAGTCCTTGCTCCCCCGACAGCCGTTTGCTTCAGCCCCTGGAACGCCTTCTCATCATTTGGAAATTAAAGATGTTGCATTAGATCTTAGGTACAAGCCCACCACCCATGAGCCAACCCTGACCTTCAGGGAGCCTTTGGCTTTAGCCTTGTTCGACCTGCACAGAGTTTTGTTTAATTTAATTCTACAATACAAAATGAAAGATTTTACACGAAAATCCTCATTTCTGTCTTAGTTTGAAAATCTGAAGTTGCGGCATCATTGGGTCTGTTTTTCCTTATGGCATCAATGGAAACCCTCAGCCTGATGGGAGTGCGGGCTCCCCTCTAAGCTGGGGATATGGACTCACCGGGTCTCCAGAGCCCTCCCATCCCCCTGTGGTTTCACACCCAGCCTGCCCCTCATCCTCATCAATGCCACTTGCCTGGTCTTGTAGGCACAGGGGTTTGCAATCCTGCCATCAGCTCTGACCTCCCTTTGTTCATTTGTTCATTATTTTTCTCATTTGATCAACCTGCATTCAGTGCTTACTCATCTGCCATTTTGTGTATTGTACTTGTAGCCTGAATTACAAGTCTTTTATTTCTTAAGGGGCAGAATTCAGAGGCTGATTAACCTCCATTGCTTCTAAAGTTTTCTCCCTTCTGGCTATCTACACAGGATCCTGCAGTTTGCTAAGCAGCAGCTTCTCCAGGCATAAGCTACTCAGAGAAATTGAGACCAGGCCTTGCGCCTGACGCCTGTGGTAAAAAGGGGTCCACGGCAAACTTGGCCCAACAGGTAAGAGAAGGCACCGCTCAGTTACGCAGTCCATCATTGGGGAATAACGGTGATGCTATAAAAGCAGAAATCAATACCTAAGGACTAATGAGGAAAGAGAAAAGTTTAGTTTGTTTCTTTCACTACTATTTACGTGCTATAACATGTAAATACCCTTGCCATGAGCCATGAAATAACCCTCGTTCCTGAATGATCCAGGAGAGAAAAAAATGCAAGCTAAAAAAAGAATGGCCTTTTTAAAAAATTCATATTTACAACTGCCGACAAAACCTTTGACTGATTTTAGTGGTGGCCTCTTTTAAGATGAAACTTCGGGGAACTAAATATATGCCTTAGGTGACCTGAGACAATGCCTATTTAAAAATCCATTTCTCCAAGGCTATAGCTAATTGATTCTTGAAACTTCTTTGCTGAAATAACCTTGTCCCACAGGCAATTGTGCTTCAATTATTTCTTATTTCGCCTGAAAATAATAGTCTTTTTATATAGAAAATGATGGAATAGCTATAAAAAGGGTCCAAAATAACAAGTAATCATTAAAATATTTTTATTTAAAGGGATAAAACTCAAGACAAAAACTCAGAATACTCCTTCATACGCTAACTTTTTGCCCTAAACAGAGTGCTAATAAGTTTATAGAAATGATTGCAGCCTTCCTGGAGTGTGACTCAGGAAAGGAGCCCCACACTGGCTCCAGGGGACTTGAATCATACTTTTATCGCTTTCACTATCTCCTCTGTGACCTGGGCCAATAACTACAGCTGCCTTGTCCATGAAATGGGCAGTTATTTCAGGCTGCCTTCTAAATAGCAGGCTCAGTTTGATGATGAGGTCCTGTGAGTTGGGGTAGGGAGGTAGCTTTGAGCTAATTCCCTGCAAACTCGTTTGCCTAGAGCAACTTGTCAGTTCACCGAACTCCTTTCTTCTTTTCATTATTTGTGAGGTTTCCAGCAATTTGCACTGGATACTGGATATGTTGGGGTTTACCACCTTTGGAGATTTCGATGAGGTTTTCATTGATAGTTTTCCAGTTTGCTTCATAACAGCATTTGAAGGAATGCCCAGTTTGTCTTTGCCTTTGCCCCAGTTGTTATGTAAGGAGGGAGTGATTGAGAGACATCAGCACACAGCCAAAAAGGACATCCACTGAGGGACAGGACACTAACACCATAAGGGTTCTTCAAACATGAGACAAATATATTCAGTATTCAAATATATTAGGCGGAACTGTTTGGAGGAACTGTTTCATGGAATTAGCCTCCTGATGTGGTCCTTCCTCCTAGAGATCTTAGAGTTCAATGGAAGAAAATGATTAGAATGACAGCAGGAAATAAACAAATAATACAGTTACATATTGTGATAAGCACTATGGAAAATAAAAGGGGTGCTTAGCGAGGAGCTGGAACCAGCTTCAGAAAGGTAGTCAAGGCAGGTGTGAGAGGCAAAAGGGCTATTCCCAGTCCCTCCCCTTTCCAGGCATGAGATGGGATTGCACTGCCTTGTTCACACTGAGATTCCATGAGGCCAGGAGTGTTGGTCTGGCCAATGAGTTGTGTGTAGAAATGATCTGTGTCTCTTCCATGCTGGGGTATCTAAGTGAGGTCACTCTGGCTCCCTGTCCCTGTGGCATTCTGACATGGGATGTGGTCCAAGATGTGGTTGCTCCCCTCACCTGGGACAGACAGCTGTGACCTCAAAGAACACAGCCCCCTCAGCCAACCCACACTGGACGTACTCAGCATATAGCATGAGCAAACAACAATTTTTTATTGTCTTAAGCCACTGAGATATGGAAGCTTTTTGTTAATGTAGCTTAACAGTAACAAACCTGACTATAACAAGAGGCATTTCTGAAGAGGCCGAAAGATGATTTATAGAGGCTTTAAGACAAGAGGCTTTGAGCTTGGCTGTTCACAGAACTGAAAGAAGGTCAATATGGCTGGATTATAGTAAGTCAGGAAAAAGTAGCAAATGATCTTTACAGTTCCTTCTATTCTCTCAACTCTTTGCCTGTTCTGGCTCTGAGGCTGTTCTGATATTCATATTCCTGGCAGTGCTTGGAGACAGATTAAGTAGCTGACTTTAAATGCTTTTGATTTGTTTACACAAATCAAACTCTCATATTTTATCTCTTGCCTCTAGATTATGATGGTTTTTTATCAAGAACTTTGCATGTGGGCTATTGATATGATAATGCAATCCTAATGCCTTCTCAGGAACTGAGGGCCTCTATCCTTTTAGTCAATACGAAGATGCACTTGAGTATATCGGCCATTCTTAGCCGAGCTGAGGCTCAGGATGGGAAGCCCACAGCATTTCGCAATTGAATAACATGTAATATTGTGCGATTTTTAAGCTCTCAGCTTTTCCTATCAATTTCTAATATTCTGGCAACAGAATCGAGGGAAAAGCCCAAACTTTTGTGGGACTCACCAGAGCTCCTTTAATGTATATGTATGAGAGATTGTCTTTTGCACCAAAGATTTTGTTTGAAAACAAACCAAAAACCCCCTAGCAAAAAGCAAATTGCATGAGATGCAATTTATCTTCTTTGGAAGAAAAGAAGAGCTGAGTCAGTCCTCCTGGGATTTGACAACTAAGGTATTTCTTTATCCTTGACACTGCTCAGATAGAGCCACAGATATTATAACTGCCTTTATTGAAGTTTGGTAGATTTAGAGGAAGTACATCCAGCTGATATTACAGTCATTCTTGTACAGTTCTTAAAGTCTTAAGGATTTTTTATTGAGGTGAATGAAATCCTGCTTAAGAAAAAGAAAAGTAGGAGAAAGGAAGGGAAATGGATCTAAAATAAAAACAGGATCCTTAATATAGTCCAGGCTCAGTGATAAGTGTTTTCATATATAGTATTATCCCCATACAGAAGAAGGAGCCCAGAAAGGTTACAATCACCCAGCCAATGAGTGGCAAACCAAGGAAGGGGTGGAGGTCTTCCCCCTCAAAGGACCCTTCTCTTTCTTCTCTACCACTTAGACTAGAGTGTGTGCTACTATCCAAAGTTACCCAGCTTTGCATTTCTATGATCTCCAGAGTTGTCCTCTAAAAGATAAATACTAGATCACTCTTCATTTATTACATATCCAGGTTCAGAAGAGCCGCTAAACAGAGCTGGTTGTAATAAGTTGTGCTCTGCTAATTGTACATCTTCCCTTTGTTCAGCCTCATCCTGTATAATTAGCACAGTCTTGAAAATAGAAGTTTTCCCTGACATTAAAGTTCTTACACAGCACACCCTCTAATTATTTCATATTTTCACATTAGGGATAAGATACTCATGGTGGAGGGGGGTAATTCTGTTTGTTATTTAATTATTTAATTACTCGTAGAAGGAGTTCAGGAAAACCAGAAAAAAGAGGTTATTAAAATAATTTCTGAGATATATACACAAAGACCAAGGCACGGGCATATATTTTTCTCATACCCACATTCTCTCCTGGCTTCTGACATCATCATTTTTGGCACTGGTCTCAGCTGTAATTGTTAGGATCTCTTTCTATCAAGGACTTACCTTTCCTTCAAGACCCACTCAACATCCTCTCCTCCACTGGTCTTTAAGATAATCACCATTAAAATTACATTAAAATTAAAATTAAGCTCTATCTTCCCATCTGCCAGAGCACTTTGTACTAATCTTAAAGCATGTCTCTGCCTTGTATTATAGGGATGGGAGCTGGGGCAAAGACGGCCAGTGACTCACTCAAATATGTTTTCTCTCTTTTCTTCCTGGGCATGTAACTAGACAGCACTTCCTTTTCTTCCTTAGAATTGGGTATGACCACATGATGACTTTCTCACAATGGGATATGAGTGGAAGTGACATGCTTCATCTGGGAGCCAGGATTTAGGAAGTAGGTGTGCCTTCATGCTCATTCTCCCCTGCTGCTGTGTGGGGCCTCCAGGGATGGAAGGAGCCGGGCTCCTAATGACCAGGTAGAAAGCTGTCTGGCCAAGTGGGAACACCCCTATTAGGTCGTTACACAAACAATAAATAACTAACAACAAAGCTCGGAAATTTAGGGTTTATTCACTATAGCAGCTATGTGGGCTTACCTAACACAGCGTGCGATGTTTGTAAGCATGAGTCTATGTGTGTGTGACTCCCTCTCTTTTAGAAGCCCTAGAAGGACTGGGACAAAAAAAAAAATCATCCTTCGCTGTGGGCAAAATTAAACTAAATAGCTGCCTCATTTAGAAATGGAGCAGATGGTCATCAAAATGAAGAGTGGAGGGTACGCTAAAGCATCTCTAGCATTGGAGATGGCATTTCCTCATTTGCAAGCAACTGTCAAGAATTTTCTAAACAACCTCATAGGTGACTAGAGTGGAGAATGAAAGGGATACCCAGTTCTCATATTAAAATGTGTCCTAGTTCATTACTCACTCAAATATTTGTCATTATTTCAATCACCGAGTAGGTACTAAACACATTCTATAGGCCAGGCAGTCTTCTCACAGTGCTGATCAGTAACAGGCCAGGCCTCCTCTCACTCCAAGTTCAGTGGGAGCCAAATACCCACTCCACACTACTGAATATGCACTCGGCTGCCCACCGGGTTCTCAGGTTCCTCATCTGTAAAAAAAGAATACTATTACATACTTCTCCAATTTTGTTGTACTTTTTAATTATATAATACTTCAATATAATGATTGTAAAATACCTTCATATTGGACACTTGAGCTTGAGAAACACTCAAGGAATCTTAGCTGTTATTATTTGTATCAGTTTAGGTAAATAATATAAGATTATATGACCCAAAAAAATCTGTGTAAACTGAGGGAGGGACTGTGGAACACAATTTCTCCTTCACTCCTGATATGAGAATTGAGAGGCTGGGAATAATGTTCCACATTTTTTTAATGATTTTTATTTATTTATTTGACAGAGAGAGAGAGATCACAAGTAGGCAGACAGGCAGGCAGAGAGAGGGGGAAGCAGGCTCCCTGCCAAGCAGAGAGGCCGATGTAGGACTCGATCCCAGGACCCTGAGATCATGACCTGGGCCGAAGGCAGAGGCTTAACCCACTGAGCCACCCAGGCACCCCATGTTCCACATTTTTAAAAACAAAAACAGCATGTGCAAACGACCAGTAATGTGAGGAAGCATTTTTAAAGATTCGAAAAAGAGTAAGAGTAGCTGGAGTATAGAGAGCAAGGAAGAAACACTGCAGAATGAGATTGTACAGAGCCTTGGGAACCAACTTACAGTCATGCTAAGAACTGACCCTCTTCCTAAGTGCTTCCTAAGTGCAATAGAAAGTCACTGAATGGTTTCAAATGGGTCATAGCACAGAATGACATAATCAGCTTTGTCTTTTAGAAAGGTCACTGTGGCTGCGAAGAAAAAAAAGATTGGAGGGAAACAGAGAATGTGCGTGTGAACCACTTGGAAAGACTGATGGAGCCATCCCAAAAATATCCACGTAGAGGTCAGGCAGCGACAGTGGGGATGGAGTGAAGTAAAGATAGGAGAAGTTTCTGAAGTGAAACTGGAAGGGCTTGGTGATGGATTAAGTATGAGATAAGGGAGAGAGCACTGTCAGAATGGCTCCTATTTCACGTGGTTGTGGGTACATTGCCCAAAGATGGGGAACCCTGAAAGAGGATCAAGGTTGCAACCTCATGAATTTTACCTTTGTACATACTACATGCAGATGCTCTTCAGAAATCCAAGAACACATGCCAAGTACACGGTTGGATATCTGGGTCTGAGCTTCATAAAGACATCTGAGCTAGAGTATAAATTTAAGAGTTATTGACATACGGCTAGCACTCAAGGCCATGGACAGGAAAAATTTGCTTAGAAAATAGGCAAGGAGTGCCTGGGTGCCTCAGTGGTTACATCTGACTCTTGATGTCTGATCAGGTCATGATCTCAAGGTTGTGAGTTCGAGCCCCATGCTGGGTTATGCTCTGGGTATGGAACCTGCTCAAGATTCTCTCTCTCCCTGTGCCCTCCCCCACCACTTTCTCTGGAGGGAAGGAAGGAAGAAAGGAAGGAAGGAATTAAGGAAGGAAGGAAGATGGAAAAACTTTGAGAGGAAAAGAGGCTTGTATATATGAGAGGAGTTTTATTTTAAGGAGTCTTAAGGAAGACGGAAAAACTTTGAGAGGAAAAGAGGCTTGTATATATGAGAGGAGTTTTATTTTAAGGAGTCTTAGTGGAATCTGAGTGAGTCCGAAATTTGAGAGGGGCCAGCAGGATGGAAGACTCAGGAAAGAATTACAGTTGGAGTCCAAAGGCATTCTGCTGGAAAACCAGAAATAGCAGGCATTGCTATTCATCTGAAAAGCAGTCGGCTGGAGAACTCCCCCTTGCTCAGGGAAGATCTACGTTTTGTTCTATCCAGGCTTTCATCTAGTTGGAGGAGTCCTATCCCGCCCTACCCCCCACCACATTATGGACAGTAATCTGCTTTACTGAGAGTCCACTGGCTTAAATGTGAACCTCATGTCAAACACCCTCACAGAAACATTCAGCATATGGGGCGCCTGGGTGGCTCAGTCGGTTAAGCCTCTGCCTTCGGCTCAGGTCATGATCCCAGGGTCCTGGGATCGAGCCCCACATCTGGCTCTCTGCTTAGCAGAGAGCCTGCTTCCCCCCTCTCTTTGCCTGCCTCTCTGCCTACTTGTGATCTCTCTGTCTGTCAAATAAATAAATAAAATCTTAAAAAAAAGAAAAAAGAAACATCCAGCATAATGTTTGACCACATATCTGGGCACCATGGCCCAGCCAAGTTGACCTGTAAAATTAACCATCTGGTGAGTGCTATGAATAGTATAAGACTGATGAATCACAGACCTGTACCCCTGAAACAAATAATACATTATATGTTAATAAAAAAAAAAGAAAGAAAGAAAAAGGAAAACCAGAAAGAGGGCCCATTTCCTAGGCCCTGTACTAGGTGCTGGGAATACAACTTATATTGTGATGTACAGTGTGAACCCAGGAATGAGCCTGGGTTTGAATGCTAACTTTGTCGTTTACTTGCCTTGTGACCTTAGGAGGCTAGAGGGACCCGGCCAGCCTAGACTGGACCTGGCTGAGACAGAATGAACAAGATGGAGCTAAGCAGTTCCAGCTGTGCGCTGTGGAGGGCTGAGGAGAGGAAGCCAGGCGAGCTCTCTGCAAATGACACTCGCCCCTGCCCTCTCTCTAGCCACAGACACGGCAGTTTCCCTTCATTGCATGGCTGCTGCCCAAGTTTGCTTTTCCAATGCTATATTTCTTTCTGGCCTTGGATGTGCTCTAACCAAAGACCTTCCCAAGCTGGGCCTCGGCCACTGAACAGACTAGAATGGAAACCAGAACAGTATACAATTCCTAGGTTGAAAAGAGAAAAAAAAGAGTCCCTAGGGCCGGGAGTTGGGGTTCGGGTTGGCCACACCTCAGTGCCCTATCCAGGGCTTTTGTGGCAGGTAGTCTAAGTAAATTTTCCTGAGCCCTGAAGAGACAGCACAGAGAGATCTTTAAGCACAGTAAAGACTTCTCCAGGCAGCAAACATGTGGCAACCCAGAGTAGTTGCTCCCTCCCCTTTCTTCCTAGACTGGCTTGTTCTTAGCTCTCTAACAGCAAATACGATTAAGTAAGGATATATTTTCCAGTTGCCTCAGCAAATGTTTATTCAGCTGTGTGCAAGGCCCCATGCTTTCTCACCAGGCTGTGACATGTCTAACACATCTTTGGCTCCCTGACACCTAGGCCAGAGCAGGAAAGTAGCAAATGCTCTGTAGATGTTAGTCAAATGAATTAGCATAAACCATATAGTAATAAGGCATTAGGAAAATGCCCTATAATACGATATGATCAACAGATCCTTCCTCACTAATCTACTTGAGATCTCACAAATGGTTTCTCATACCTTTCCTTTTTTTTTCTCATACCTTTCCTAAAAGCACAAAATATCCCTTATACTCCAGTAAAATATGTCTAGCATATGATAAACTGCCTTATAAATTAATTAGTACAACCCTGTAGAAAAATGGCCTATGGGCATTTGAAATGATCTATAATAGGCAGAGATCATATAGTTGATGAGAAACCCACTTCGGTGGGTTCTGGTATTTCTGTTCTGATATTCTACAGCGTAGTGGTTCCTAATATTTTTCCTGCCACAGTCCACATAAGAGAGAAATTCCTCATGGGTCGCACACTCCCTGTGGGTTATAAGCCACGCCCCTTTCTGTCTCCCAGGAAAGTTAATCAGAGGGCAAGTGAGTAAAATCAGTGTCTTTACAAGGATGGACTTAAATCTGTCTAATTTCTAAAACTGAAACCCAATAATGGACAGCCTTTATTGAGTGCTGACTGTGTGCTAAGCACTGTGTCATGAGCTTTGCACATCTGCTCCCATTTGAGCTAAGAACAACTGTGAGTGGTTGGTTCCGTAGCACTTTAATTTTACGGATGAGGAAATAGAGACCTATAGAGAGTACAGAATGTTTCAAAACTAATACATGTCCAGGAGTGGAATCTAGGTCTTTACATTTATACTCTACTGTCTCTGAAATCACATGCAAACTTCATCACTTGGCGACTATTATTATATGTTTCCTGTGACATCCCTCACAACTGACTGCCACATCTGGATATTATAACATAGAGAACCTTTTATGAAGGACACAGTGCTGTGTTTATCAAAACTAGATTTTGCTCCACGGTTTGAAGCCAAGTCATTTATTTGAGTTACTTTAGGTCTTTCAAAAACAATAATGTAATAACCATCTTTTATTGAGTGTCTATTATATTTCACTTACTACGTCAGATGTTTTGCAGAAATTATTTCTCATATTGAGTAATTAAAATGTTTCTAATATTGTATTAATTTACATTATGTATATATTAGATTTTTTAAAAGATTTTATTTATTTATTTGACAAAGAGAGAGCACAAGTAGGCAGAGCGGTAGGCAGAGAGAGGAAGAAGCAGGCTCCTTGCCGCACAGAGAGCCCAATCCAGGGCTCGATCCCAAGACTCTGAGATCATGACCTGAGCCGAAGGCAGCGGCTTAACCGACTGAGTCACCCAGGTGCCCAATAATTAGATTTTGAATGTAACATATATACAAAGTATTTTATATAAAGTTGAAGTATAACAGAAGAGCCAAGTCTTGCCCCACTTATTAGTTTCATTTGCAGGCTGCGGTGACCTCTGACCTCCCCTTCTCCATCCCCACTCTCCACAAGTCTCATTTGCTGCCTTTCTTTCTCTTCTGTTCCCTTCTCCACTGGCCTCAGGGCCACCGTTCCCCCAGCTGAGACTCAGCCTTTGGCTTACTGATGGGCCCTCAGAATGGGTCTGGGAGGACCATCCTCAGACTTGAGGGAGGAAGGCGAGAGGAGAGGACAGGAAATAGTAGAAAGAGAAAGCCCTAGGAGGGTAAGTATTCCTGAGGGGGGCCACAGATTCCCAAGCAGGAGAAAGGAAAAGGTTGAGTGACGTGAGAGGTGAGGAAGGAGAGAGCACAGAGGGCACCCAACTCCTTCAGGTGAGAAAATGAGAAAGAGGGGAAATGGGGAAAAGGGAGAAATGAGGAGAAGGGGAGAAGGGGCTCCAGGCTAGCTACTGCAGAGTCTTTGGGGCGGAGAGGAAAAGAAAGAAATCTCTAGAGAGCACTGACGATTTTTTATGAGGAAGGAGAACCACGAAGAAAGAAAAAGCAGATTTTTCCAGCCAAGCTCTACATTTGTGTGGGAGTCCTGTTGACAGACAACCAGATCATTTCTCTCTGTTGTTCTCACCAACCACCATCTGGAAGTCCTGCCCCAGGGAAATGCCCTCAGGACTAAGCCAAAGGAAATTCTCTGGAGCCCTTGCCACTTGAGGAGCCTCCTGAATGACAAGCCTCACTAAGGCTGAGTGGTTTTTACAGAGCAGGGAGCCGAGGTCAGTAGAAGGCAGGCTGTGGGCCAAACAGACCCCTGTCCAGATTTGGATGAGGCCAAACATGAAGCTGGAATGGGGTGGAGTAGGGAGCAGGTCCTACTGATCCGATTTGTTAAAAACAAATAAACATGTTGGTAGAAAGGAAAATCAAAAATATATGCACGTAATTCCCTACTATCAAGATTTCAGCTGAGGCATTTGTACATTCTTTGACTTCAAACTTGCCCATAGTTTTAAACCATCCATATCAATGTGGGCACTTTTTTGTACGTATTTGAAGAGGATGCTGCCAGTGGTGATTATCCTGGGTGTGTCTGGATTTAGTTGAAAAGGCCGGTGCACATCTGGCAGTCTCCTTTGTTGCACAGAAAGTTGATTTCGAACTGTAGCTGTTTGGAAATCTAGACCACCAAAACCGAGAGTTTGAAGTAAACAAGCGCTTCTTAACCTGTATTTTCACAAACAAGCGATTCAGTCGCTTTGATTTTAAATTAACAAGTCAAGACGTCAGTCAATTTGATTAAAAACACATGCACCATCTAATTGATTTGTTGACTGCACTGACTCTTGGCTTGAAGAGGCTGCATGGTGTGATGAAAAGAGAAGGGGCTTGGGAGCCAGGGAGCCTGGGCGCCCGTTTGGGTACCACCGCACACACCCCCACAAGATTCTGTGTGACCTCTGAAACTCAGCACACTCATACCTGTGTCCTGAATGCCAATGATAATCAAATGAAATGATGGGGGGTAGAAAGAAGTCTGCATACTAGAAAGTTCTATACAAAATTCAGTTATTTCTATCGATAACTATCCCATAACCCCAAAGCCAAGTATTCAACAGTCCTTTGAAAGACTGACACTATATTTGATACACTTGCTCATGGGAACCCTCCCTTGTGTGACAACTTCTGTCCCTCTCCTGTCTAAGTCATATGCCCTAATAGTTTTCAACAGTGCCCTCTCTTACCAATTTAATTCAGCACCACTGACAATAATAATCTCAACTACTGCTGCAGTTAATAGAAATTCTCCTTTAAGTGAAGTGCATCTGCTGTGACATCTGTTTAAAACCCAGGGAGAGGAGTCAGTGTTCACAAGCAAATTGAGTAATTACTATGTAATTACACTATAAATTGTGCAGTCATTGATTTGCTCTCAAAATTCCTATCTTTTGGATATACTCAATATGAAAACCACCTGGGTTCTTCCAAAATGTGCAGCTATGCGCTTAAAATGGTCAATGTGCGGATTTGAGCTAAATAGCTGTGGCCAAAAATTTAAAGTATGATCTCTAGAAGAGAGAAAGTGTTGCAGGGAAAAGAATTAAAGTGTGGAAGGAGATGTTAATAGAGTGGAAAAGGGGAGGGTATTTTGAAGGCAAATTATCTAAGTGCTTTCTCAGTCATTTCAAAAGAACTGTGAAATTGCTAAGCCTCGCTGGCAGGAGAAAACACAGGAAAAAGAGAGACCAGAGATGCAGGATTTCACCTGTTCTGAGAAGAGCCCATCACTCTTTGGACACTGTTTGGATGTTGGGAAACTTGTACTGCATGTAGAGAGTGCAGGAATTAATAATGCAAGAGATAGGATCTAATCGTCCTTTATAACCACCCAGAATTACAGCAGGAAAAACTGAGATCTAATACTTGACTAACTGGTTACAAAACATAGCTCTATGGAGCTTCCTCTAAATCCATTTTTAAAAAGCCAAACAACAGATACTAGCCACATACATTGAGTATGTCATGCACACAAGGCTATATTCTTGTAACAACACAGAATATAAGTAAATAAGGCAGCGTCACAGCCTAGTGGAAGGAAGGCTGACTTTGACCCCGGCTGACTAGAGTTTGAATCCTGACTCTCCTGAATAGCTGTTGGGTTGAGCCACAGGAAGCCACATATTTCAACTACTTTTAAGCTACATAGTGGCAATTTCATGTGGTTCGACCAAAAAGAATGGGGAAAAGTCTCTTAAATACCCTAGGTCTCAGTTGCTTCACTGCCAAAAAGGAGGATGACTGTGAATTAGAGAAAATGTGTTATGTTTATAACAAATATTTATATAGATGTTTAGAAAAAGTTTATAGTGGGGCACCTGGGTGGCTCAGTTGGTTAAGCGTCCAACTCTTGATTACGGCTCAGGTCATGATCTCAGGGTCCTGGGAATGGGCCCCAGGATGGGCTCTGCACTCAGCAGGAGGTCTGCTTGGCCTTCTCTCCCTCTGCCCCTCCCCCCACCACACACGCAGGTGTGCTCTCTCTCTGCAAAATAAAGAAATCTTTTTTAAAAAAGAAAAGTTTATAATAGGAGAGATGTAGAAACCTCCTACCCTTGATCCTCCCAGAAAATGTACTAAGCAAAGCCATTACTACAGAGTGGGAACAGCAACAAAGTTAAGACAATGTTGCAAAAGTCAAAGTTGTGGGAGTCTCCCTTCACATCACTGGGTATTTCAAAATATAAATTACACTAATTATTTAATGTTAGGAATTTTATTAAAATGGGAGGATCCATTTGTTAGAACAAAGGCGTTTGATGATTTTCGTAAACATGCAGTTACACATCCAGTCTCTAAAACCAAAACCCTGTGCCAAACAGCCACCTTCAACGAACAGCATATTAAAATCAAGTTACTCTACATTTACATTAATAGCCAGTGGTTCGATTTTAATAGCACACTACTTTCCAAACTATACATTCCTCCGCAGTTTTCAAAGGTAAGCCCTACGGAGGGACAGGATGCAGTTTTACAAAAGGAAAGTTTAAAAAGACGCACCCCAAAGCAGCCAGTCACATTACATCAGTTTTTTTCCTTTGCGGGGGTGGGGGAACAGCTGCACTTTGCAGCATCAGAGGCAGCAGCAGGAAAAGAGCCAGTGCCATCAGTCAATTTGCTAAGTGGAGACAAGAAGCAAGTTCAGTGGAGCAGAAAGGTCCCTGCCTCTGTGGAGTTGATGGAGAGAAGGAATGTGATTGGTTTCTCAAGGGGCAGGCAGAGGGGCGTTGTGTAATTTCGCCTCCCTGCGCTAAACATGCCTGTCTATCAGAGAGGAATCAACACCTTAGATTACACATTATGCAAATTACAGTAGCAGTTTGGCACCTAATGCAGTCTCCGACCAGAGTTTAGATTCACTCCCACCGTTGTCCGTGAAAAGTGAAAATAAGCGTGTCCCGCTTCCCCTCCTTGGCTTCCTTGTCCTTGAAATATAGCTTCCTCTAAGCCCCACGGCTCAGAGGCTAAGCTACATGGCAGATGGCCGTGTCTCCTTGCAGAGGTTATGAGCTCAAAACTCCCAGACTAGGAAATTAATTTAACAAAAACAAAAATAGAGGCACCAATGCAGATCATACAGCGAGGATCTCAGGGAAATTCAGTTCTTTGAACAAAATTTGGAGAGATTCTGATGATGTTTCAGCACCAGTGAGTCAGGTGAAAACCATACCCAAAGGTAGCTATTTCCTGATTGGCTTATTGGAAAGTGACTGGAACAGTGGAATGACTATGTGGGGGTATGCATTTTTCGGTGCCACCACTGAAGTGGACATGTCTTAATCTGGGAAAAGCAAAGCTGAAATTTCTGATCTGTCTTCACATAAGTGCTATAAAAGAGAATTGATTTGACCATCTCCCACCAAGTCCTAGGGTGAAATTGGAAGATCTGTGCTGAAATTATAGGAATAGCTAGTCTGTACATGAAAAATGACATCTTTACATGAACTTGATCAGATCCTAGCACAAATTCCTAAGGGAAATTCTAAAAAGTCTCTTCCTATAGCTCCTAAGAAACGTCTGTATCTAAAATGCTGTCATTTATCCCTGGAGTAGATGTTTGTCTTAAATCAAGTCTTAAGACAAATTCCAACATCTAAATTTAAACTGTAAGGATGAAATCAGAGTTTTTAACAAAAGCACTCTCAATGTTGGAATTCTATATCAGTGAAGTGTTGAATTCTGTGGCAGATTATTATCTACAAAGAGAACTTGACTGGACAAAATTTGGTGTGTTGGTCTGCATTTCAAAAGCACTCTCTAACACAGGTCAGAATTAAAAAATAAAAAAGAATCAGGTCAGGGCAATGGCATTCTTGTGGGTCACAGGATCTTTAAATCCACTCAGACTAAAAGGAGCCTCTATTTTGTATCTTTGCATGAAGGCTCAGTGTGTGGACCTGTCTTTCGTGTAAACATTTGTGTCCCCAGTAGAAAACTAAACTTGAAGTAACAAAAATAAAAAAAATAGATGGCACCCAAAGTCTAGATTTTTCTTTATAAAAAAGTCAGCCCTGTCTGAATAATGGTCTTCCCAGTGTACATCTCTCGTGGGAAGACAGAGAAAGACCAGCTTACCGTAGCTTGTCTGTCCTTGAAAGACACAGTGTGGTCTCTTTTCCAGAAGATTACAAGTCTTTTAATAGAATCAGAGACCCGAGTTCTAGATTTAGATTCTACTGGTTCTTTTACTTTGGTTACAAATGGTTAATCGCTGTACATTCTCCCTATAAGACGTCGTGACGATGTTTCTAAAGCAATCATACTTATAAACGCATTGAAATCCTCTTCAGGCAAGCGAAGCAACGACTGCTGCCTTACATGCTGTCCTCATTGCACTGAGAATGACAACTTGATAAACATACCTGTGTAATACTAGAACCTCCTCCAGTAGCTTTTGTTAAAGCATTTTTTGTTTGTTTGTTTGTTTCTTTTATTTTTAAAGCTGCTCCACAATGTTACATTAGTTTCAGGTGTACAACACAGTGATTCANAGAACCTCCTCCAGTAGCTTTTGTTAAAGCATTTTTTGTTTGTTTGTTTGTTTGTTTTATTTTTAAAGCTGCTCCACAATGTTACATTAGTTTCAGGTGTACAACACAGTGATTCAACAAATTCATACTTTTGGCTACACTTGCCACAAGTATAGCTACCCTCTGTCCTGATACACTGCTATTTCTTTACTTAAAAAAAAAAGATTTTTTTAAAAAATTTTAAAAATGTATTCCAGAGCTATCTCCTCCATCCAGTGTTATAACACAATATGGAGAGGCTCAAGCTCTTCACCCATCAGAAAGAAGGTTGGCTTTTGTGGTTCATTCACGTCTGATATTTGATCATTGTGAGCCACGTTTGTGTCTGAAGGGAGACCGAAAATTTGAGATAGTGCCTTTCTGTGCCATTAGGATAAGAAAAATAATGGAATTAAGCCTCTAATTTGGCAAATTCCTCAAAGATATTGAGATAATATGGGTACTGTTTTACATTCCCCAAACCTGGGGACAATGGCATTGCCACACTGGTCTGAACAGCTTCTGCGAAATGTACAACTGAAATGTATTAGCCATCTAATGAGTAGCAAAGGCCTATTCCAGCCTACCCCCTTTTCCTAACAGGGGATGAAAACAATACTGGGCTGTTTTTTTGCCAGTAGCCACTGAAGCCATGTTCCTAATTAGGAAAGTAAAATGCCCCAGACAAAAATCTAAAAAATCCAAATCGTACAGTGAGTTCAGATTTTGAGATTCTCTATTTGCTGCCAAGAGAATATCTCAGGGAGAAGAGAAAATATGGTAAACCACAGGAAATAAGAATGGACAGCTAATAGATTTGTCATTTTGATGACTATAATATGTTTCCATATTATATCATATGTTTCCTTTAAGATACAATTGCATTTTGGTTTTTTCCTTTTTTTGTTTTGTTTTGTTTTGTTGCTTATTTTTGCTTAAACACCAGAAACTGTTGATTTGGTCCAGGTTTTTGGACACTTGAATAGAATGTAGTTTGGCATAAATATTAAAGAAGCTGAAAAAACAACCCAAATTAATTAAAATTTATTCTTTGAACAAAGCTATAAAAAGATATATAGTATTACAAAAGTTACTTTGTATACAGAATAGTAGGGACTTGTTTTATCACATCTTCTGTAGGGCAATAAAAGCCAAACCAAAAACCAAACCAAAAACACTTGAGTTCTCTCCAGTTCTTTAGATTGAAGGCTGAGTTGAAAGACTCAGGAATGCAATAACCTCATTTCAGCGGCCCATGCTGATGCCCAGAAGTAAAACACCGTTGCCTGTGCTGTATGGCTCCAGCAAATCTTCCCTACATCCATCTACACTGAGCAGGGCACCTTCACAACATCTCATACGTACTTTTTTGTCATTTATTTCATAACTTACAACACTATGTTAAACCTCAGGTGATGACGTTCTAGACTTCAGCTCCTTAGAGAACACTATGTTATTGAACCTTCTACCCCTGAAAGCTAACACAGTGTCTGTTCATAAGAGAGAAAATTAACAATAGTATCCTAATTCATTATAAAATATATTAAAATATTTAAATATATGTGTGATTTTTCTTCAAATATTAAAATTAGCAATAACATTTATGAAACACTGATATGTGCCCAGACTGATAGCAAGTGCTTTCCCGATATTTATTCCATTTCATTTTCATGAATCTGAAGTAGGCACACTTTCCCTGTCTTCTAGCTGAGGAAATGATTGCAGAACAGCAATACAGCTAGGGAATGGGAGGCTGTGAACTTGAGTTGTCTGACTGCACGATCTGTAGGGTTTTTTTGTTTGTTTTGTCTTGTTTTGTTTTTATTTGACAGAGGGAAACACAGCAAGAGAGGAACACAAGCAGGGGGAGTGAGAGAGGGAGAAGCAGGCTTCCCGCAGAGCAGGGAGCCCAATGCAGGGCTCAATCCCAGGACCCTGGGATCATGACTCGAGCCAGACGCTTAATGACTGAGCCACCCAGGCGCCCCACGATCTGTAGTTTTAATACTTCACAATACTGCCTACTGGTACAAGTCTCTTAACCAAATGCCTTTTCAAAATATTGATGAAATCCAAACACTTGGCAATTAAAAAATCAAAGTTTGTAGCTGCAAATTTTCACAATTGGCACAAGAGATAGCCAAGGTATTTCTAGTCCAAAGTGACTTCCTTTATATGATATATTACTTCAAGGTGCTTCACAGTAAGGGCAGCTAGGATGAAAGATAGCCAAGACCTCATCCTCACAACATGGCCCGGAGCTCCACTTAGACCAGGGAGATCAGCCCACCAGGCTCCCTCGTGTCATACCTGACCTGACGCCCAGAAGAACTTTGATGGAGAATCTCCAGATAGCAATCCTCAATACTTGAGAGTCAGCTCAAATCATGATGGGAATTGGCTCATCAAACAGACTACCGGGTCATGCTAATTTCAACCTCTTAATAACTGCCCCTAACTGTGCTGATGATACTATGTATTATGTAAGTGATATGGGCATTCATTATAGAATAAGCTTTGGGATGAATAATCTGGAAGACTTCAAACAAAGCATGGAACTGTTTCATGCTGCCATCATAAAGGCCCCAGATGCTATACTTTTCTCCTCCCACGAGCCAGAAGGGTTGACTTAGTACTGTTCTGTGGATTTGACCCATAAATTGCAGGGTTCGATTGCTTGTTTTGTTCTTCTGAAATATTAGTGGCCCGGGAATAAGTTGTAGTTGCAGATTAATGAGCCAGGTGGGAAGTTATGACTGTCAGCAGCACTATGAGTATGATTTCAGGGACTCCAGGCAGCAGATCATTGTTGGTGCCTCTGTTCTCTGACACCACGATTGAGACATGTGAAGTTTCTAGGACAAGGCTTACAGAACCGAGAACACTGTCATCTGTTTCAATATTCGCATCACTGGAGTCTCTGAGAATGCTAACAGAATAAACTTGAGAAACGCAGGAAGTCTGTTAGGCTAAATATCCAACAGTGGAGGGATGATTACATAAATAAAATACAGTAATCATTGAAAATAAAGTGAGAGTGGGTAGTGGCATGCAAAGGTGTAGATGATGCTAAAAAAAGTCATTACAACATGATCCTATATTTATAGCTAAAAACTGTAAGTTGCAAATAAAGAAAAGATCTACATCTACTTGTCAACAGTCCTTGTATCTGCTTGATAAGATTATGGGTGGTTTTTATTTTCTTCTTTTTTGTTTATTTTGATCCCCTAAAATTCTGTCTTGAATATATACCTTTTTTTTTTTTTTGGTCTGGAGTATTTATCTTTTTTTGTACTACTAAAATAAAAGCTTTCTCAAAAGCAATATAGCTTTATTTTTTTTTAAGATTTTATTTATTTATTTGACACAGAGAGAGAGATTACAACTAGGCAGAGAGGCAGGCAGAGAGACAGGGAGAGGAGGAAGCAGGCTCCCCGCTGAGCAGAGAGCCCGATGCGGGCCTCGATCCCAGGACGCTGAGATCATGACCTGAGCCAAAAGCAGAGGCTTTAACCCACTGAGCCACCCAGGCGCCCAGCAATATAGCTTTAAAATACAGTTAGAAAAGTTAGGAAAATTAAGAGTTACAAGATACTATGCTTGCAAGAATTTGTTTTAAATAGATACTCTAATATGATTATGTTCACCCCATAAAGCACCCAAAAGTCTGTGATCAGTCTACCTTTCTTTAGACCCCTTTTTTAAGAAACAAAAAATACAGTAACAATAATGTAATGACAGTCATTTACAATTTCAAAAGGGAAGTCACAGAATGTCTAAACTGTCCAATAGCACACAGCATCTTGAACTGTGTTGCTAGGAAGCATCTGGTAAAAACAAAATTCAGTGTGTCATTTTATGTCTGTTTTGAGATTCTCAAAGGAATGGATCATATTAAAGGTTCTGAGAAGTCCTGCAATAAATTAATGTAAAAACTTCATTTAACCCAGTGTTTCTGCCCATTAGCATCTCATAACCTGAAGTAATAAGTATATTGGAATACAGTCTGGTGACAAGGCAGCACTTTGAAAAACTTCTTCTTTCATACCCCATGAACATATTACTCCTATTGGGCATTTATTTATTTGCTTAGCTTTCTGACCTGAGTGGAAGATAAATAATAATCCTGATTTCTGACAATTGCCCCAGGAACCATACCCCAGAGCTCTCCAGGCACCAGAAGCATTGGCACTTCTCTGTTAGTCTTCTGGGACTGACATATACCGAGGAACCAAAGAGCTCATTATTACTATTGCACTTCATGCCTTGAAAACTTTTCAGTTATCAGAGGTTATTCTTTGCCCCATTCCTGTTACCCCAAAATGCATATTTCCTTCTTGAATCTGGCAACATATGGCCACTGTAAAAAATTTCCAAGCATTTAACAACCTAATAATAGCTCTGAAAATCATTTCCTGGAAGGGCATTTTTAGAAGTGAAGTTATGCTGGTTCCAAACTTTTCAATGTTTATACTCTTATCAGTAGCTTGGAAGTGACATGAGGTGAAGCATCTTGTTAGGGGATTTCATAGAAGAACACAGTACAGTAGCTATTGCAAATAATGACTCTGGCTATAGTAACCCAAGGTGAAAAGCACTATTTGCATCACTTTATCACTCCTTAGAGATCCAATTTACACATGTTACTGCTGTAACTGGACAAGATGGATGTAATCACAAATGACCCACCACAACAGCAAGTCAGATAATTTATAAAAAATTGGTTCAGAAAGACATTCAGGAAAGAATAATTCAAGGATTTGACAGTTGACAACTTGTGAAAAATTTTAAAAAATATTCACCCCAGAAAAAGTTCAGATTCTATATTATGTTTTCTGAATTTCTCTTTTATTAATGCCAGGCTAATTGTGTGTGTGTGTGTGTGTGTGTGTGTGTGTGTTTATTGTCATTCACAGAAATCATGTCTTTTTCCAGAAAATTTATTTTTAGCCTAGAGTCATTACTACAAAGTCATGAGTTCAGGAATTCAATTAGAGGCAGAAATTTGCCTTGAATGACAGAGTGAAAAGGGCCAGACATGGAAGATATCATATACTCAGAGTACACAACGTGACCTTTTGGTGTATCTTTCTAGCACATCAAACAAATGCTTGCTCTGGAATATAGTCCACTTATCTATGATATCTCAGCTCTCAAGAGCCCTCAACAAGGGCTCTTACTGATGTCATCTTATTGGATAACTGTTGATGGCTATTTATCTGGAAGCCATTCACTCAACAATTATTCATTCATCAACTACAGTATTTCCTACACCATGCTATTATACTTAGCATAGTGATAAAGCTAGAAATAATAATAAGAGTAATAAAAATAGTGATAAAGTCAGAGAAAATCTTTGTCCTTATAGAGGTTACAGTTTATCAAATAGACACAGTTAAAAGCAATGAGAAAACCAGCCTAGTGATTGAAGCATCTTTCTGTAGGACATGAAGAAACAATCAACCCAAAATATAATCAGTGGTAAAGTTATGAAAGTATATTGAAAATGAAGAAATGATGAAGGTGTGATGGAGAAAAAATAAATTCATGAGCAGTGACTCCCTCTGCATACTTAATCTCAACTACATTCTATGAAGAATCCAACACTCTGCCATAATGGATAGCTCCCTATTCTCCAAGTAAATCAATTTAACACCTTTGTTTCTTTGCAAATGCTTTTCTCTTACCAGTGACTGTCTCTTCCCCACAACCAATTTTTCTCCTACTGAGATTTCTCTATTCACTTTTTAAAATTTGAGATCCAAGTGAAATTTGTGTCTTCCATGAATGTAACACAATCATCCATATCAAGAATTAACTATTGCAGTTATAATACCATAACTCTAGTTATTCCTTATTTCTTCACACATAGATTATAGTTAATATAACTATAAGCTCCTTAAAGGAAGGGAGTTTGCATTTTAGTTTGTGTATTTAATATAGCATATATAAATTTTAATCATGGGATTATCAAATATAATGAATGAGGAAATGCAAAACAAAAGCATAGTGGTTCTTTTCAGTAATTGTCCCTCCCAGGGGCTTCTGGGTGACTCAGTCAGTTAAGCATCTGACTCTTGGTTTTAGCTTCTGTTAGTATCTCAGGGTCATGAGATCAAGCCCTGCGGTGGGCTCCATGCTCAGGGGGGAGTGTGCTTGAGATTTTCTCTCTCTCTCTCTCTCCCTCCCTCTACTCCTCCCCATCCTGTGTGCATGCACTCTCTCTCTCTCTCTCTCTCTCTCTCTCTCAAATAAAGAAATCTTAAAAAAAAAAAAAAGAAGTAATCCTCCCTCCCAAAGGGAAAAAAAAGAATGGAGAATAATGAATTGTCAACATGTCTTCAGACTTAGGAGTATGCCCATGTATGATACCATGTGTAATTATACAGGTAAAATTAACACATCACCAAAAAAGAACCAAATGCATTTTTAGCAATTTTTAAGAGTGTATTTATGGTGGCCTATTTTTAAATGAAGGCTGCATGGTTTTCAATGAGTTCACCTGGAAGAAAGGTGCACCAGGGTTTCCTGAAAGAGATAATCAGTTGTCATCCAGGGCATCTTGCTCTAAGCAAGATCACAACACATCCAGCCAAAAGACACATGCCATATGTTTTTAGACAGCATTGAGAGAGAAAATAGAGTTTTTAAATATGATCCTCAATTCAAAAGGCTACCCCTTACATGGACAGTATAGCAGGGACACATTCATTTTATGGTGGTAGGTAGTTCACCCAAGCAATGCTTATATAAGCATTGCTTATGCATTACATATATATATATATGCATATATATTTGCATATATATGTCCAGCAATTTATATATGCCATTTTAAGTCTTATCATGTACCTCACAACCAGCCTGAAAATTAGATTATCATCATTTCATTTTATACCTCAAGAAGTAGAGAGAATGGTGTGGTTTGAGGTTCTTAGTTACAAAAAACAGAAGCCATTTTACGGGTAAAAGAGAAAGGAATTTATGGAAAGGCATTAGGTAGCTCCTGGAATCTCTGGGAAGCAAGACCCACCTGTGGTTACTAACCAGCCGGAGCAGCTTGGGCATGAACAGCACAGCCCAAAAGGTGCTTGACAATTTTTTAGAGCTGTTTTAGGGGACACGACACTGCTTCCACTGTCTCTACTCACACTTATTATGTCCCACTTGGAGAATGGAAATTCTATCACAGCCGTTTGAGAAAAACCAGACACTTTTGTCACTCCATGTGCTTTCCAGTCAATCTAAATCACTGGAAAGCAGCTGCCATCTTACGTTGCTCAGCCCTACATCTATGTCTTGCCTGAGGCATCTGATTGGTGGAAACTAGGTCCTATGCCTTCGTCCAAGTTGTAAAGGGACCTGGGAAATTTAGTTTGGGTTCAGCTTCTTTTACAACTGGCCCATTTCCTGGAAGAAAGGCTAAAGGGGAATTGGAAGAGAACTAGATTGGAATAGCTAAACTACCAAATCTGCCCTAAAAGGAGAATTTACTTGACTACAGACACATAGCGAGGCAGTGGCAGAGCCTCAGATGCCAAGTCTTACACTCTTCCCAAGATAAAATGACTCCTTCATTACGGTAGAGATGAGTAGCTCACCTGACCTTCAAAGTTTAATTAAAATATCCCTAAGATCAACGGTTTCCTTTTGACTTAGAGCTGTATGAGCTTTAAGCATCATTATTGGTATGGTTTTCTAGATATCTTAATATTGTGAAGGGAGTAACCTTGTGAATGGAGTTGAATCCTTCATCCTTTCTCACGTTCTCATTAAAAAACAGTAACTACAGGGCACCTGGGTGGCTCATTTGTTAAGCGTCTGCCTTCGGCTCAGGTCATGATCCCAGGATCCTGGGATAGAGCCCCACATCGGGCTCCCTGCTCAGCAGGCAGCCTGCTTCTCCCTCTCCCACTCCCCCTGCTTGTATTCCCTCTTGCTGTGTGTCTCTCTCTCAAATAAATAAATAAAATCTTTAAAAAAAAAAACAAAAACAAGAACAAGAACTATACATTTACCTTGTGGCACTAAGGATCCCAGGGCTAGAAAGATCCTTGAGCCATGGTGAGATGCGCAGCAGCCATTAGTTCATTTTTCCTACCTTCACGTTATTCCACGGAAGTAGGAAAAACAAAATTTTTAATATAACCGCATGTAAAAAATGAAATGTAGGATATGGCATATAGACACACACATTATAGTTTAACAGATTTGTGTTCATATCCAGGTGTTTTTTTTTTTAATATTTATTTGATTTAGAGAGAGAGCATGCATGGGAGCGGGGGGGGTTGGGGGGAGATGTGGTTGGGGGGAGGGACAGAAGGAGAGGGAGAGAGACCAAAGCAGAATCCCCACTGAGCATAAGGTCTGACTCAGGGCTTGGTCCCATGACCCTGAGGCCATGACCTGAGCCAAAATCAAGAGTCCAAGGCTTAACCAACTAAGGCACCCAGGACGCCCCCACATCCCGGTTTAATTACACACTAGCTGTGTGACACTGGAGCAAGTTGCTGACTGTTTGGGCCCGTTTCCTCTTTTGTAAAATGGGAACAAGGATACCTATTTCTTATAACTGTTAGTAAGATTAGATGTAAATTATAGAGAACATTTTAAGTGTGAATAGAGACAGAGAAGCAATGATGTGTCCTCTAAAAATATAAATTATATGTACAAATAGGTATTTGTAAGGAATTCTATATAGTCCTAGCAAATAGTATAAGTTAAATAGAAAGTATTGTTTAAAATATTATTTCAAGGTAATTAATATCATAATCTTGATTTAACAAATTTGAAAAATGAAAGGCTATCTACCCAGTTGTAAAAATGATTACACTTTTTTTTAGACAATCCAGAATATTAATTTATTTCACCTCCCTTCAGCCCCACATGGTAGAAGTCAATCTTTTTCCCAAAGAGCCTCCTGGAAGCCCCTTTCATGTTCTTGTTCCATAGGCTATAGACAAGGGGTTCATCGTGGGAGTGGTTACACTTTTGACTGAAGAGATATGATAGAGAATCATGACAAATGAGATTTTCTTCCTCTAATTTCTGATGGTTTTACATTTGTATGGCTCATATTTTTTTAAAAAAAAAAAGTCTATTTCCTTTCACAACTGACCTCTTCCCAATTATACTTAGAGACCTTTTCCTAAATTCTACTTTTATAGAACTCAAACTGTCTGATGGTTTTCAAATAATATAAGAAGGGAAAGGGAAAGCAAATATCTTGATATCTCTTTAAAAAGTCACCTGTACCATCGATCTAGGACTTATTAGAGAAATGACTATTAAAATACAGTCTTAAAAACAAAAAATGGCCTCAGAATTTCATGGAAACTCATCTCTAATGGGCCAAGTAAAAACATGCTTTGAGTGGGACTTTACAACATTTTAACAGTTTTAGAAACAGCCTGACGTCTCCAATATAAAGAAGAATAAGACTCCTACATGTGTTGGTGAACAAAAAGCACAAAATCATTTTTTACCTTTTGTTGTCATTAGCAAAACCTGTCCTCTATGCCTGTTAAGTTTGTCTATGATACAAACTTCCTTACTTAAGAAATTGGACTCAAACACATGTTCTGAAGTCTATTTTCTACAGGGAAAAGAAAAGGCAGGAAGCAGAGGGAAAGTAAATACCTCTCTGCTTTGTTATAAACTTACATCTATACCCTGTCTGAGAGAGGGAACCGTACGGAAAATGGGAAGGGATGTCAAGTTCGTTGGTCTCTGACCCACCTTTTCGGTGAACGCTGCTGGAAAACTGACAGCAGAAGCCTTTCTCTAGAGAGAGAGTTCCCCATGCTATGAGACTGGAGGGAGGGCTGAGTCCTGGTGTGGAAAATGGGAAAGCAGGCAGAGGACAGGTGAAGAGAAAAAAGCACAAAGACCACCAGAAATGTGAGCAGAGAGACACAAGAGTGCAGTAAGGAGGAATCCTAGGCAAGAGTTGGAAGAAGAGAAAGACTAAGTGTTTCAGGGAAGATCTCATGGCTTTACTCAGAATGGCGCCAGTTGCCATTGTGGATAGATTGTAAGAGTTAAATAGGTGAGGAAATGGAGAAAAGCAGGAGAGAGCACTTATTTAGGGGCTTTGGATATTAAATGGAAGAGAAAAATATGACAATAATTGAAAGTGATGCCAGGGTCAAGAGGTTTTTTTATTGTTATTCTCATCATTTTTCTAAGCCCTTCTAGAAATAAAATAGCCAATGGGAATGGAAAGACTGAAAATGCCAAATACAGAGAAGAGCCCTTCATCAAGTGGGCTGAAAAATTGTGGACTGATGCAGAATTTCTGATCAGCGAAAGTTAATGCAATTTTGAAACTAAGAGACATTTTTAAGAAGAAAAATGTTTCCAGAGAGACTTCATGGCAGAACTACAACTTGGCTCTTTTTCTGTTGACTGTCTATCCTGTACTTTGTCCAGGAGACCAAATTGTCTCAGTCACTTTGACATTACCCCACAAAATTTAAAGGCTCAGGAGTAAGACCAAAGCTGGCAGATGATTGTGGAGAGCTGATGCAGTGGGGAAGGGAGAATGGGGTAGATCAGAGATGTTGGGGAAGATTAATGTTTTGAGCCCTGCCCATGGAATCCAAGTGAGAGGAGTCCAGTGTAGCCTCAAACAGATTCAAGAGCTGTGTAAGGTGGATTGTGGTGTAGAGTTTAGGGTGCCATTAGGATGAACACTGGCAGACTTGGTCTCTAACCATCGAGGAAATAAGAATCTTTAGCAAAAAGGAAGTTGTTAAAAGAAGGGAATGTACAGAAAGGGAAATCTCTAGCACCAAATAGCATCTAGTGAGGTGAAGCCGAGCAAGAGTTCGGTAAATACCTTGTGGGGAGTGATTCTGGAGATCGAAAGAGGTAAGATCTGTGAAGACCCAAATGGACGACTGAGGATGAAAATGGCAATCAAGGACAGTATTTTCCACCTGACTGGTCAGCAGGTACTAATTTAAGGAAGTCATACACAAAATCACAGTTTTCAAGAACAAAGGGTGTGGTTAAAAAGCTGCTCTGCCAAACAGAACTCCTAGTCACCCAGGCTTTCCTGTGGGTGCATTTCTACAGCAATTCACAAAGCTTATTCTAGTGCTGAAAATTTCGAAGTCCCTTAGCTAAGGGATAAAATGACCACATGCCTTGTAATAGTACATTGTGGATAGGTTCTAGTACAACCTAGCTAAGGTTCTGTTATAACCTATGAAGAAAAAATGATGAATCTTGAATTGGCTTTGTCTTAAATATCTCTAAAATATTCACGGGGTAGCCATTTCAGACTACGTTAGTGTACACAGGATGTTAATGTGACTGTGTAAACACTACTCAGGGAGCTATTTAAATCTGGTAGATTTTTGATATCCTAAAGTTATATTTGAAAAAATTCTCATTCTTCATCACACTAGTGCTACTAATAATCATAACATTTCCTCTAGCTTGTGTACCCCTTTTCCACAGAAGTACAAGACCTCTCAATACACACATTATAAAATGAAATTGAACCTTCTTATGGAAACAATCAACTGCCAAGCTTTTTTCCATTTTTTGAGTATCAGCCAAGTAAGGAAACTCCTTTCGCACCAGTTAATCAAGATGCCTGGACTGACTGTGGCTCGTGAAACATCTTATAGGCAATCCTCTCTGGATTTGTCTTTTATTTATCATATTTATATTAATAACAATAAGACTCTTCACTTATGTCACAGTATTTAGCTTCCAGAGTATGTTCAAATATAGCATCTTATTTGATCCATGCAGTGACCCTGCAAAGTATGTCCAGGTGTTACCATTTTCATTTTATAGACAGGGAAACAAAGGTAGAGGGATGCTCAGATCCCAAAGCAGATGACCAGACATCTGAGAGTTGAATCCAGTTCTTGCAGTGCTGTAAGATTGACTGCCTACAAGATAATTTCCACTGACAGCAGCTACACAAAATTACTTTTGGCTATTATGCATTCTCAGAAACTGATATTCTTCAAAGGGGCATTGGAGTTAAACAAAAGGAAAATAAGAATTGCAGCTTCTTTTCCATATGATGTTATCAGTTCCTTCATGGTACTAATATCATTCTTTGAAATATGACCTAAAATATTACCTCTCTGGGATGGGCTAAGAAAGATCTCCTCAGATGTTGTAAATTTTAGAAAGCAAGACCCTAGCATCGTCCTGGTTTCCAAGAATAGCCATTTATATCGGCTTCCCCGCCCCAAAATAATGGGCCAAATGAATACTCTTTTTTGGTATTGCAGAGCTCATCATTTTTAAATTCTCCCAGCTGCTGTTTATATGAGTAGGATGTCTTTCCTCTCGTCCTCTTCCACATCTGTAATAAAGCGTCCTGGCGTTTCTTTCCCAGCGGAGAAGCCCGACCCGAGGCCCTACCACATTGCCAGGCTCCCAGGCTCCTGTGATTAAACAAGTGATGGCTCTGCCGTCTTTAAAAATGTACCTAATCTAAGGCCGACAAGGTACCATATCCATCACTGTGAAGGAAGCCAAGCATTTATTTAAAATAATGAGACATCCGCATTTTCATTTTTCCCTGAGAGGATTGTAGCAATGTTTAAAAATTCTCTGAATTCTAGAACTAGGGCAACACATTGATTTGAAGAAAGCTGTAATCTTCTCCTCTAATTCGAAGTGCACTTTTTCGGCAGTGAAAAAGAGTGTAGCTTTCAGAATAGCAAGAGCCCTATGCCCACACAAAGACATCCTCATCCTGACCACTCCTCTTTCAAGCTGGCCCCGGTCTTCTGAGTGCAGGAACTTATAAAGACCTTTGCAATAAATTTCAAGGTATATTGAACTGAAAGGAGAAAGGGTCAAATAATCCCTTCCAGATTTGGGAGGGAAATGCTGTCAACTGCCAAAAGATGATGACTATTACCTTTTGCTTTCTGCCACTTCCTTGCTGCAAATGAACTGTTGGGTGAGTTCAATTATGGGGTCTCTGAAAGGGTTCATAATTAAATTTTTTTAAGGGAACAAATTCGTTCTTTGTCTTTCTGAGGCAGAGGACTGAGAACGCTTACTCCTATGAGCATTCAGGGATTTCGACTTCTGTGGGCACAGTGCCTTCCACAGCCAAGGAAGCTGACTTCAAAGAAAGGCTAGGAGAGAAAACCAGCCCTCTGTGATTTGGAGAGATAATAAGTTAGCAAGCTGTATAACATAATGGTTTATGAAATTCTTCCTTCAAGGACCATTATCTGGTGTTAATAGTGCTTTATTTCTTCCTCTCCTGTGCTTATTTAGAGCATAATTACAAGAGCGAGAGGAAGGGAGGGAGTTGGGCATCAAGATAACCATTCGCCAAATTAATGCAGCTGAGTAGAATCTCTGGCCTTTGGGGCTCTTTTATCAATTAGTTCGGTTGCGGTCTGAGTTCTTGTATTTCCCCACAGAATGAAGATTCTTTGATTTCCCTCATACGCCAACTCTGAGGAAAGTCGTTTGACATCAAAACACTTTTCAGACAGGATCTCTTTTCCCTCCCCAGTATCATGATGTGCTATACAGCCAGCTTCTCATCCATTTCAAGAGCTTTTCATAAACACGAGTGGTTAGCCCTTTCTCTCCCTGCCTTCTCATTTCTTTCTTATTTTTTTTTTAATTTCTGTCTTCCTTTTATTCCTCTCTTTTAACTGGTTAAAATTGGGTGGATTTTGTCCAACGGGTTTCTCTTTGGGGCCATGTTTTAAAGTTACTCCATGGATTTTAATGTTCAAACCGCTTTTGTAGTCCCAGATGGTCTCTGAATATTCAAAATTATTACTGAATAATAGGAATGCTGGTAGTTCATGATCACACTGGAGAATCGTCCTTATTCTCCAGAAACAAGGTCAGTTTCTTGGGCATCGTTGACCCCAACCTTTTGGGAAAGATGCCAGCATCCTGGCTTCACTTTCCCAACTAATTATGGGTCGATTTTTTGTGTGTGTGGAGGGGGGTGCCTCAAAGGAAAGAGAAAGCAGCAGGACCACAAGACTGTTGAAAACTACAAGTTTTCATGTGGTCTTATAAAAAAAAATCAACTAGCTTTTTCTTTAACCTAAAAATAACCCAAACTTTGAGTCCCTTTACACATTCATGTTTCATTCTTCTTTGACTACTAATTACAAATTGTTCATCCTTTAGAAATTGGTTTACTAAAACCCAAGACTTGACCTGCTCAAATCAAGAACATAAAGTGAGAAGAAATGAAGTCTTGTGGAACCAAGTATTTCATTTTGTTGCTATCCAGGAAAGCAGATGTTATGGATGAAGTTGTGTCCCCCCAAAAAAGACACATTGAAGTCCTAACCCCCAATACTTCAGAATCTGACCTTCTTTGAAAATAGGTTCTTTACAGATATAATCAAATTAAAATGACGCCATCAGTGTAGGCCCTAATCTAATATGACTTGTGTCCTTGTAAAAAGGGAAAACTGGGACACACAGACACCCACAGGGAGAGGAAAATGCTGTGTAAAGATGGAGGCAGAGATCTCCTTAGTGTATCTATGAGACAGGAGTGCCAGAGATTGCCACTAATCACCAGAAGTTAGGAGAAAAGTATGGAACAGATTCTTGCTCATAGCTCTTAGAAGAAACTACCCACCAATATCTTCTGACTTCTAGCCTTCAGAATTTTGAAACAATAGAAGCCACAACAGGTGTTGGCAAGGACGTAGAAAAAGGGGAACTCTCTTGCACTGTTGGTAGGAATCCAAGCTGATGCAGTTGCTCTGGAAAACAGGAAGGAAGTTCCTCAAAAAGTTAAAAATAGAACTACCCTATGATCCAGCAATTGTGCTACTAAGTAGTTACCCAAAGGATACAAAAAACAGATTCAAAGGGATACATGCACCCTGGTGTTTATAACAGCATTATCAACACTAGCCAAACTATGGAGAGAGCCCAAATGTCTATAGACAGATGAATGGATAAAGATTATATATATATACACACATACACACACACACACATAGTACACACACACAGGAATATTACTTACCCATCAGAAAGAATGAAATCTTGCCATTTGCAACGACATGGTTGGAGCTAGAGAGTATTATGCTAAGTGAAATAAGTCAGAGAAAGACAAATACCACATGATTTCACTCATATGTGGAATTTAAGAAAGAAAACAAATGAATATATGGGAAGGAAAGGAAGAGGGAAACAAGCCATAAGAGATTCTTAACAATAGAAAACAAACTGAGGCTTGATGAAGGGAGGTGGGTAGCGAATGGACTAGACGGGTGAGGGAGATTAAGGAGGGCACTTGTTATGATGAGAACTGGGTGTTGTGTGTAGAGGAATCACTGAATTCGACTCCAGAAACCAATATTGCACTATCTGTTAACTACCTAAAATTTAATTTTAAAAAAAGAATTATGAAACAATAAATTTACCCAACTTATGTGACTTCGTTATAGCCACCTTAGCAAACTCATACATATAACCTACTAATACCAATAACCCACATCTCTAGAGGCTGAAGTCATTTGCAAGACCGGGCAAAAAGGCCACCAGTGGGAAACATGAAGACAAGAAGATCCAAAAGACAAGAGAGAAGCAGAGATCAAAAACCAAAAGGATGCTCCTAATGAAGCATTAATCCCAAAGAGCTGAGCAGAGAGCCAAAACGTTAGTAAAAGACTCAATGACTAGACAGGAGATCACAAGGCTTTTTGTTCTCACCTCGGATGTCACCCCTTCAGAGAGTGACCAATTCATCTAAAGTTGCTCCCCTCCCACCTCTACTCAGTCTTTATCCCATTGCCCAACTTATTTACATCACTTATCGCTACCTGAAACTATTTTTGTATTCATTTATCACATGTGTATTTTCTGCCTACATTTCCTAGAAAGAAGGCCCCCATCTGTCTTACCAGATTATAGAAAAATGCCTGGTATCTCTAGCAGGTGTTCAGTGTGTCTCTGACGAACAAATGAAGTAGATTTGGAAATCCAAGGGAAATCAGAACTTAGGGTTATTATTATACTCCTTGCGGCATGAAGGAGTAGAAGGGGCCTGTGCAGACTCAGCTATAGGTGCAGGGAAGCTGGAATGACTGCCACACCAACTCAGTGGCAACCAGGGCTTAGGAAATCAGTACTGACTTGTACTTGCCAGAATCATGACGGAGAAGGACGTGAACTTGACACCCCAGACTATGCACAGTTCACCCAAGAGATTCTACCCACTTGCTGCTAGACTGACTTCTGGCCATGCAAGAGAAGAATTTTGGCACATTTAGGGGCTTTTTAAAAAATAAATTACTCGAAATAAGAGCTTACCCAATGTGATTTCTAGGAGAAACATGTGCTCCTTAAATTGAAAATTCTGGGCGCCTGGGTGGCTCAGTGGGTTAAAGCCTCTGCCTTCGGCTCAGGTCATGATCTCAGGGTCTTGGGATCGAGGCCCGCATCGGGCTCCCTNCGCTTCCTCCTCTCTCTTTGCCTGCCTGTCTGCCTACTTGTAATCTCTATCTCTCTGTGTCAAATAAATAAATAAAATCTTTTAAAAAAAATTGAAAATTCTGCCCCATTAACTTCCTGAAAGGTGAAAGTGTCTAGCTACTGAAGGGTTCTGTGAGTGAGGTAGTCTGTGATACAGCAAGGCCTCTAGGGAGGAAGTCTTTCAAGTGTTGGAGAGAAATGTTTCTATTTGGAGGGATTTGTATTTAATGGATGACAAGTTAATGTGTCATCAGCGTCTGTGGTTATAGTAGGGCTGCTAAAAGGAATGACAAATGCTCGATGTGCAACGTTGTATTTTAATACATTAGTGTGTCTGTTAAACAGGACTTTTTTGAATTTCATGAAACTGAAAGAACCCTCCAGAGGATTCTGCTTTGTGGCATTCAGCTCCTTCCCTAGAACTTTTCAGCTGACATTTTCTTTGCTTTTTGGTGGACCTTTGCCTTTGTGTTTTCCAGGAAGAAAACAGAATTCTCTAGCAGGCAATCTGTACAGTATATTCGCTAGACCAAAAAAACTGACCACAATCCTATGGATTTAAAAGAATCGATCGACATATGTTCCCTGGACCCTAAATCATGAACTGACCAACTGACATAATCCCCTCATCGCCACTAGAACCCATTCTTTGTATCATACTACCAACTGTCTGTCTAGCAACAATTCCCCCAGAAGCTTGATTTAAGTATAAAATAAGAGCAGGATTGGTGATGATCATTAATACCTATAATGTTGTCGGTGATAATGTAGATGTTATTTTTACCCTACTTTATACTTAAAGCTACAGAGGCACAGAAAGCCACATGGCAAGTTTGGATAGCTCGAGGAGTAAAACATGGACATCTTGCCCAACACTAACTACTTCAACCAACATACATAAAATGATGCTTTAGAGTTAAATGCAGCCTGCTGCTACTCTCTCTTGTCTTTACTTACATTGCTATTTCTGTTCCAGAGGTATATTTTTGTGCTTATCTGGCCACCTGAGAAATCTCTTTCGTTGTAAGCAAACAGGATGCTTTTTAGCACCCCTTCCCATAGGTACACGTTATCCTTTGCCACACTTCAGATTCTACGCTGGTTCTTTTTCCCATTTCAAATCTTGTGTTTTTATTTACGATTGCTTGCATTTACTGGTGCCCAGGATGTAATAATACTGTGCTTACTTTGTCCTCCTGTCTGAAAAGTCAGTAGAAAGAGTGATTCTTTCAGTGTGTGAGTGTGAGTACATGTGTGTGTTTCGAGACTTCAGAGAAAGGGAACTGCAAAGTGTTTCTGAAGCTCTTCGACAGCTGCAGCTCCCACCCTCCCCTGCCCCCCACCCCCAGCTTTCATGTGCTCTTTGCAAGTCATTATTTTTTTATGTCAAGGATTGCCATAGAACTGGTGTCACGCAGTGTGTAACAAACCAGAAGCAATGGACACACATTTAAGAAAATAAATGTGTGGGGTGGCTGGGTGGCTCAGTCATTGGGCATCTATCTTCAGCTCAGGTCATGATCCCAGGGTTCTGGGATCGAGCCTCACATCAGGCTGCCTGCTCTCCCGGAAGCTTGCTTCTCCCTCTCTCACTCCCCCTGCTTGTGTTCCTGCTGCTTTCACATGTTCTCTCTCTCTCTCTCTCTCTCTCTCTCTCTCTCTCTCTCTCTCTGTCAAATAAATAAATAAAATATGAAAAAAATGTTAAAGAAAAAAAGAGAAAATAAATGTGTGGATCGCTGGGAGACGAGCAGCGTGCGTTGCTCCCTGCTACCCTGGGCTCTCCCACGCAAGATTTTGCCCATTGTCCTAATGGGCCTTAGGAAGCTTGAGATGACTACTCACTTTGTCAGTAACTCGCTAGCTGTGTGGTCTTGAGCAAGCTACTTAATATCTCTGAATTTCCATTTTCTCCACTGTGAAATGGAGACAGTACCTCTCTTGTAACACCGTAAGGAATGAAGCTCTATAAAATGCAGGGCATGGAGTGCACAGCACATAGCCCAGTATCTGGCATACTACACGCTTTTTAAAATGAGACCTACAAAAAAATAAAATAATAAAATAAAATAAAATAAAATAAAATAAGACCTGGAATAACAATGGAAGAAGTGTCATGTTCACTAGCTGTCTACGAGAGAATGCTCATTCTTCTTTGAAAAGTGTTCCTAAATACATAAACTTTATTCATGCTCTTACGTAGTTCTCTTATATTTCTCCCTGTTTTAGATCTTTCTAAACCTCCCAAGTACCTGTTATTTATGGAGTCCCTTCCCCAGAAAATCACACAGAAAGGTATCAAAGTAAACAAATTGTCACTTATTCCTCTGGGGCATAGAACTGCGGGAAAAAGAAATCCTTAATAAGGAAAAATAAATTGCCTTTGAAATCAGTGGACATGTTTTACTCCTTGGTGAAGGTAAAATCCTCCCTTACACCCCTTAGATTGCAAAGATGGGTGATAAGCTACTCAGCTCAGAGCAGTTTCTGAGCACCGCTCACCATCTACCCGCTGCTTATCTCGAGAGCCAGAAACTTCACCATCACCACCCTCCTCCCCTTCACCCTCTCTTCTTCCCTTCCTCCACGACTGGCAGTCCAGGCACACACCATGCTTCTCGCTTCATGTCTTTGCATAGGCAGTTCCCTCTGCCTCAGATGTCTGGCCTTCATCCAGATAATTCATACTTGCCCTTGAAGACTCAGCTTAGACAACTTTTATATGGCGTCTTCCCCAAGGCAACCTCATTGTTTCAGTCCGGGATGGAGTGGAGGAATATGGTTCACAGCTCAGTCTATGGGAATGGCGCTCTGGGGAGATGTCATGTACAGTCTGCATGACCGTATCTGGTCCGCCCACACCCTACCCACCAGCCCACCTCTCCTGTGTCCTCCAGAAGCCTTGTAAGGAAATTTTCTACCTCTCTGTTTTAATCATTTACAGGAAGTCTTTCCTCCTAGACCATGTGTTCCTTGAGGAGGAGTATGGGCTCTACTTCCATTTTTCCATTACCTCACAGGCACCCATGTTGGGGCTTGAGAAGAGAGCTTGAGAGGTGCCTCTTCCAGTGAATACTTTGGGTATAGCAGCTTAGTAATAGATGGCTCACAGTTTAGTAGGAAAGTATGAAAAGTGACGAGGGCTCTAGGATGTTAACAGAAGGCTTATAAGAAAGAGACACTAGCCTGGAACAATGACAGAGAAAGTTTGGTTTCTAGTGTTACCTCAAGACTCACTCACACCCCTTTGGCATTCAGATGGAGCTGCTGTCTGTATATTCCAAGTTGGGAAGCCCTTTTCTAAACTCCACTGCTGGCTTTTCACTTCATTTCGCTTGCTATTTGAAGTTTCAAAGCTTGCCACACATCACGTTGCTTTTATCAGCTATGGTGCACCTTCGAGCGGATATTTCCTTCAGGAGCCAAGGATACTGGAGCTTCTAGTTAGAGAGTACTTATTATGGGTTGGAGGAAGGCCTGCCTATGCCTAGAGTCATGCTGCTTGAAGCCATTCTAATATTCATTTAGTTAGAACCATAGCCACGCTGAGTTATTGCTGGTCTCATATGGATCATATATTCACAGGCAGCTCTTGGCTTTGACAAGAGGGTGTGTGTTATCTCTGATATTGCCCATCATGTCTTTTTATTTCATTATGAATATTGTGCTTGGAAGCCTGATTTTCAATCTACAATCCCAGTTAAATTCTTTCAACACAGTCTGCCCATTTAAGTGCATAGTGTTCTCTGAAGCGGACTTTGTTGAAGTTGATATCCATGATCTGCTATCTCTGCCTTCCAGGGCTACCACGTTTTGCTCCAACTGGGAAGGAAGAGACAATTTTTAACATGAATGGACTTTGTAGCCTGGCATATATTTTTTACTGGCATGAGAGCAGCTCAAGTTCTAGAAAGAATAAGAGTTACGAAGGACAACTTTTTGATGTGAACCAATTAAAGCATTCTTTCCATCTTCATTGGATCTGTGGCCCCAAGCTCAATTTTGTCTCTTATTATACTCCTGCTGTGTTTACTGACAAGTGTAACTACATACCAAGACTTGAAAGGGGCCAGCATAATTTCATCAAAGGAACATCAGGGTGAATTGTTGAAAATCACAAAACATGATACCATTTAGATCAACTCCAAAATGAATGCTGCCAGCTGTCTGAAAGGACCCTTGGGTGATGGTGCCCATGCCCAAGGGTAAATGTCTTCTTCATATGAAGCCTCTAGTAAACTGAGAATTAGGGACTAACATTCATGAGAACCAAAGTTAGGAAAAAGTGAGGAAAAGTAAGGAATTAATTGTAAGTCAGAGCCCAGAGAAACCATTTAAGCAGAGATTTTTCCGGTGGTCATGCACACATTTTCAAATATAGGGCTAAAGAGGGATGTTGAGAACCAACTATGTCATCAGAATCGAGTGAACAAACGTTCAGACTTAGAAACGTGGAAAAGAGATAGGAGGCCCTGTGTGAGGCTCTCCTGCTTAAAAGAAGACTTCAGTGTCAGAAGGTGTAACAGCAAAGAGGTCCTTTTGCGAAGAGGGGAAAGTCTGTGTTAATCACTAATGTTCAATGTACTTCATGTTCCTCTAGAATTTATAATCTAACCCTTGTTAATTGGGTATGAAAAAACATAAATAACCTCTGTCCAGGGGTGGAAAGGGAGAATGGTCATGTCAGGAAGTTTTCAGTAGTGGTGGCAATGAATGATTACGAATTGAGTCATCATGGGTAATTCTAGCACCTTTATTATGTTTATTTGAGGATGTAAAGTGACTAAATAAATCTGAACGGTAACTGTACTTTATTGATTTTGCAGAGTTAAGAGGAAGATTTATGAGCCATGGAACCTTCCATCAGGTGTGAAAGAAAGTAAAGGGAGCGCAGAGATGCCAGACCACCACGAAGACCCATGGACAATCCCACACTCACGCTGCTCTATCGAACTTTAAGATTTATTAGTAATATGCTGCCTTTGCAAGAGGAAAACAAACTAATGCCAAGAAGGCATATTCTTCCATATTTGGAATAGACGTGCTCTCAAGACAATGGCTTCAAAGGTCTCCTGTCTCTATGTTTTGACAGTTGTGTGCTGGGCCAGCGCCCTCTGGTATCTGAGTATAACTCGACCCACTTCTTCCTACACTGGCTCCAAGCCATTCAGCCACCTAACAGTTGCCAGAAAAAACTTCACCTTCGGCAACATAAGAACTCGACCCATAAATCCACATTCTTTTGAATTTCTTATAAATGAGCCCAACAAATGTGAGAAAAACATTCCTTTCCTTGTTATCCTCATCAGCACCACCCACAAAGAATTTGATGCCCGCCAGGCAATCCGAGAGACGTGGGGTGATGAGAACAACTTCAAAGGGATCAAGATAGCCACTCTCTTCCTCCTGGGCAAGAACGCTGATCCTGTTCTGAATCAGATGGTGGAGCAAGAGAGCCAAATCTTCCACGACATCATCGTGGAGGACTTTATTGACTCCTACCATAACCTTACCCTCAAAACATTAATGGGAATGAGGTGGGTGGCCACTTTTTGTTCAAAGGCCAAGTATGTCATGAAAACAGACAGTGACATTTTTGTAAACATGGACAACCTTATTTACAAACTCCTAAAACCCTCCACCAAGCCAAGAAGAAGGTATTTTACTGGCTATGTCATCAATGGAGGGCCAATCCGGGACGTCCGCAGTAAGTGGTACATGCCCAGGGATTTGTACCCTGACAGTAACTACCCACCGTTCTGCTCGGGGACTGGCTATATCTTTTCAGCTGATGTGGCTGAACTCATTTATAAGACCTCCCTCCATACAAGGCTGCTTCACCTTGAAGATGTCTATGTGGGGCTGTGTCTTCGAAAACTGGGCATACATCCTTTCCAGAACAGTGGCTTCAATCACTGGAAAATGGCCTACAGTTTGTGTAGATATCGCCGCGTCATCACCGTGCATCAGATCTCTCCAGAAGAAATGCACAGAATCTGGAATGACATGTCAAGCAAGAAACATCTCAGATGTTAGGATTTTTACTGATGTAAATACAGCTCTTTTCTTTTTTAAGAAATGGGGCCTAGGGTGTTGGTGTTTTACTGGTGTCACCAGGGGAAATGAACTGGTGTAGGGGTTTTGTAAAAAGTTTTTTTCTTCCCTTTCCTAGTTTCTTTCTTGGATTACCAATTTACAAATGTTAGGCTCTGGTCATGGAAACAATACATGAGTTATAAGGGCCAGATTTCAGTCTCAGGTCCTGAGGCATTGCGTTTATCTCAAAAAGCAACATCCTAACAACTGCTAGAATTTACATACTGTGCATCTGAGATAAAAATCTGGTTCTGGGAAACCGAGACTTGCGGTAATGTCTTCATATCATCTCTGCAAAAATGAAAGTAAATAACTCCTTTTCAGAAATAATACACAGTCAGGAAGACACACCCGGTGTGAGTATTAATATTGTGTGTGCTGTTACATTGAATTTTTACATCTCTTGCCATGTAATGTGTATAGTATTTGCGGTTCCACCAAGAAATGAACTTAGGCCTGGCAGGGAGGCTGCAGCTAAATAAGTGGAAATTTAAACTTGAAAATCAAATATTCCGTATGGTTGGAAGACAACTCTGCTTACTCATCCAAGGATTAAACCTGGTCATCAGGTAGAATGTGTATATAAAATGCTACTTAACAAAATAAATAAGATTTTTTTATTTATTTATTTATTTTTATTTTATTTTTTATTTTTTTGGTCTTTCAGAACAAGCATTACCTGGTGCCTCCAAGGAGATTTTGCCAAATGTAATCTCACCTGCTTCCCTCCATACAGTGTTGCTAAGTGCATTTTACAGATTCTGGCTCGGGAAGGCACGTGTGTAGAAATAGGTTGGTAGGAGGACAGGAAAATAATAAATTACATGGAGACAATACAAATTTATGGACGCATTATAATTAAGATAAGCAAGCTTAGCAATAGTATAAGATGCCCCTCCCACACATTCGCAAAGCCTGTGAGATCATCTTTCACTGAGTCCCAATGTTGTTGAATGCTTTAGCCCTAGAGTTGATAGATGTAATATTCTAACATCTGCAACATCCAAGTACCTCTAGCAGCAATGCTATTAGGACTAGGAGGGGCTCTGGAAGCCCTGTGACTGAGATTCATGGGAAGGAAAGGTGGAGAAGCTTGGGATCAGTTTCTCTTGATACCATCATACTTGCTGGGTCATGTGAGCGGGCATCTTAACCTTGCTGTGCTTTAATATGCTCATTTATAAAATGGATGGAAAAAACACCTACCTCACAGGTGCTGTGAGAGCAAATTGCATTTGCTAAGTATTTTGAGATCCTTAGTTTAAAAGGTGCTAATGCAATGTGTCATGCATTATGCCAAATGCTAAAATAGTTACAATGATGGTCATCAGTAGTAGTAACATCATCTTAAATACAAATTCTGCCAGCATAAAGATCGACCATGAACTATTCGTGCATCTGATTCTTCTAAAACTTTGACTTTTCCCTGGATATCTTAGGTGTTTGGAAAAGCTCAACTTCTCTATCATTTCCTCTGGTTTCAATGAGTAAGTTTTTACTTTGGTGCAATGCCTTGACTTCCCAGGGTGCTGAAAGTGAAGGCAGCTGCCTTTCTTTGGGGAGGAGCCTCTGGATGGAAGCATATTACAATAATTGAATCACATGCTTTGCAAAATATATTATATCCCATCAACTTAGATCTCAGGAAACATTGATCTGAATTCTCAATAAGAACTTTGAGGGCCCATAGAGCTAGTCCCTCTCTATCAGAAGGAGAACAGAAACTCTACAAACCCACACATTGCACATCTTCTATTCATTAGAAAACTTCTGTTTGTTTTCATTCAAAGACGGCCCTGCAACTGAAAGAATATCTCTTTCCTTTTAACCTGACCTTTAGAAGCTCCCCCTAGAAGTTGATAGCCAACAAGTAAACAAAATGAACGAATAGAAGTCATGGCCTTTCTTGACAACACTGGATCTCTTATCCCCAGCCCAGAAGAATGCAATATGAGACAGGTCTTCCTGTCCTTCAGTACATCTTCATCAAATAGTCAGTTGGACTACCAAGTGTGATTGGAAAACAGCAGTAGGTAGCCTGGGAAGAGATGGATCAACACAAGGTGAGCCCCTCTCTAATCCCCAGTCCTCAACTGCTGTGAGTTCCAATCATTGGAAAAGTCCCATGACTTTGTACTTGGTTCACATTTCAGTCACATGGCTGAATGGAGCCAGTGTCTTTTACTACCATCTTGCATTTACCTTATGCTCAGTCAAACCACCTTCGGGTCAAGGAATTGCACATTATAAACATCACATATGTACACCTATGAATTGTTTTCTATGTATGTGTGTGTGTACATTATAAATAGAGCCCTGATCTTTCAAAGGAGCAAAAATCAGAGAATCATATGTCTTAAAGAACTATTTCCTAACTTTTTTATGCTAGGTAGTGCCCATGTGACAAACATGTAAATAGTCATCAAAGACCATATGTATATATTTTAAAGGCATTTTTTTTCTTCTCCCTTGTATGGATAGCTAGAATCTGCTTGCTATGTACATTTTCTTCTGCATGGAGCTTGGTGAGGCGAGACCATTTGTCCAGTGTTTCAATAGCCAAAAGCATGTTTGCCCTTCATTTTTCGAATGTTCAAAAAAAATGTTTAAGTCAAGTGATCAGGAAAAAAAGCTCTAATTTTCTACTTTTCTTAATTTTATGGCACTGGCCAAATTATGGTTTCAATTATTTAAGCCATTTTTAAATGTATTTTCATTTCTCTTACATAAAATAATGTTTCAGACAGTATTGTACCAGGAGTCATTCAGACAATTTTTATAAAAACCTTCTGACTATCCCCCTACCTGTTTTATTCATTATGCACTGGATAACAAAAGGTATCAATATTTAGTATCTGTATTCTTAAAATTTCTTTTTTAAATTTATTTTTGGAAAAAAAGTTTTATCTTTGCTGGCTAGTTTGCGTGGCTTTGAGTCTTCTTATATTGGACCAAATGCCTGTCTCAACATATAATATCGTATTTTTAAATAACGAGAATCAAAATTTGAAGATCATTTTTGATTTGGATGAAATTCAGAACAAAACCCCTTTGTGTGGTGATATGGGGGAAACAAACTCTTAACCAAGAAGCTAAGGAAGGAGTTTGTCAATCAAATCTCTTCTGTCAGAAGACAATGGAACATTTACATAAAGCTTCTGGGATTCTTTTTCTACCTTTCCTAATATGTGGGTTTAGTCGGGGAATTGATTATGTCATTTCTTCTGTAAAGGTGAGAATAGTTTTTATAAGCAACCAAGTAACTTGTGAATGAAAGAAGTAATTTACTAGAAACGCTTGTTGATGATAATTGACATTTAGGTATATCGTTGTATATGAATGATTGTTTATTTATGTATTTATTTGTCAGAATTGTACATACTATTTCACCAAACGTAATTGTCTGTAAAAGTGCACTCTCCAGGTTTGTAGTACTATTTAGGGTTACATGGGTTGCCAATCAAGCTGCTAATCAGAATACTATTTTTTGTATCAATGTTATAAAACTGAAAAATGACAAATAGATGCTGAAGATGTCTTTACATTCAGTTTCTTCACCTTCCTCTTGAAATGTAAACTGTTGATTGAAAGCACGATGCCAATGTTTAAGCCCATCTGTCATGAGGAAGATCATGGTTCCATAAAGCTGATTTTTTTTTTAAACCATTGGGACAAATAAACAGAAGGAGAACATATTTTCCACTTTGCGTCTTTTCTGAAAGAATCCCTTTGGTGAGTTGTGATCATTAAAATGAGCCGACACCCTGTTGTTTATTATTAACCTTCTCTTCATCCTCCATGTAGGTCATAGCTCACATCATTCAGAGCTCATCCCAAGAGCCCACTGAAGCTTACCAGTCAACTAAGAGAGGGTTTGGTCCATGGATCACGGGCTGCTCCAGGATTTAGGAAACTGGTGTCTCCCTTGCCCCTTGGTGGCCTCAGGAAAGTCTCTTAAATTCTATGGGTTGAAAATGTTGACGAATTCCAATTCAGAGAGCATTATATTGATAACATGCTTGGTGAATTAGGACATACTAAATTCAGGGCAAAACTGTCATTCTTACGCATCACCCACATATATCCTTCCAAATATTGCATGCTATTTTAAAAGTTTGCTCAGACTGGAAAAATGCTCTCCGGACAGTCTTTATAGCAGACAAATAGGTGCTGCTTGCTGAAGCCTGACTTTGTAAGCAAGAGACTAATAGCTATTTAAGAGACAAAAGTTCCTGGGTCTTATCAACCCTGAATTAGCTTAAGTAGGTGTTTACTTTTTAATGGAAATTTAACTGGATTTACTACCGCTGTACCCCAGAGTTTAGGCAGTTAAGTCCATCAGGTGAGCTGAAATAAATGTGTTAACAATGAAAACATAAAATATATGGATTTGTGTTCAGCGTGACTTTTCTGAAGGACCAGCATCAAGAGCAATGCTGTGAATGCATGGTCTTAGACCGGGAGCATCGGCACCAAGTGTGAACTGGTTAGAAAGGCAAATCCTGGGAACCTACCAGAAACTTAGGGGTGTGGCTCCACAATCTATTTTAACAAGCCAGTCAGGTGATTCTCGGGCACGCTCAAGTTGAGAAGGCTGCTCCCGGGCTGGCAATCTACCCTCTGCAAATCTCTTCTAGCCTGCGGCCCCCAGGCTGAGTGGTTTCAGGATGAACATTTGCAAAGACTCAAGGAGGGAAGACACTAACATTGAACCCCAGCTAAGGACATGGTTTCCCAACGGTAAGAATTCTACTCTTCTCAGGGCGCCTGGGTGGCTCGGTGGGTTAAGCGTCTGCCTTGGGCTCTGGTCAAGATCCCAGAGTCCCAGAATCAAGCCCCGCATTGGGCTCCCAGCTCAGCGAGGGTCTGCTTCTCCCTCTACCTCTGCTCCTCAGCCTTGCTTCTGCACTCTCTCACTCTATCTAAATGAAATCTTTAAAAAAAAATTCTCTTCTCAGTAGATGTGTATTGCAAAAAAAAGTACTTAATTATTTTTATATTTTCATTTCATTAATAAAGGAACTGTGGAGATCTGTTTCTTGTTATTTCAGTAACTTTATGTATCTTCAATTTTGCCTGTTAGTCTACAAGCTTGAAGTATTTATTATCTGGTCCTTTATAGGAAAAGTTTGCCAACCTCTGACTTAGAGAAAGAGAGAGACATCTGACAAAGGCGTTACATACAAATGTCCTCCAAGTGTAAATGAGAAATCACATCACTAAAGCAGACTGGAATTGTTTCCATGCAGCCAGGAAAACCATGACTATCAATATAGTCATGATAATGAATTGCATTAAAAACCAACAGCTGCATATATTTTTAAAATATTTCCTTTTTCTCTCTGGGTAATTTTTAAAAATTATAAAAATTTGATTCTAATTGTAACAATTATCCAGAGCTTAATTAATATATTGCTTAAAGATGTGTGGGTATTAGACCTAAGAGGGTGGGTTTCATATAGCCTGATTATCATAATTACAAGCATTCTATTTTCTCATTTACTTAATTGATTGTCAAAGCTTTCCAGATAAATTCACACTGCTGGAAGAGAATTGAATACATTTCTGAGAGAGGAAAAAAAAAATGGGGCTATTTAGAAGAACGATATGTCCCAGAATATAATCCATGTGAGCATGAAAAATTGCCCTTGATAATATCTCCTTACCTCTTTGCTGGTTAAAATAGGCATTTTTGTGAAATGAAAAAGAAATGAATGAAAAAGTATTATTGATTCAACTACATCTGTAATAACACCGGCTTCACTGTCTCTTCAGCCAGAGGTGCCTAGCACTCAAGAAAAATTTTCCATTTAGTTTTCCTTATAGAATCTATTAGTTTGGTACATTATGTCGACTATTTGTTATGCCTCTTGCAATGACCTCAGTCCTCACCTGGGGGGAGCATGGCGTGAAAGGTGATTTATTCTCTCGCTGAGGTTTATTCCAGAGCGTTTACTCAGCAGTGGCTGCCTGATATGGCAGACTGGGCAACGTTACGTGTGGGGGGTTTGTGATGAAGACTATTTTTCAGCAGAGACAAGGATGACCTCACCAAAAGTGAGGTGAGGGAGAACACATCAGAGACTTTGTCCCCTTGCAAAGCCTTAAATTTTCAGGGCCTGTTCCTCTGGTCTGTTGTTAAATCCTCACAGTAGCCCCACAGGGTAGTGTTACTGTTATGTCAATAGACGGATTAGGAAACCGAGGCAACGTAGAATTGTGTAGTTTACAGAGTGACCTCGGGCCCTCTGGCTTTAAAGGCTGTGCCCAGAAGCAGAGCAGCCTGCTGCCTCTGAAGGTAAGAACGTACACCCCAACTCCCACCAGCCCCAACCCCATCCCCGTTCCAGTGGAAATCTGTGTAATTATTTTAATTTGTTTTCAGGTTGGAAAAAAGCCCCCTCCCTTTCTTTGAGCTATAATTTACATACTTTAACATTCACCCCTAAGTTTTTAAGTATATGAATTTTGACAAACGATACATTTGGGTAATGGCCACCCTAATCCAGATATAGGGCAGTTCCATCCATCCTCCCAAATTCTCTTGCCCCTTTCTAATCAGCCTCCTTCTCCAGTCCCTGGCAGTCACTGATCTCTTTCCAAACTTCTGTTTTTACATGAGATTTGCATTTTATTCAGTAGTCATCATACATAATGCTGAATGTTTAGAAAAAGTTTCTTCAGATTACACATTATGACAAGTTAGTACAAAGAAAAGGAAAAACCCAGAAAGGAAGAGAATCGAAGCAAAAAAAAATTTTTTTTTACTAGTTCAGTAACATGAGAGTACAGATAAAAATTCCAGAATTTAATTCCAGAATTCCACCTAAACCACCTATTGATTGAATAACATCCAAATCTAAGGAATATTAATAAGTAAGTACAAGTCAAAAATCTGTAACCCCTTCACTCTGAGTCTTGCCCAGCTCAGGAAGAACTTTTAACAGAGCTTCTCTCCTTCAGATCTCACACACACATTTCTGTAAAGTAGAAAGAACAATCTATAAGTTCAATTATACTTTTTCCCCTCTTGGAAGCGAAGGATCCTCTGGAGAGGCATCCATCACCTGCTAGCTCATTAAGAAGCCAAGCCCTCTCTACACTGGGGGATTTGTCTACACACAGGTCTCAAACCACACTCAGACGAGCTCTATTTCTGCGTCCGCCGGTGCTTTCTTTCTGTTGGTCTCTTCAACATGTGCTAGTCCACGTTTCCTTTAGGAAAAGAGAACTTCACAACTACAGGTTTCTCTTCAAACCTTATCGACCGAAATATCTGCGTTAACTTGGAAAGCATGCCATTTGTAACAATATGCTCCTCAGTCCCAGAGGGAATCCAAGCTAGAAGCAGCGTGGCCATGAGAATAAGCAGGAGCCTGGGGCAGGAAGAACATCATGAGGGACACGTACCCTCTACAGCAATGCTTCTTGGGTTGTAATGTGCCTAGTAATTACCTAGGAATCTTGTTAAAATGCAAATTAGTAGTTCAGGGTACAACCAAGGTTCTGATTTTCTGATAAGCTCCCAGACAATGCTGGAACTTTTGCATCAAGACCCTAGCTTTCAAGGAAAGATTTTTGATAGAGATACTAGCATTCATTAGGCATCTATTACGGACCATACCAAGGGCTTTCACTTATTGCCTCTAAGTCTTCACAAAAACTTCTTAAAAGGTATTAAGGATTAAGGTGAGGTTTTAGTCTCTAGTGGTCTTAGGTTAAAAATTCATTCTTTTGATTTCTCATCTGTATTTTTTTCTGAGACCTTATGGAAGAAGATTGAAGTCCTAGTGGAAGCAATACATCCAAGAAACAAATGCAATGAAAGGCAAAACAATCTCCTTAAAATACCATGCTATTATTTTTTTGTCTAAACTATTTTTTTATGTTCAGTTAGCCACTGTATTATAATGATGTATAACATCATTAGTTTTTGATATAGTGTTCGGTGATTCATTCATTGTATTATGCTATTATTTTGCTGATACAGTGTCTAATAGCCCAATAATGGATTCTATCTTGAAACCAAGTTGGCACTCAGGGCACCTGGGTGACTCAGGTGGTTAGGCATCTGCCTTTGGCTCAGGTCATGATCCCAGGGTCCTGGGATGTAGCCTCATGTTGGGGTCCCTATTCAGTGGGGAGCCTGCTTCTCCCTCTCCATCTGCCTGCCCCCACCCCCTGTTCATGCTCTCTCTCTCTCTCTCTCTCTCTCTCTCTCTCTCTCTCTCTCTCTCTCNTAGGGTCCTGGGATGTAGCCCCATGTTGGGGTCCCTATTCAGTGGGGAGCCTGCTTCTCTCTCTCTCTCTCTTTCTCTCTGGTCTGCTCTCACTCGCTCTCTTTTTCAAATTCAAAACAAAACAAAGTTGGCACTCATAGCTTAGGTCCAGGTCAAAGATGGCTTCATCTTTCCACCAATCTACATACTCTTACCAAGCTTAAGGTAGGAAGACTTGATAACACACAGAGACGAGAGGGGAAGGATGTACGGACAGGCTACAGAACTCCTGGTCCTAGATCATGGAGGCAACAGGAACAGAAGGAGAGCAGCAGAGAGAGAAACACCTATGTCATCTGTCCGCAAATAGTGACCCCTGCACAGGCATAAATGTGACTAATCATTGTCATAGAACATGACCATTCAGATTAGTAATCTGACCTCTTGAGGAGGAAAAATGAACAGGGTGAGAGGAAGCTTTTTGGGCATGATGTCAGTAGCTAGATGGTCCTTCCAAAAAATGGAACCCAGTATTTATTATTGGCACCATTTTGAGGTTGAAAATCTAAAAGCCAGAGAAATTGTCAAAAATTGGTAACTGGAAGGATGGTACTCAAACCTTAGATCTTTTGACTGGGGTTCAAATGCTTTTTTCCATTACATCATACTGCTCTCAATACCATTCACAATGTTGGAAATAAAAGAGGAGAAAACTCTGGTTTTAAAGTATATACATATTTAAAGGCTATATTAGCAATATACTCAAGGCCAAATAGGCAGTCAGTGCTTAAAGTAACAAACAAGTGTGGAAGGTTAGCACAAAACAAAAGAGAGGGGCACCTGGGTGGCTTGGATGGTTAGGTTCTTCTGCCTTCAGTTCATGCCGTGATCCCAGGGTCCTGGGATCAAGCCCCACATCAGGCTCTCTGCTTGGCGGGGAGTCTGCTTCTCCCTCTGTGCTCACTTGCTCACTCACTCTCTCTCTCAAATAAATAAATAAATAAATAAATAAATAAATAAGAGATCCAGAATCCAGATTTGCAGCCCAAAGACTGTGCAGATACCTGGGACAACAGCCTCAAAATCTAGGAATAGATCAAAAAATTAGATTTAGAACATCCATCAGGATTACTTAATATTAAATGGCAAAACACAAGAACTGGATTTTTTTTTTTAGGCAGAAACTCTCATCCAAGAATGCTTTTAACTGCCATAAGCAAGGTTTTCTACGGGATCCTCAGAGGGAGGTTTGTACCTCTACTTTGAATCTAGAGGTAACCTAGATCAGATGTAACCATAAATAAAATAAATGTTTTTCAATGAAAATACAAAGCACATTTGCAAAGGCTTTGCACATGCTTTCTTATTTTTAAGGCAAACGGGGAGGAGAAAATGATTCAGGTAACAAAGAAAGTGTCAGCCATAGAGACTGAAAAATTTTGAAAGAGGTAGTGAGCAAAAAGGAGGAAGAAAGGGAAGAGAACAGAAAGCAGTTATTCTGTGTGGTGAAGATGAAGAGAAATTCACCTGTTTTCAGATTATGTGGACCAGTGTCACTTGGCTTTTGCCATTATGAAAAGCATCTAAGTATTATGGATTTCAAGCCACTTTCCATCAAATTTTCTTCTAGGCAGAAAAGTTTAAAACAGGGGAGTCCCCCAGAGGCAGTTGTCAAACTGTGCTTTTTCTAAGATGGTGTTTGTCCATTCACATTTTCTTGTATATCATCAGCTTGATTTTTTGCTTATTTTCTGTTACTTGCTTCTGCTTTATAATTATACTCAGTTGGTTCTGATGTCCATACCAGAAATGCTACATTCTTTTGCATTAAATTTTGCAGGTGTGCTGTAACTGAATCCCAGAGATTGGACTTGCTTGGATTTCCATAGTCATGGATTAAGTAATACGTGAAATCCCTAACATTTTCAGTAGAGAAAGAGATCATTGGATATTCTTCTCTCCACATTAGAAGGAGGTACAAATTAAGGCAACCTAGGTTTAAAGTCCAGCTTTAAAATCAAAATCGAATGATTTACATTAGGTTTCTGATAGACTGTAAAGTCAATTTCAGTTGAGAAAGCTATCATTTTGCTTTATGACTCTTGGGTAGATGGCAGAATATTGATGAAAGTCCATGAAGGCACATTCATTCATTCAACCTTTAACTTAGTATGTATTTCTTGAAGGCTAACCAGGACTCAGACACAGTGTTATTACCAAGTGTTCATACATTTTAGGAGTGGATTGTTGAATATCTTTAGAAGCTCTGGCTTCCTTGCTATTCAAAATCAGAATATGTTTCTTAGAATTCCTAATCCCTGAATGCTTTAGTGGAAGCTAGTTCACTATGGAAGAATTTGTGATCCCATGATCATCAAGCCAGCATTGTTTATAGCTTGGTCCATGGAATCAGCATTTTTATTCTTTAATGAATAAACCTAATGGATCAGAATAGGGTTGATTAGTGTCTGTTAACCAGAAAAGAAACATAGTAATGCATATGTAGTCCTGTATGTTCAAGTCTCTCAAATACGAAATCCATTCTCATTGCAATGTAAATTGTGTTTAAGCCCCAACCCCAAACATGAACCAGTAAGTTTCACTTACATTACATGCTGATACTTTCGTTTCTTCAAACAAATGGAAGATTATACAAAACCCTAAATAGCTTTAATAATTTAAAATATATTTCTATGAAATTAAGAGTAGATTACATGATGGGCTATAGAATTTGCTGAAAAGCTTTGAGCAAGCAAACTTGTCCCAGCCCCTATCCTGAGTCAGCAGCCATGTCTGATCTGTATTTACAGCTGTGCATGGGCAACTGGATTTGGTTTAAAATCTCTAGACCATTCAGCAATTGCCCAGCTAAAGTGAAGGCATCTCTCACTTAACTTTATTAAACTTCAGAGAAGTGTTCAACAAGGGCTTGTTTAAAGTCTTCTCTCCTGTATCAAGGTAGTTACTCCCTGGTCTGGGGTGATCTTCCCACACCACACCTCTATTTACTCAACCTTCAAGAGTCAAGTCAAATGCTACTCATCAATATTCTTTATTGCCCTTTCATAACTCAGAAAAAGCATGCAGGTATGGCCAAACATAGTATGAGAGTTACAGGGCTTCTCAAAACACAAAATCCTTCACTAATGCATTTGATTATATCCTATCATCTCTCTAAATAGGAAGTTCACCAAATATAATGCTGAAGTCACAAATACTCTCTAATGGCAATCCCTTTTTATAAGAAGAGAATTTTCTGGGTCATTGTCCTTCATGTTTAAAGCATAGATGAGCTCCTTTAGAATGGATCAAAACAATGATTACCAACCTTAGACTTTGCAGACATTATTTATCCTCTCTCAAAATCTGCTCCTTGGCCAATTTTCCCATCTCAATAATTGGGTCTATTAGCCCTAGTTCAAGTTAGAAATCTGGGAACCAGCCTTATTTGATTCCAGTCTATGTCTCACTCCAGACCATAGTCTCCATGAAGGCAGGGATTTTGTCTACTTTGTCCGTGTTGTATGTTCACACCAAAAACAGAGTCAGACAAAGAAGGTGCTCAGTAAGCGCTTACTAAATAACTAAATTAACTAAATTTTCTGTTATCCCAAGGAAAATTCTAAAGTCACAAACAGTTCTCAAAACAAAGTTAATTTTTCCCTTATTCTAATCTTTGTTTTAATTTATTTCATCCTTTAAAAATGATAGGAGAAAGTTCATAAGTCATAAAATATAAGTTGCCAAAAGAGCCTTTTATGTCCCAATTCAACAAATTTCAGTTCCGATGAATGCTCATCCACCTTCGCTTTACTTAACTCTAGATACAGGGAACTCGTTCATTCCTAAGGCCACCCATTCCCATTCCAGACAGGTCACAGGACTTTCTTTAGCTATTAAAAATATTTATCATTTTGTCCCTTCATCCTTTCTTTTTCCCATGAATTTCTTCCTGTGACATGTAACCTTTTTTTTTTTAAGATTTTATTTATTTGCCAGAGAAAGAGCACAAGAGCTGAAATCTCAGTGTTAAATATTTATTTGTATATTATTAGTTTGAAATTTGTCTCCTTTACTGTAACAGTAGTTCTACAAGAATAAATATTGAGTTTATTTTATTCAGTGTGTATTCCCTACTCCTAGCACAAGGCTCAGTATATATTTGTTGAATTAATAAATGAGTTAAGGAACACATACTATCAGTTCTGTTGCAGGAACTGGCTCTAGAATTATGAACAAGGGAAAACTAGAAAGTATAATGGCAAGGATTCTTTTGTTTATTACTATTTTCCCAGTGATCAGAATCGTGCATGGTACATAATAGGTGCCCAACCAACATTTGTTAAGTAAATGCAAAACTGATTGGATAAATGAATAAAGGTGGATGCAACCCTTGCCTTCATTGAAGTCTGTTTGGGTGGAANTTTAAGATTTTATTTATTTGCCAGAGAAAGAGCACAAGCAGAGGGAGGAGAAGCAGGCTCCCCGCTGAGCAGAGAGCCTGACATGGGGCTAAATCCCAGGACCCTGGGATCATGGCCTGAGCAAAAGGCAGACGCTTAAAGGACTGAGCCATCCAGGTGCCCAGATATGTAATCTTTCTAACACAAATCTGATCATATTATTTCATCCCAACCCAAAGGTTCTCCAAGGCTACAGAATGAAAGCTAAATGCCTTTAAAAATAAATTTACCAGGTCCTGTTTTCCTCTCAAGCATTATCTCTCAACTATGGTCTGGCCATACTCAGTACATTCTCTCACTTGTCTCTGGGCTTTTCCCGTTATCTTCTCTGCTTGAACCTCTTTCCTCCCTCTTCCTTCTGCCATTTTCTCACCTATCATCTGGATAATTGCTCCTAATCTTTCATCCTCAGCTCAGAAGACCATCATGCTAGAAGCCTTCCCTGACACTCCTCTCCACCAACTCTAAGCTATATTCTATTTGCTTTTAAAGCACTCTTTTTAAATCTGATGATCATACTTCATGGTAATTACCCATTGATGTATCTCTAGCTTCCACCCAAACAGACTTCAATGAAGGCAAGGGTTGCATCCACCTTTATTCATTTATCCAATCAGTTTTGCATTTACTTAACAAATGTTGGTTGGGCACCTATTATGTACCATGCACGATTCTGATCACTGGGAAAATAGTAATAAACAAAAGAATCCTTGCCATTATACTTTCTAGTTTTCCCTTGTTCATAATTCTAGAGCCAGTTCCTGCAACAGAACTGATAGTATGTGTTCCTTAACTCATTTATTAATTCAACAAATATATACTGAGCCTTGTGCTAGGAGTAGGGAATACACACTGAATAAAATAAACTCAATATTTATTCTTGTAGAACTACTGTTACAGTAAAGGAGACAAATTTCAAACTAATAATATATAAATAAATATTTAACACTGAGATTTCAGCTACTTTTCAGAGGGTTATTGATTCTATATCCTGTTTTTGAAGTATCAGATCTTTATTCATTAGATCAAGGCCAACAAAATATGACCCACCACTGTCTTTATAAATAAAGTTTTACTAGAACACAACCATGCCCATTGTAAATTGTCTATGAACCATACAAGGAAATGAAAGATACTTGATGTGGATACAGCATGGTGAGCTAGAGGTGTAATTAGAGATAATGCTGGAATGGGAGAACCAAGTCATACGAATCCCTGTAAGCCAAATTAGTTTAGATCAAAATCAAACTCAGTGGTTCTTAAATTTTACCATGTGTAAGAACTGAAAGAGGGGAGTTTTGAAAAATAAAGATTCTAACAAAGAGATTAAATCTTTTAGCAGTCCACATTTTTTGCGAGAAATCTGTTTAGAAATCTACAATATTAGTAAGAATTCCAAGTAGGCCACAGACCATGCTTGGAGAGCCTTCAAAGGGTTTTAAGGAGGGCAGTAATAGGGCTTGAGTTAAAAACATAGAGAATGCTGTACAAAAAACAAACTCAGAAACAAATTTAAAACCCATGGGGTCTTTTTTGGGAGGTGGGGGTCATTTTCTCCATCAGTTTTCTCTTATAATCACAGATACTTTTTCTTTATTAACAAATAATTCACATACAATAAAGTTGGTTCTTTTAAAGTGTAAAATGTAGGGCCTTTGGTATACTCACATAGTTGTGTGTTGATCGATACTGTCTAATTTCAGAACATTTCATCACCCCCCAAAAAAGACCCCATATCCATCAGCAGTCACTTTCCATTCTCCTCCCTTCAGCCCCCGGAAACTACTACTGTGTTTTCTCTTTCTGTGGATTTACCTATTCTGGACATTTCACATAAATATAGTTATGAAGTATGTGACCTTTGGTGTTTGGCTTCTTTTGCTTAGCATAATGTTTTCAAGGTTCATCCATGTTGTAGCACAAACAAGAACTTCACTCTTTTGTGTTTGGATACATACTCTATTATATGGATATACTAATTTTGCATAAATTTTTCATATTCTTCCCTACAATTCTTTTCAACCCCTGCAGTCTTTGTAGTGGTGTCCCTTCTTTTATTCTTGATTTTGGTAATTCGTGTCTTCTCCCTTTCTTTTTCAATCTAGATAAAGGCTCATCAATTTTATTGATCTTTACAAAGAACCAAGTTTGGCTTCATTGATTTTTCTCTATTGCTTTTATTTCCCTATTTTATTGATTTCCACCTTAGTCTGTTTTATTTCCATCCTTCTGCTTATTGTTCAGTTTTGTTTATTTGTTTCATCTCATCTTTTTTTTAAGTTTTTTTGTTTTGTTTTTTGGTGAAGGTTGGACTATTTTAAACCTTCCTTCTTTTCTAATATAGGCTTTTGGGGGCCCTGTATTTCTCTTAAATCACTGCATTAGGTGTATCACATAAATTTTGATATATTTTAGTTGTGTTTTCATTTAATTCAAAATATTTTTAATGTCCCTTTTGATTTTTCTTTGATTCATATATTATTTAAGAGTATTATTTTATTTTCATATATTTGAAGATTTTCAATATCTTTCTATTGTTGGTTTTCAATTAAACTGCATTCTGGTTAACAAATATACTTTGAAAGATTTCATTTATTTTATTTCATTTATTTTAAATTTATGTAATTTCTTGTTTTATAGCCAAGTATATTGCCTATCCTGGAAAATATTTCATGTACTCTTGAAAATAATTTCTATTTATTTCTTAGTCATAATTTCTCTCTTTATTAATACTCTATGTAGTACAGGTTTTTTTTATGTATTTATTGTAGCTAGTTTAAAGTCTTTATCTAGTAAGTTCAACATGGCTTCCTTGGGGACAGTTTCTATTGACTGTTTTCCTCTAAAAGGAAAATACTTTCCTGTTTCTTTGCATGTTCTTTTTATGTTGAAAATTGGACATTTTAAATAATACAAGTTGCCAATCCTGAATATTCAATTTCTGTCCCCTACTAGGTTTATTGTTATTGCTGTCTATTGTGGTAGTTATTAACTATTTCTTTGTTTACTGACTTTCCTGGAGTAACTTTATAAAGTCTATATTCTTTATCATATGTGGCCATGGAAGTCTCTAATCAGTGAGGTTATTGGCCAGCTCGTGATTGGACAGAGATGTTTTTAAATGCCTTGAACCAATGTGTTTTCCAGTCTTTGCAGAGGTACTGTGGAGGGGGGAGGCAGGAGCATGAGTGTTTTAAATGGTCTGGCAAGCAGTTTATGACTCCACCTTCACCTTTACTTCCTGTTTGCACAGAGCTTCCAAGTCAGCCAGAATTATGACCATCAGGACTTCTTAGGTCATTCCTGGGTATGTGCACAGTCTGGTATGTGTGTGACTTTTTAGAATTCCAGGAATGTGCCAGAACTTTTCAAAGCCTCCTATGGACATCTCAATCTCCAGGTTTTCATTTTAAGAATTTGGTCAGTTTCTTATTATTCCTAACTGGTAACATTGCCTCAGGCAGCTAAAATGTTAAATAGTTGCCGCTGATTGTATTTGACAAAAGCTGTGTGGATAGGGCTGTTTTCACAGAGTGAGATCTGTGTCAAGTTCAGTAAAGGCAAGCCCTGAGAATAGAGCCCCTAAGTGAGTTGTCTGGTCAAATAGTGACAATTCTTTGGAGCTATTCTCCCAAAGAATTGGTATTTGGGGATACTCTGAACCCATTACATCTCTTCCAGTGGCTTGTAGACTGCTGGTTTCCATAGCTACCATAGTTGTGGGGATGTTATTTTTCAAGACTACTGCAGAACTAGGAAGAGGTGAATGGGATTGGCAAATTAAAATCCCAGGAAGCTCACTGTTCTTATAAAGACCCAATCATACTTCTTAAATAAACCCTCAGACTGTTGCAAGCCTTTAGTTCATTTACAGAGTTCTGAGAAAGTTTATTATGACAGCTTTTTTCAATGTTCTCATTGTTTTCATGGAGAAGCAGATTTACAGAGGTTCCTATTCTATTCTAGAAAAGGATTGTTGACAGTTCATTGATTCATTCACTCATTCATATAATAACTGATAAATGGTAATTTTTTCACTCAATAAATGTTTATTGTTATTCATTGTCAAAAATTACTAAATAGGAGTATACCAAGATTAAAAAGGTAGGGTCACCCTCTCAGACAAGTTGAGTGTGTAGGTACAGAGGAAATGAACACTGAAAGTATATCCTGTGATTAAATAATGTGATTACTAATGGAACAGTGGTATGAAAATGATACATTGAAAGAGTAGTTGAGAAAGCACATCACTCTGTAGAGTTCTTACCACTTTGTGGTAAATGCTATAGAATAGGTGACATCTAAGCTGAATAAAGTAAGAGGAGTAAAAGCTGATCAAAGAAGAGGGCAGACACACCAGATAGAATGGTGCGAGCAAAGAACAGAAGAGATAAAAATGCCTTGAAAAGTCATTTGGTTGAAGGTGGTATTAGAAAGTGGCTGCTGTAGAATATAGGTAGTAACCGAAAGGTTCTAAAGCAGAGTAGGTAGGTAGTCATACTGGGGTATTCATGGGAGTGGCAGTGGAGATTGGGATAGGTATAGATGACCACTTAAGTGAAAGATTGAGGGAGCAGATGGAGCAATGTTTTCAGCATTCATTTGTCAGAGTTCCTCCTTGCCAATATCAGTGGTCAATATCCTTTATAATATAGATGCTCTCATACTTAGTACAATAGTCTAGACGTGCTTAGTGGTCCACTATCCCTAAGTCACCGAAACTTGGCACAGCCAGACTCATATTAAGTTTGTGATCAACTCAACCCCCTAACTCTTTTCCCCATATATGAGCACTTATTCCCTCCCTTTGTGACTTTTTGATTGAAGGAGTGTGTGAGGAAATGGAGTTCAGGGAAGAAGAGGCACTCAGATCATTAGATGATCTTCATCCAATTAACATTGTTTTTTAAAGATTTTATTTATTTATTTATTTATTTATTTATTTATTTATTTATTTATTTATTTGAGAGAGAGTGAGCAAGTGGAGAGAGGAGCAGAGGGGAAGGGAGAGGAAAGGGGAAAGAATCTCAGACTCTTCAATGACCACAGACCCCAGTGCAGGGCTTGACCTCATGACCCTGAGATCATGACCTGAGCTGAAAGCAAGAATCAGACACCCAACTGACTGAGCCACCCAGACACCCCCAGCATTCATTTTTAATTAAGCACTGTAATATTTTAATATTTAAAAACTATCTTACAGAAAGTATGAAAAAGGAAAAGATCCCACCATGCTAATGCAGTTTTTATTTATACATTCCCTTCAAATCATTTTCCTGTTTCTTTTTTCCATATTAATAATATTTTCCATACTATCTTGCATCTGATCTTTATTTCTTTTTTTTTTTTTTGATCTTTATTTCTTAAAGCTATAAACATTTTATATGTTGTTCCTCTCTTTGTATTATTTTTAGTAGATAGATTACATTTCTGCTAGGGCACATATTATAATTTAATCAAAATGACTACCACTATCAGACATTTCTGTCAAACAAAGTGGTTCATTGTTCCAAAAAGACAAAATTACTAAGCAGGAAATTGAATATTAAAATTATTTATTATTTTCTGCTTTCAAAATAAAATTGCTACCTTTTAGGAAAAGTACCAAGTTCACTAAGATCCATGGATAGGGAAAAACAGCCTGTGGTTCTACTTGGAGAACAGAGCACATCTCTGGTACTTTGGGAACATTCTACCGCACACATAGGCTTGCCTGGTGGAAGTCTAATTCAGCAAATACTGGGTTTTGGCATCTAAGGGAAACATTCTCTTCTAGCAACACAGAGAGCACTAGAATTTTAGACCATCACATTGATCTTGGCTTTCCTCTTAGGGACCCAGGTGGATCTTTATTTCTCACAGAAAAAAAGGGATCAAATGCCTGTGTTTGAGCAAAAAACACTTACTAGTCTAGGCAGTTCTCTGTCACACTTTTCTCAAAGTTTATTTCATTTTAGTCCCAGGAAAACAGACTGTGGAATAGGTCAAGAAGAGACCTGTGCACAGTGCCCAGTACACCCTCTTTACATGTAAAGCCTTATCAATTTATTTTAAAATAGACCCAGGCTGGGAAGGGCTGTTTTCCTAAAGGGCAAGAAGTGACAGAGATAGTAGCAGACAGTCACTTGTAGTTTCAGAAAGAAAAAAGTGATCAAAATACCCTGCCAGCCTCGTTTATTAGATAATGAGCAGTTCTCTACCTCTATCAATCATCAGTCAGCCAAAAAAGATATGTTTCTTTATCCAATTCCCATTTCACATGCAACCAAAGTTCTGTATGACTCCACAAAAACAAGTCAGAACCTGTCTTGTGCTGCTTGGATAAACTACATCTTCAAAGACTTACCTTCTCTACAGAGGTTTAGAGGGGCCCTGGGTACATAGTCCAGAGAGAGTTGCACTTTTGTTGAGGGGAATGGAAGAGATAAGTTTTCAAACTGAAAGGAACCTTTAAGATCATCTAGTCCAGCGATTCTCAAATGCCATCCAATTGCTAGCCTAGGTAACTATAAAAAAAAAAGAAAAGAAAGAGAAGAAAAGAAAAACCAAAAGCCCTTATCATTGGAGCTTTTAAAAATACGGGTTGCTATACCTCAACCCTGGAAATTCTAACATTGGGACAATCTTAATGGGTGATTCTTCTGCTTAGCCATGTCCGCAAGCCAATAAAATATAGTCCAGTTTTCTCACTTTAAATGAGAAAATGGAGGCCCAGAAAGAATGACACTCAACCGATTATTGACAGAGGCAAATCAAAATTCCAAGTCCTAATTTTCCCATGCTACTACATTTTCTTCCTAAAACTATAATTATTGGCTAAATGCCTTCTAAAACAAGTTTAGGGTTCACCAAAATAAGCTAAATGATCACTCATTTTGAGAGCAGAGCAGTGCTTTCCTAAACAAAGAAGACCCCAGTGACTAATTATTTAGCTATAGAATTCTAGTTAAAATGCCTTCTACATTTCCTGGACCTTTGGCTATTACCACAGCACAATCTCACCTACGTGAAATGAAGAACAGTAGGGGAAATTTCCTCATTTACTTAGCACATATTTAAAAATAAATTTAAGTACCTTGTAATATATCAGACTGTGCTAGGTCCTAGGAATATAGCTGATGAGCAAAGGAGAAAAAGTTCCTACCAAAATGGACCTTACAGTTTGGTGAGGGTTAGGGATCATTAATTAGGCAATTTTCTATTTAGTATGGTGAATGTTATGGTGAGTGGATTATAGAGAGTAACCAAACTTTCAAAGCTTTTATGCAATTACAACAGAATGATTTTGACCAAGAGTCATTTCCTATTGATTCAAAAATGGTCAAAGAAAATAAAAGATATGAATATATGTATAAGTGGGTATTACTATTGCAGTTAAGTCACCCAACTAGTGCCTATGGTAGAGTAAAGAGGTTGGCAAATCCTCTTCCCAAAATTACAACTATAAAACTGGTTCAAATTTTCATAAATATCCATTTCAGCGTTCTGGAAATGGACTAAAGGCAAACAACACATGGAGGAATGTTTATTCATTAAAAAGCTGCTAGAACTCTATTTAAGAACATAGGGTGGTTCCCATTCATTCCTCTCCTCCCCCAGCTCAGTCAGGGAGGTAATTTTGCCAGGGTAAGGCTAGCCTTGAAAAGGAAGAGCTTCATTCTTTTCACTCTTCCCTCACTGCTGGAGGGAGTTGACTTGATTTGGAGCTGAACATGAAAACTCCTGTTTGCCTCAGCTATCAGTAAAAGTAGCAGTACTGGTCATCAGCAGCTTTGCCAAGGCAGTCAGTAGCTCTGATAGCCTGAAGCTTCAATTCTAGTTGGGGAGGAGAGTGTGACCAGAGATAATCCTCAACTTCTACAAGGAGTTCTTGGAACAACGGTGTTATTAATGGCTGACTTCTTAGCTGAAACTATGGAGACCAAAAGTTAGTACAATGACATTTAAAATTCTTTAAAAAAAAAAAAAGTCAGTTATTAAATCTATGTCCAGCAAAACTATTCTTCAAAAATGGAGCAAAATAAAAACATGCCTAGATAAACAAAGACTGAGATATGTGGCTAGTAGTTTGGCCTTGTAAGAACCTTAAAGTTCTTCTTTGGAACCAGAAGAAGTGGTGTCATGTGGAAATGACACCAGATGTTATGGAGATTCTACAGAAAGAAATGAAAACCACTAACAAAGTGTATAAATATTACCTTCTTCTCTTAATAAATTTAGATGATATAAGTTTGGAACAATTCAAAAATGGAATTTGAAAAAACATTTACAGTGGCATCACAAAGAATGGAATATTTAGGAATAAATTTAACAAGAGAAATGCAAGTTCTAGATCCTGAGAATTACAATGAATTGCTGAGATAAAAAAAGATGATCTAAATAAGTGGATAACATAACATATAAAAAAATAAAATATTTTCTTACCATAAAAAATAATAAATAAATAAATAAATGGAAAGACACTCCACGTACATGGATTAGAATATTCAATATTCTGAATCCTAGTAGGCTTTTTTTAAACTGACAACCTGATCCTAAGATTTATATGGAAATGCAAAGACATCAGGATAGCCAAGACAATTTTGAAAAAAAAAACCCAGAGACTTTATACCACCCAATTCCAAAACCTACTACAAATCAAGATAGTGTGATACTAGTGTAAGGACAGAAATATATATCAATGGAATTGAGGGTTCAAAAATCCTTACATTTATGATCCATGGATGGTCAACAATGGTGCCAAATCAATAGGGGGGGAAAAAGTCTTCTTTACCAATGATCTGCAACAGTGGGAATATATTTATGCAACAGAAATGATTTTAGACTGGTACTTCACACTGTACACAAAAATTTACTCAAAATGGTTTGTGGGCCTAAATATAAGAGCTGAGAATGTGGTGTGGAAATATGGATCTAAGAATTATCAAATTGGGATGAGTAAGATATTGCCACTAGAAAATCCAGGAACACTCAAATCCTGCCTCATTCGCAGTATCCCAGGGAAGATAAAAACACAAGGAACAATAGCTGAAGACATCACAACATCATTTTATGATGAAGTGGGGATGGGCCCCAAATCTGAATGATGAAAACTCTGGTAAACCAAAGGGGGAGAGCCTGGAACTGAACCCCCTCTCTGTGGTTGGCATTTTCTCCTTTCAAGTGACAATCTCATTCAAATGGGCTTAAGAAGAGAGATGTACTAGGTTTAAATGAAGGTTCAAGGAGGGACCTGGCTCCAGGGATACTTTGTCCTGTAGCTCAATCTCCACGTATCTTTCCATCCGTAGCTTAACATATCCCTGTGAGTGGGCTCCGTTCTCAGGCAGGCTCTCCCCCTGTGATTGAAGATGGTTCCAGAAGTTCCCACGTCACATCCTCCTGTCTCAAGTCTAGTGGAAAACAACATTTCTGAACAGTCCCAGAAAGAGTAGTATTAGTTTCTGATCCCTGAAACCAGCATTGTGAGTGGGATGAAACAATGCTCTGCTTGCCCAGACCTGAGCCACACGTCCCAGGGCATGGGAGCTCCACCCAAAGAACATGAATGGAGGACAGGGAAATGGTAGCTTCCCAGATAGACCCGGTAACTGTTTCGAGGAGGAGAATGAATGGGTCCTAGGAAGTAAAAACTAAAGAGGTTCTTTGCAACCTTATTCTAATAAATTTCTATTTGCTTCATGCAAAATACAAATAAAAAACATCCATCAGATCCAGAGGGAGAGACAAGGAGACAGGCAGTAAAAAGTGTATTTGACAGTCAAATGAAAGAAAAGAAACAAAAGAACAATTTTTTTTTAATTTTAAGATTTTTATTTATTTGAGAGAGAGTGAGAGGGATAGAGATCACAGAGGCAGAAGGAGAAGCGGACTCACTGCTGAGCAGGGAGCCCAATGTGGGGCTCCATCCCAGGACCCTGAGATCATGATCTGAGTGGAAGGCAGGTGCTTAACGTACTGAGCCACTCAGGTGCCCTACAAAGAACAATCTTTTTAAAGGACATTTGTTCCCAAGGCCTGCTGCTCAAGCAAACGAGGCCCAACTACAGCAGCTGCCGTAGCCCAGCAGCTATGTGGGAGAAAAAGAAAAAGACTAGGGAGAAGTGGAGAGACAAAGGGTAAGGAGCTGAGTCTCTACCCCAAGCACCGTGGGCCTGGGACCCTGGTTGTCCCAACCACAGTGAAGAGAAAGAAAGAAGTGCAGGCAAAATCTCCACAACAACAGATGGTGGTCGGGTCTACTTGGAAGCAGCAAGCCCTGAGGCAGCCAACAAGGGCAGCTGTGGGGGGAGAAAAGACAGAGTGAGGGGCCAGGCCTCCTCTCGTGAATGATGGAGACTCGGTATTCAGTATTCAAGCCAGGAGAAAGGAAGAAACAAATGAAAAGAGGCACTGCCCCAAGAACTGGTCTTTCAGTATGCAGTCATCAAATGAGTATTCTGTGCCTTGGAGAGGAATAAGGAGAGAATAGAATGGAGGCCACCCCCCTCCCAGACATTTACCAGCATGGTGGGTGTACAGTGAGCGGAGGAGAGGAAAGAGAAGTGGCGGCAGATAGAAATGGGCCTAGGATAGATCCTGGAGGAGCTCCCATCTTTAAAGAAAGGGTAGACTTTCTTTTCCTTCACAGGTTGGTTGTTTTTTAGTATTGTATTTATTTATTCGAGAGACACAGAAATAGAGCACAAGCAGGAAGGAGGGGGAGAAGCAGACTCCCCACTGAGCAGGGAGCCCGACGCAGGGCTCGATCCTAGGACCCTCGAATCATGACCTGAGCCAAAGGCAGACACTTAACCCAGGTGTCCTTCCTTCACAGGTTTTGTTGGCTTCAGTTTTCAGAGTCTCTGAAGGTTAGTGGCAGACTGGACAGCATAGGCTTGTCTCTTAATTACTGATTAGTGAACCGCAAGGGTCTTGAGCTTGCCCTGGAAGCTCATGGAGGAGGTTTGGTAAGGGGTAAGACTAAAGATGGACTGGGCGTTACAGCTAATACAGAACACTAGTTACATTTTCTGGGTTTGAGAGGAAGTAGTATCCTTTTGACATCTGGTAAGCCATTATAGACTTCTTCATCATCATCATGTAAAACTTCGAGAAAGTTACCAATTCTTGCCAGAATCCTTGACCCAGGTTTTTCAAGTTAGCCAGTCCTATGAGGTGCTGGAGGAAGATCAGCGGTGGGAAGAGCAAGGCCCCCACTCTCAGAAATGTCCAAATCTAAGGGTTTAACACGAACAGGGAGAGAAAGCCTACCAGAGGTGAGGCATCTGGACCGACTGCTTTTCCCGAGGTGACTAGAAAGGCCCAGGGCCCCCAAGATGGGACCTTCTGATAGGAAGATTATTCTGCTCCAAAGGAATCAAGATCCTGTGAGCTCAGGGCGCCTGGGTGGCTCAGTCAGTTAAGCATCTGCCTTTAGGTGAAGTCATGATCCCTGACTCCAGGGATCAAGCCCGCATGGGGCTCCCTGCTCGGCAGGGAGTCTGTTTCTCCCTCTGCTCCTTACCCCGGTCTCGCTCGCTCGTTCTCTCTCTCTCTCTCTCTCTCTCTCTCTCTCAAATAAATAAAATCTTAAAAAAAAAAAAATCCTATGGGCTCAAGAGAAAACATTGCCCCTCCCTTAACCTCATAGAAGAATCAAATCAGGGGTCCTCAGAATAAGGGATATTAGTGAAGATAAATGTTATCTGAGTGACCTGTCTGTAGGGAGGGACAACATCAATTAGGAAACATCTGCTCTCCTTATCACCCTGTGAAGTACATTCCTTTCCTCTAAAGTCCCACACTCCCGCCCTCTTCCCCTTCCTTCAGGATGACATGTAGACCTCATTTTGCCTTACTGTCTTTAGAAATTCCACGTCTGTGTGGACTTCCTGTACATAAGCTATTACATTTTATTTTCTCCTGTTAATCTGTCTCATGTCAATTTGACTCTTAGTCCAGCTACAAGGACCTTTGAGGGGACAGGAATTCTTCCTCCCTGACAGGACACAGTGTCTGACCCAGGGAGAACAGACGGGGAATGAAAACTTTGCTTGCAAATCCAGAGTCAATTAAATGTGAAACAGATCATACTGGCCTTTGGGGGGGAATCTTGTATTGCAATTCTGGAGCAAATTATTTTAAGATTAGGAAGGCATGGTGAAAAGAAATCACTGAGGCAGGAAATCATTTCATAAAACCCCAAATCACTCACACCTTTTGCCAGGCATTGTTATAGCCTATGCATGTATATAATCTACACATAGATTATTTCACTTAGTTGCTGTTAAAATCCTACAAAGGGGCGATCGATGATATTCCTACTTCACAGAAAGCCAAAGCACAGAGAGATTATGTAGCTCATCAAAGGTCACAGAGCTAGGGAGAGATGAGCTAGGATTAGAACCGAGAAGCCCTAGTTTCAGAGTCAAAAACCTAAAACCACTGTGTCAACCAAAGCCGAGTTTGGCTTAGGGGCTTACACCAAAGCTCCCATCACAGCGGCTGCGGACTCTCCTCTCCCAGCAACTCTCCGGGCTGAATACAGAGTTTGAGTACCTTGGAGCAGCTCACCGGAGACTTTCGGAGGAGCCCCGCGGGGTGAGGTGGGGAGAGAAAGAGATGATCCCAGCTTTCAAGAATAGGATGCATTTCACGCGCGGCCCCAGGAAATCAGACCTACGTTTTCAAGACCCGTTTTCCCCTCGCTGAGCACACTTAAAGAGGAGAAAACGAATTCCGCCCATTGAAAAAGGGCAGACCGTAACGAAAAACAACTTTGAAGACACTTCAGCACATAAAGTCTTTGAGCTGCATCACTGACAATCGTTTACAGGTTTATTCTCAATTTGCAGTTATGCTGAGCAGCTGTTTCGGCAAGCGCGGCAGTAACTCGGGACGCGGGCGGCGGCATCCTCTGCTGAGCGCCCCTCCGTCCACCAGCCGATTGTCGCAGACGGTCAGGTGCCGATTTACCCAGACACATCGTCCGCAAAATGGCCAGCCAGGAGAGTTTTCCAAATCATCTTCCTCGCCGTTGTTGCTCAGCATACAGTTCTAAGAAAGCAGATTTCTTGGCAAGGACTTTTTCCCCCTTGAAGAAAAAAGTGTACTTTGGCGCAAAGAAAGCACATGCTTCCAGTCCATATTCGAACCCTAGCCCTGGCCCTTGCCAGGTGGCAACCTTGAGCAAGGTATGCAAACCCTCTGAACTTGACTTCCTAACTGATAACAAGGGGCAAAGATTTCATTTATAAAATGGGGTTGGAGGAAGGATTAAAGAAGATAGTAGCCATTGTCTTCTTATGCTCCATAAAAACAGGATTTTTTGGTTCACTGTTGTGTCCCCAGCACTAAGCACAGCAATGGCCATCATGGGTGTTTAAGAAATAGGGGTTGCGTGAATGAATGTGGGAATAACGCTATCCTTCGAAACTGACATTTGGGGACATATCAGAGCTAATTTCTTCTTTATTACTCCCAAAGGATAAAGTGAGCTCTCCCTCTCAGCCTGTGTTCCTTTCTAAGGAGATTACTTCTCATGACTATTTGCATGTCTGTTATCCCAGGAATTTCTTCAAATTTGGGGGTGGCGATGGGTGGGGCTGTTTTGTTTCCTGTGTCTGTGTCTGCCGCTGCATTGGCTTATTCCCTTGTTTCGTAATAAGTCATTTTCACTGAGCCTCCTAGAAAGGACCAATCGAAGCTAAATTTTTTAGTACTCTCATTTCTACATGTCATTATTCTAGCCTACTATTGATAATTAATAGCATTGGTATAGCATGTGAATCCAAAAATTTTTCCCCTTGGAATTTTTAAGGCAATTCTCCAGTGTTGCCTATAATCTGGTATTGCTTAATAGAGAAAATCTGGGAAATGTGGATAAGTGTAAGAAAGACTGAAAGCAACAGTAATCTTACTACCCAGAGATAACCTTTCACATTGTGATAGATACCTTCCCAGGACACACACACATGCACAGTGCACACACACACACAGAAAGGCCACATTGTATCTATAGCTTCACATCTTGATTTTGTTTAATTTTATGTCATGTTATCCTCATGTCATCATATATAACTGAGTTACTTTTAAGGCCCTTTTCAACCCTAAGGATCAATGATTCTCTGACTTATTAAGAAGAGACTGTGACATATGGATGGTTTCAGTAAAAGTAGCAGATAGTTTAGGAGTTAGTTTCATTGATACAAGCATGAAATAGAACTGTGGCAAAGGAAGATAAGGTTAACTGCCTGCCAAGTGCTTTTCATTTAGGGACACAGGAGGTTCTCAGTGAGTATAAGGGAATCAAAGACATATTACAGACGGGGCTCAATAAATCATCTGAGTATAACCTACAGTCAGGAAAAGCATGGTAAGATGAAGAAAAGGGCTGAGCAGGGCCTCCTGGGAAGAACGTCATGTGCAGCCTCTAAGACGAAAGGGGACCACATATAAGCAAAGTGCTCAAGGCCCCAAATGGGAGACAGGTGACCAATACCAGTTTCAAAGGCTGGCAATTAGAGATGACAAGCAATGACAGAACACGTTTCCCTGATGAACACACAAAGTCTCCAGCACCGTAAGAACACATCATCGAGGTGAGGTTCAAAAAGAAACGGAGAGAAGTAAAGAAGAAGATGGCAAAGGAAAATAGAGCCAGGAGCTAGGGATGGAAGCATGGTACGCACTGATGGGGGCTCCAGCTGAGGACAGAAACAAGGATACAGCATAGAGACTTCGTAGTGCAGACTTCTGGGTTGTGATAGTGGCACCAATATGCTTCTCATATTTCCCACTGCAGTAGCAATGAAAGGTCACAATGAGTTGTGGCAGCACTCGAAATCAGAAATAAATATCAACAATCTGATGCTCTGAAAGGAATTTCTACTAGACAAAGCCTGTATGAGGTCATGCGGTTGAAGTTACAGTTGCAAGCAATGGCTTCACCATGTGAGACAGAGCAGCTTGTCCATACAGACTCCTCCCCAGCCCTCTTGTTATGTGTGGATCTTGATCTCAAAGATATAAGTCTGAAGATGGAGAGTAAAGTACACACATACACACAAACACACACAAACACACACACACACATGTGCACATTTGTAGGAACCTCAGGGATACCTCTTTGTCCACACATTTAGAGATACCATATAGTGCACTGAGAACATGGTAAAAGGAGACAGGTGGTAGATGACGTTGTCACATGAGATCAGGCTTCAAGCAGGGATATAAACAGGAAGCTTCGTAGAGTAATGTACTCTGGGGATTGTATTTGTCATGTTTCTGCTTGAACTGTCAGAGAAAATTCAAGAGTAAATATTCCGACAACCTCTAATATGAAAGGATGAATTGCTTTCTACGAATGAGAAGAGCAGGAAACAGTTGACAACCCTTCCTTAGTTCAAGAGAGCTGCGTTAGATCATATTTGTCAGAGTCGGCCCTGGATAGTTCTCGCAAGTCAACATCTGCCAGGGCGTCTCCCTACGGAAGGCGAGGTTCCCAGACTGCTGTACTGATAGAGCGACCTTCTGTGGAATGTAAAACCAAAAAGAAGTGAGAAGGTGCCATGGATTTGAAGAGGGGAGGGAAGTCTTTCAGAGAAAGCAAAAGAAAAAATTAGAAAGCACTTATGGAAATGCCTCGCTTTATTGTGCTTTGCAGATATTGCATTGGTTCACAAATTGAAGGTTTGGGGCAACCCTGTACAGAGTCAATGCTATGGGCACCACTTTTCCAATAGCATTTACTCACTTCATGTCTCTGTGTCACATTTTGGTAGTTCTCACAATTTTTCAAATGTTTTCATTATTATTATCTTTGTTATGGTGATCTGTGATCAGTGATGTTACTACTGCATTGGGTTGGGAGCACCTCAAACCACATCCTTATAAGACAGTGAATCTTTTTTTTTTTTATTGTGTTATGTTAGTCACCATACAGTACATCATTAGTTTTTGATGTAATGTTCCAAGATTCATTGTTTATGTATAAGACCCTGTGCTCCATGCAATGCATGCCCTCCTTAATACCCATCACTGGGCCGACCCATCCCCCCACTGCCCTCTCCCCTATACCCCCTCAGTTTGTTTCTCGGAGTCCACAGTCTATCATGATTCGTAAGTCAATGAATCAATAGATGAATGTTTTGTGTGTTCTGACTGCCCCACTCACTGGACATTCTCCTGTCTCTCTCCCTATCCTCCCTCTCTCCCTGTCCCCTGTCTCTTCCCTTGTCCCTGAAACACAACAATATAGAAATTAGGCCAGTTAATAACCCTACAATGGCTTCTAAGTGTTCACATGAAAGGAAGAGTTGCATGTCTCTCACTTTAAATCAAAAGCTAGAAAGGATTAAGCTTAGTAAGGAAGGCGTGTTGAAAGTAGTCACAGGCCCAAAGTTATGCCTGTTATACCAAGCTGTGAATGCAAAGGAAAAGTTCCTGAAGGAAATTAAAAGGGCTACTCCAGTGAACACATGAATGATAAGAAAGCGAAACAACCTTATTGCTGATCTGGAGAAAGTTTTAGTGGTCTAGATAGAAGATCAAACCAACCACCACATTCCCTTAAGCCAAAGCCTAATCCAGAGCAAGACCTAACTGTCTTCAGTTCTCTGAAGGCTGAGAGAGGTGAGCAAGCTGCAGAAGAAAAGCTGAAAGCTAGCAGAGTTGGTTCACGAGGTTTAAGGAAAGAAGCCAGCTCTCTAACATGGAAGAGCAAGGTGAAGCAGCTAGTGCTGATGGAGAAGCTACAGCAAGTGATCCAGAAGATCTAGCTCAGATAACTAAAGAAGGTGGATACACTAAGCAACAGATTTTTCAATGTAGACAAAACAGCATGCTGTTAGAAGAAGCCATCTAGGACTTTCATAGCTAGAGAGGAATAGTCATGGCCTGGCTTCAAAGGATAGGCTGACTCTCTTGTTAGCAGCTGGTGACTTGAAGTTGAAGCCAATGCTCACTTACCAGTTGGAAAATCCTAGGGCTCTGAAGAATTATGCTAAATCTACTCTGCTTGTGCTCTATAAATGGAACAACAAAACCTACATGACAGCACATCTGTTCATAATATGGTTTACTGAATATTTTAATCCTACTATTTAGAACTACTATTTAGATAAGAAGACTCCTTTCAAAATATTACTACTCCTTGACAATGTACTTGGTCACCCAAGAGCTCTGATGGAGATGGGACAATGAGATTCACATGGTTTTCATGCCTGCTAGCACAGCATCCATTCTACAGTCCAAGGATCAAGGAGTTAATTCAACTTTCAAGTTTTATTATTTAAGAAATACATTTCATAAGGCTATAGCTTCCGTATATAGTGATTCCTCTGCTGGATCTGGGCAAAGTGAATTGAAAACCTTCTAGAAAACTTCACCATTCTAGATGCCATTAAGAATATAAATGATTCAGGGCACCTGGGTGGCTCAGTCAGATAAGTGTCTGCCTTTGGTTCAGATCACGATCCCAGGGTCCAGGGATTGAGCCCTGCCTCAGGCTCCCTGCTCCACAGGGAGTCTGCCTCTCCTTCTCCATCTACCTCTCCCTCAGCCCATGCTCGCCCTCTCTTTCAAATAAATAAATAAAATCTTTTTAAAAAAATAATATGAATGATTCATGGGAAGCAATCAAAATATCCACATTGGGCGCCTGGGTGGCTCAGTGGGTTAATGCCTCTGCTTTCGGCTCAGGTCATGATCTCAGGGTCCTGGGATCGAGGCCCGCATCGGGCTCCCTGCTCAGTGGGGAGCCTGCTTCCCCCCCCCTCTCTGCCTGCCTCTCTGCCTCCTCGTGATCNTAAAAAATAATATGAATGATTCATGGGAAGCAATCAAAATATCCACATTAACAAGAGGTTAGAAGAAGTTGATTCCAACCCCCATGGATGACTTTGAGGGGTTCAAGACTTCACTGAAGGAAGTAGTTGCAGGTGTGGTAGACCTAGCAAGAGAACTAGAAGTACAGCCTGAAGATGGACAGAATTACTGCGAAGCTGGGATAAGTTGAATAGACGAGGAGTAGCTTCTCATGGATGAGTGAAGNAAAAAAAAAAAATATATCCACATTAACAAGAGGTTAGAAGAAGTTGATTCCAACCCCCATGGATGACTTTGAGGGGTTCAAGACTTCACTGAAGGAAGTAGTTGCAGGTGTGGTAGACCTAGCAAGAGAACTAGAAGTACAGCCTGAAGATGGACAGAATTACTGCGAAGCTGGGATAAGTTGAACAGACGAGGAGTAGCTTCTCATGGATGAGTGAAGAAAGTGGTTTCTTGAGATGGAATCTACTCCTGGCGAGGATGCTGTGAAGATTGTTGAAATGACAACAAAGTACTTAGAATATTACATAGACCTAGTTGGTAAAGCAGTGTTGGGGTTTGAGAGGATTGATTCTAATCTGAAAGACGTTCTACTGTGGGTAAAATGTAATCAAACAGCATCACATGCTACAGAGAAGTCATGAAAAGAAGATAGAGCCTACAGGACAGAACTTCTACATCCACTGCGAGGCCAAAAAATTTATTTGACTCACTTTATTGGGATATTCACTTTATTGCAGTGGTCTGGAACTAAATCTGCAATGTCTCCAAAATGTGCCTGTACTTTGTATTTTCCTGTGTGTTTCTGTGAATCAAGAAATGATAGAGAAAAAAACCTCAAATATAGAATTATTTGAAATGATAAGCCTTAAAAAAGGGGGGGCCATATAAAGCGCATGCACACACACACACACACACACCAGGACACTAAAAGTATGAGAATATATTAAAATCTGCAATGAAAGTAGTAAAGAGCAGATGTGATATTAGGAAATTAGGAACTAATGATTTGAAAGACAGAATGTGAGGGAAGAAGATAATGTTAAGTCTTTGCGTAAGAAATAAGGAGAGACCAAGGGCTACAGAAGCAACATATGAAGGACAGTGCTCCTGAAAAATAGCCAGGAGGAACTGAGCCAGAACATGAAAGCAGGGAACCTTGGTGGCTAAGAACATGGGCCCTTGCATCAACAGGCATAGATTCAAACTAACGAGCTTGAACAAATTGTTCAATTATTTTGATCTTAGAATTATCATCTGTAAAATGGGAACACTAATCAATCCTACTTGATATAGTGGTTTTGGGAGTTAAAGCTTTGTGCAAGACACCAAGGAAGAATTCCAAAATAGCTAAATTTATGGAAAAAAAATATCCCTACCTAGGCATGTCTTGATTTGTGTTTAATTTCAAGAGTAGGTTTTGTTCCTTTGTATTTTCTATTTTCTGATTAGTAATGGTAGTTTTGGGTTTGTTTTTTGTTTGTTTGTTTTTTTCATTTCTTAGATGAAGGAAAAAAAGGAATCCCACAATTAGGAAAATAGAAAAGTATGTTCCTTTCAAAGTAAGAGTCATTCTGATTTCAGTCCTTTCCTACAGTAAAGAAGAGAAGATGATGATATGCCAATATCCTTGTGGGTTTCCTTTTTCCTTTTTCATCTTTATCCAAATTTAATCAGAAAATGAATAAATACTAACATTTTTAAAGAAACTATTCAAGTTTGATTATTTCGTTCCCAGCTATCTCCTCAGCCCACTCCATAACTACTATATTCCACTAGCACTGTAACAAATGACCACAAACTTAGCAAAGTAAAGCAATACAAATTTTTTACCTTACAGTTCTACAGGTCAGATGTTCTACCCAGGTCTCATTGGGCTAAAATCAAGATGTTGGAAAGTTTGCATATCTTCCGCAAATTCTAAAGAAGCATTTGTCTCCTTGACTCTTCCAGCTTCTAGAGGACCCCTGCATCCTTGGACTACGGCCTCCTCCTTCAAAGCCAGCAACAGTAGGTAGAGTCTTTCTGACATCACATCAATCTAATTTCCTTCCCTGCCTCTCTCTTCCCCTTTTAAGAGCCCTTGTGATGATATTGAACCCACTAAATAATCCAGAAGAACCTCCCCTATCTTAAAGTCAGCTGATTGGTAGCCTTAATTTCCCCCTTGCCGTGTAAATTAACATATTCACAGGTTCCAGATATCAGGATGAAAACATCTTCAGGCGGTGGGGAGGGGGTGCATCATTCTGCCTACCATAGCCAGTAAACAGGTTTTATCAGTAAAAAGAAACATTTTTTAATACGGAGAATGGAGCTTCCAAGAGCGACCTTCCTTCCCCATCAGATACACAACCTCCTCTACTAAGAAGTAAGAGACCTATTTGGGGACCATAAATGTCAACATCATCTACTCACTGTTTTGGTTTGGTTTGTTTTTAATGAATCAGTAATACATTCTCCTAGTTGAAAAAGAGAAGATTTTAAGAAGTATCTATCTAGTGAAAAATATCTCGTAATGCTGATTCCCACATCTGTTTCACTTCTACCCAGCTACAACTCTATTGATACATTCCTGTGTATCCTATATTGTTTGTGCATATTCAAGCAATTATAAATACAGCTAAATTTTTTGACCCATTTTTTTAACCTCAAAGTTTCTATACTCTGTACCATATTTTCTTCATTGTGGAAAAACATATGACATAACATTTACCATCCTAGCCAATTCCTAAGTGTACAGTTTCTTAGTGTTAGGTACAGTCACTTCATTGTGGAGCCAATCTCCAACACTTTTCATCTTGCAAAACTGAAGCTCTGTACCCATTAAAGAACAACTACACATTCCCCCTTCCTCTAGTCCCAGGCAACTGCCATTCTACTATCTGTTTCTACCAATTTGACTACTGTAAGTATCTCATTTAAATAGAGTCGGTATTTGTTTCTTTGTGACTGGCTTATTTCATTAGCATACTGCCCTCAAGGCTCATCCATGCTATAGTATGTGTTAGAACTTTTTTTCCTTTTAAGGCTGAATAATGTTCTATTGTATGTATATACCACATTTTGTTTATCCATTTATCCCTGGAGGGACACTTGGGTTGCTTCCACCTGTTAACTATTGTGAATAGTGCTATTATGAACATGGATGTACAATGTACCTTGATGTTTTCATCTTATCAGTGTTATAACTTGGAGATCTTTGCATATTATGTATGAAGAGCCTTTCATTTCTTTCTTTTTCAAAAAATAATGTAATATTTTTTGTTATGTTGATGGACTTCTATAGAGTTAATACATTGAGGAACATCTGTACCCTTTCCACTTAGCAGAGTTTTCAAGGTGAAAAATTTTATCCTCAAAAATCTATTCATATTCAAGTTGCCTTTCTCAGGAGTCATCAACAGTAAGAGATTCCTAGGTATTTTGACTGAATTTCTCTGCTAAAACTAAAGATATATTTGAGTTGAACTAGAGATGAATAAAATGTTGAACTCAGGATTGGAAAAATCTGGACAGTTAGCATCGAAAGTGTTTAAACAAAGGATTAAGTAAGATAATTGTTATAATATGGCTACATAACTAAACATATTTTAAAAATAAAAATTAAGACAGTACTAAGTTAATAATGATTTAAAAGTAATCTGAATGAAAATCTAGATATTATAATACTAGAATGCATATTTGTAAAATGATGAGGGGAAATTAAAATTTACTAAATTCCTTAGCCTGTATAGACAAGTGTCAAAGATCTTTATGTTTTTTATGGTTTTAGACAATTCAAGAAATATATATTGAAACATTTTTAACATAAAGATTACCAGTAATAGAATTTAAAATTATATGAATGCATTACAAGTTATCAGAGAATAATGACACTTTCCACTTGAAATCCTTGGGCAGGGGGAGAAGAAAAGGCAAGAGCATTAAGAAAAATATCAAAGAAAATGAAAATAATAAGGCAGACTATAAAAGAAATTCAAACAGAGGAGAAGGGGTTAACATAGCACCCTCAGAAGTTGAGGATGGAACCTAAGGAATCAAAAGAAATGAGTGAGGTCAAAGCAAATCTTAAACAAATAAGTAAAAATAACTAAACTGGAAAAATAATATGAACAGGGTAAAGAAGTTCAAAATTGCCAGCGCTATCAGGCCATAAAATAAGAAAGTGGCAAATGTCATATTTGACAAGAGAGACTGAAAAGTTTATAAGATACAAGGAAACTAGAGACAGATTTGCATCTACTCGAAATGGTATATTAGGAAATGAAGAGTCTAGGAGGCTTATTCCTGGGTAAAGTTTTGGTTTATTATTCAGATACTGGAAGATCTAAGAGATCTGTATGGGAAAGAGAATGCACAGGTATGAATTGGGAAAGACGCAGACGGGATTTGCAAAATGCATGCGCATACCCAAAAGATATGTAAGAAGAAAGTTATTCAAAGCTCTGCCATGCTTTCTGCATACAAGACAGATAACATGAGGATTCTAACACCTTGAGAAAAAGGGGAACAAAAGTAACCTTCAAAGTTAATATTTAAAACCAGTGTGTAAGATACACATTTAGGAAAGGACATAATTTTAGGTATCTACTTTAAGAGTCCAAAGTAAAATCATATAAAAAGAGGTTGGCTAGTAGCATTGATGCAATTAATTTGCAAGGTAGGAGAGAAGTCATAAAATGTAAGTGAAAGGCATCTTCTTTTTTTATGATGCTATGAAAATAACCAAAATTAATTTATTAAAAGCTGGAAATTCAATTAAAATTTACATGGAAGGGGAGCAAATTCCTTGTAATCATAATATTTCAGAACTCAAGGCAACGTCAAAGAACATTCTATTCTACTGCTATATTAGAAAATGAATATGTAAGACAATCCATGAGGAATAATGAAGAGGCAGAAAGCAAATCAGCCTTAAAAGAGACAACAGTGGCTGCCAAAATCAAAAATCTTCCACTTTCTCAAAGGAAAAAGTGAAAACAAAGGCTTGGAGAGCTGAATTAGATATTCGTATTTGCAAATGAATATTATGTGTATCAGTAGAAAAAAATAGATGAAGAAATATAGAAGAAAATATTCTTTAAATAGAAGGCATTCTTGTTTATAGATTTTGGGGAAAAGAGAAAAAGAAAGACAGAAGGCAAACAAAAACAAATGCTTTTACATTTGGACATCTGAGAATAAAGAGAAAGAGTTATAACCCAAAGAAATAAAAACAAATGTCTCCAGATGGCACAGAAGGAGAATCCACAGATGACGTGGGAGGTCACGAGTCACGGGTGAGTGGGCAGGGATAAGGCCCGGGGGGGTGAGGGACAACCGTGTCACGGACAGCTTATGCAAGGAAGAATAAAGAGTGATGGGCCAAGGCAGAGGCACAGGTTAACTGAGCCTGCTATTTTGAGGATCTGATCTTCCAGTTGGTACCTTTTTAAAAATTTGTTTCCTAGCAATGCTCAAAGGCCCAGAAACTGGAGGAGAGAGAAATTGGAATGAGTTGCCAACATGCCACTGGGATTTCCCCGGAACAGGATTTCAAAATAACTTTTGCCACTGCTCCTTTATGCAGCCCACTTCATTAGAACTGATGGGTGAGATTGCCAGGGCTGACGGCTCCCTCTCTCCTGGCTCCAGACTCTGCAATCTGGGAAACAACCAGCCTCAGAAGTCATCAAAACAGGCACCTGGTTCCTTGGAATGATGACTGGGAAGTATCCCAATCTGAAATAGTTCCCGCAGTCTCTGAAACCCCCGTCAGAGGCTCATCATTTAGATCTGGGAGGCGGCTTTGCCTGGCTTTACACGTGCTCTTCCTATGACCCAGAAAGCTCCCCTCTCCTCTCTAATCAGGGGGACCAAGTCCTACTTATATAGGTTCAACAAAGAACCTCTATAGATTAGCGTCATATCATTCCTTAAGGAGCCATTCTGAATACTCTTCACAGCACTATCATATCTGTAATTATACATCTGTGTACAAAATGAATACAATTTTAAAATTTTGCCTGATCATCAAAATGAGAACCATATATATTTGATCACTAATGAGTCTTCCATATATAACAAAGTACTTTGTTTAAAAAAATACTGAATATACAAATGAATGAGTGAATGAATGAATGAAGTTAGAGATACCCCTCAAAGAAGTAATGTTCTAAAGCAGTGGTTCTCAAAGTGTGGTCCGTGGAAAAGCAGTATCTGCATCATCTAAGAATTTATTGAAATCCAAATTCTCAGACACTTCCTCAGACCTGCAAAATGGGGGTTGGGCCCAGCCCTTAGTGCTTTTACAAACCCTTCGGAGGATTTTGATATACATTCAAGTTTACAAATCACAAGTTAATTAAGTCTTCATCAGTTTTTTTGCTTTACAGAAGGAAACATGGACTCAAATGCCTACAGAAATCATGGAAGTTGCATAAATGACTGACATAAAAGGAACAGGTGTAAAACAATAAGGAGTAGTGGAAACTATAGCAAAATAGAAAGCAAGAGCATTTGAAGCACTACAAGAAAGGACCCGCTTCAGTCTCCCATCTAGAGTCTGGCATAGCTGAGACATCTGGAAATGGCTAGGAACAAAGAAGAAGGGCAGGGGCTACCAATGTCAACCGCTTGGTGGAAGCAACCATAGTTCCCAGTGGCCCGCTTTGCAGAGGACCCTAGCAGCCTTCACTGCTGAGACTTTGAACAGCACTCATGGATGTTGTGGACTCCCACGGCTTTTGTCGCTGAGGATCCCCTCAGAGAGCCCAGCAGACTGCTCTGCAGCAGATCCCAACAGCTTCTGTTGCTGAGGAGACCAATAGCCAACACAGCTGCTGCAGACCCCTGGCAGCTCTCACTGGCCCTATAGCTTTTTGTGCTTGTAGACTCCAGCTGCCTGAGTTCCTCCTTGCTCTCCACCCTGACCAGAGCCACCCCAGTCAACACCACTCTGGACAGACTAGGCCTAGGATCCAGCACAGCCACCCCACCCACAGCTAGCCACAGCTTCTGCCACTGTGTGCATAAGGCCAGCTCAGGTCCATGCACCTATTCTGGTACCTGGAGCCAGCCCAGACTCTTGTCACTGGTCCTACAGCTAAACCCTGAAGCCCTCCACCTGCATGCCACCAGCCCCAGCTCCCATCACTGGCCCCCACTGCCATGCATGCACCTTAGGTTAGTCCTTGCAGCCACCTGAGTATACAAGAAGAGCCTAGGGCCCTGCTGCATCCATACTTGGCTTCAGCTCCTGCCACTGGCCACTGTCCTTGCCACTGTGCATGTGCCTGTTGCCACCCTGCCCCTACACAAGCACCTGCAGCCAGTTCCCACAGTTGATTATAGGCACCCCCAGCTCTAGTCACCAATACCACCTGCCCTGGTTCCATAGCATGAAATTTGGAGGTGCTGCTGAGAACCCTGACAATTCTTGTCTCCACTGGGAACCCCCTCCAGCTCTTGCCAACAAGGGTTACTGCTGTTGATAACCCAGATACCAGCTATCTGAGCCAACAATTCACCATTTCCCCCCAGATGCAGACCACCACAGGCCCCCACACTTGGTGTCCCACAGCAGGAGGCCTGAGGCCACAGCATGTCCCAGCATGCCCCTACCCACAAATGATCTTTCCTTACCAAAGTCAATTATAAAGTCTAGAAGTGGTGACTCTTGCTTCAAATGTGCAAACTCCTATGCAAGGCTACAGAGATCACAAAGAATCAAAAAAATAGGAAGTAGGAAACCCAGTCAAGCAGAAGAAAGAATCAGTGAGCTCCAAAACAGGTCATTTGAGATTACCCAGTCAGGGGAGAAATAAAGAAAAAGAATGAAAAGAAATGAAGAAAGCCTATATATGACTTATAGGACACAATCAAGCAAAACAGAAGTCACATTATGGAAGTCCCATAAGGAGAAGAGAGAGAGAAAGGGACAGATAAATTGTTTTAAAAAATAATGGCTAAGAACTTCCCAAATCTGAAGTAAGATGTCAACAACCAGGTACATGAAGCTCAAATGTCTCTAATATGGTTAAACTAAAAGACTTCACCACAATACATTATAGTAGCACTGTCAAAAATCAAAGACAGAGAATTTGAAAGCAGTGAGAGAAAAGAAGCTCATCATATAAAAGAGAGTCCATCATAAGACTATTTGCAGATTTCTCAGCACATACTTTTCAGACCAACAGCAGAATATATGTTTTTCTCAAGTGCACCTGGAACATTCTCCAGGATAGATCATATGTTAGGCCACAAAGCAAGTCTTACAAATTTAAGAAGCTTGATTGAAATCATATCACATATCTTTTCCTACCACAATGCTATGAAACTAGAAATCAATAACAGGGAGAAACATGGAGAAGTCACAAATACGCAGAGATTGAATAACACAGTTCTGAACAACCAATGGGTTAAAGAAGATATCAGAGGGGATATTTAAAAATATCTTAAGACAAACAAATGGAAATACAACATACCAAAACTTATGAGATGCAGCAAAAGCAGTTCTAAGAGGGAAGTTTATAGTGAAAAATGCTTACGTTAAGAAGAAAGAAAGATCTCAAATAAACAGCCTAACATTATACCTTAAGGAGAAAAATAAGAACAATCTAAGCCCAAAGTTAGTAGAAGGAAATAACAAAAATTAGAAATAAATGAAATAGAGATTAGAAAAGCAATAGAAAAATATCTATAAAACTAAGAGTTAGGTTTTGAAAAAAATAAATAGAAATGATAAATCTTTAGCTAGACTAACTATAAAAAAGGAGAGAAGACTCAAATAAAATCAGAAATTAAATAGGAGACATTACAACTGATACCACAGAAATACTAAGGATAATAATAATAATAAATCACTACTTCGAACAATTAAACACCAAGATATTAGGTAACCTAAAAAAAATGGATAAATTCCTAGAAACATAAAATCTACCAGGACTGAATCATGAAGAAATACAAATTTGAACTGTAAGCTAATAACAGGTAAAAAGATTGAATCAGTAATCAGAGTCTCCCAACAAAGAAAAGTCCAGACCAGATTGCTTCATGGGGAAATCTATCAAACCTTTAAAGAAGGATTAATACTAATCCTTTTCAAACTCTTCCAAAAAATTTAAGAGGAGGGAATACTTCCAAACTCATTTTTTTTAAGATTTTATTTATTTATTTGACACAGAGAGAGATCACAAGTAGGTAGAGAGGGAGGCAGAGAGAGAGGAGGAAGCAGGCTCCCTGCTGATCAGGGAGCCCAATGCAGGGCTCAATCCCAGGACCCTGAGATCGTGACCTGAGCCAAAGGCAGAGGCTTTAACCCACTGAGCCACCCAGGCTACCCCCAAACTCATTTTTTTTTCCAAACTCATTTTATAAGGCCAGCATTACCCTGTTACTAAAGCCAGACAGAGACACTGTGAGGAAAAAAAAAATTTATAGGCCAATATCCCTGATGAACATAGAGGCAAAAATCTTCAGCAAAATACCAGCAAACTGAATTCAACAGTATATTAAAAGGATCACATACCATGATTGAGTGGGATTTATCCTTAAGATGCAAAGTTCAATGTATGCAGATCAGTAAATATGATACACCACCTTAATAGAATAAAAGATAAAATTAGTTTGATTATTTTAACAGATGCAGTAAAAACATTTAACAAAATTAAACATCCTTTCATGATAAAAAAAAAAACCAACTCTCAACAAAGTGGGCAATAGAAGAACAGACCTCAAATAATAATGATCATATATGACAAGCCAACAACTGACGCCATGCTCAATGGTAAAATGCTAGAAACTTTTCCTTCAAGATCAGGAACACAACAACAGCACCTACTTCTATTGTATTAGAAGTCCTAGTAAGGGCGATTAGACAAGATAAAGAAATAAAAGTTATTCTTCTCAAGTAAAACTGTCTTTTCACAGATGGTGTGACCTTAAATACAGCATTCTCTAAAGACTCTAGCAAAAAAAAACTTTTGAAACATATTAATAAATATAAAATTTATTATTCATAAATAAATAAAACTATTAATAAATGAATTCCATAAACTTGCACAATACAAAATCAACATGCAAAAACCAGTTACAGTTCTATACACTCACAGTGAAATAGCCACAAAAAAAAAATTAAGAAAAATGTCCCATTTACCATAGCATCAAAAAGAATAATACTTAAGAATGAATTTAACCAAGGAGATGAAAGATCTGTACTTTGAAAACTATAAAACACTGGTGAAAGAAATAGAAAATGACACAAATAAATGGAAAGATAACCATATTCCTGGATTAAAAGAATATTGTTGAAATGTCCATTCCACCCAAAGAGATCTAAATATTCAGTGCGATCCCTATCAAAATTCCAATGGCATTTTTCACAGAAAGAGAACAAATAGGGGCTCCTGGGTGGCTCAGCTGGTTGAGAATCCAACTCTTGGTTTCAGCTCAGGTCATGATCTCACAGTCCAGGGATGGAGCCCCACATTAAGCCCCATGTTGGGCTCCATGCTCAAGGAAGAGTCTGCTGGAGATTCTTTCTGCCTTCCCCTCTGTACTCCCTATCCTCCCTCCAACTTGCATTCTCTCTCTCTCTAAAATAAACAAGTAAGTAAAACCTTAAAAACAAAAAACAAAACAAAACAAAAACCAGAACAAACAATCCTAAAAACCATACGGAACCACAAAACATCCCAAATACCTAAAGCAATCTTGAGAAACATAGCTGAGTCATTATACTTCCTGATTTCAAACTATATTACAAAGCTATAATAATCAAAACAATATAGTACTGACATAAAAACAGACACACAGATCAGTGGAACAAAATAGATAGCCTAGAAATAAATCCAAGCATATATGTTCAACTAATTTTCAACAAACACACAAAAGGAGAGTGTCTTCAATAAATGGTGTTGGGAAAACTGGACAGTCACACGCGAAAGAGTGAAATTGGACCCCTATCTTACACCACATGCAAAAGTCAACTCAAATGGATTAAAAACTTAAACATAACACCTGAAACCATAAAACTCCTAAAAGAAAACATAGGGGGAAAACTCCTTGGCATTAAGCTTGCAATGATTTTTTGGAATTGGCACTAAAGCACAGGCCACAAAAGCAAAAATAAACAAGTGAGACTACATCCAACTAAAAAAGTCTCTGATCAGCAAAGGAAACAATGAACAAATGAGAGGAAAGATTTGCAAATCATATATCTGATAAGGGGTTAATGTCCAAAATATATAAGTAACATACATAATTCAATAGCACAAAAACAAATAACTAGATTAAAAAGAATAGGCAAAGGACTTGAATACACATTTTTCCAAAGAAGACTTAAAAATGGTCAACCAGTTTACAAAAAGTCATTTCACATCAGTAATCATCAGGGAAATAAATATAAAAACCACAGTGAGGTTTCATATCACACCTGTTAGGAAAGCTATTATCAAAAAGTTGAAAGAGAACTTGTGTTGGCAAGAATGTGGAGGGAAGGGAACACTTGTGCACTCTTCATGGAAATGTAAATTTGTGTAGCAGTTATGGAAAACACTATTGAGGTTCCTCAAAACATTAAAAATTGAGCTACTATATGATCCAGCAAACTCACCTCTGTGTATGTATCTGAGGGAAATGAAATTACTCTCCTGAAGAGATATCTGCCCTCCCATCTTCGTTGCAGAATTATCCCCAGAAACCAAGATATGGAAACAACCTCTGAGTCCCTCAACAGATGTATAAAGAAAATACATAGTAGACTATTATTCAGTCTAAAAAAAGAAGGAAATTCTGCCATTTGCAACAATGTAGATGAACATGGAAAACAGGTACTATGTGAAATAAGCCAGGCACAGAAAGGCAAACACAACATGGTCTCATTTATATGTGGTATCTTTTTAGTTTTTTCTTTTTTTTTTTGTATGTGGTATCTTAAAAAGAAAAAGAAAATTGAACTAGTAACAGAGGTAGAATGGAGAAAGTAGTGATATTAATCAAAGAGTACAAAATTTCAGTTACAAAATGAATATGTTCTGGAGACCTAATTATGCAGCATAGTGTCTATAGTAATAATAACGTATTATATGCTTGAAATTTGCTAAGAGAGTGGATTTCAAGTGTTCTCACCTCACACACAAAAGGTAACTTTGGGAGATGGCAGATAGTTTAATTCGTTTCATGTGGTAAACCTCGCACAATGTATACATGAATCAAAACATCACATTGTGTACATTAAATATCTATAATTTTTTGTCAAAAATAAATAAAAATTTAAAAAAATAAAGAGAAGAAGTGACCTGCTCTTCTGCAGTACTCTAAGTTCTGTGGGCCAAAATTTTCAATTTTCCAAGAGAGTCTACCACTCGAGTTTTGATGTGACATTTACCAATTATTAATTACATGCAGGACTCAGGAAATAGATCTGCCTGACAAAATCCACCCTGTCGGCAGTGTTTGCTTTAAGGGTCTTCCAAGGCAACATGATGCTTGAGATATATTACTGGGGACCCCAAGCAGAGCCAAAATAGGAGACAAGACAGTAACAATCTGCCTACTTGATGTTTTTTTCTAGGATTGACCCTGGTTCTAAGACAAAAAGAAGGAAGTATCTGGTTTTATCAATGAGGTCAGTTTTATCTCAGTCTGGTAGTGGACTTTATATAAAAACCTAATCAATACAACACTTGCTTTAAGAACTCACCTGGGGAATTGAATATAGAAACTTAACAGGAGGAAGGAGTATAATACACTTAGAACAAAATTATAGGTTTCTACTCTGAGTATCACCTCAACCCTGAATTACACTGAGAGAAGTTGAAATTAATGGTTTGGGGGATTGCATTTTGTTTTGTCTAGTTTCTTTTTCAGACAGTTCTTTTCCGTTAGTGGTTATGCAATTGCCCGAACCTTTATGGAAATAGCCACATCTGTAGAAACAACAATCAAAATAACACAAAACAGAAGCAAAAATTAAACTAAAAACCAAAAAGGAAAAAAAAATAGACACTGCAAGCACTCTCATGCCACTCCTCCCAAAATCAGAAATATAACCAAAACACCAGCAAACTTCATGTCAGCCTCCAAAGCTGACAAACGAAGCATTTAATCAAAGAGAAGTCCTGCCTGAGATGTAAAACACAAATCTTGGGAGTTCTTTATGGAGATTGTTTCAGAGAAATGGTTTTAATTTCTTAAGAGGCTTTATAATGATAGCTTGTGTCTCCACATCAACTGATAAAAGGACAACAAAAACTCAAAGGAATTCTCTTAAAATCCATGCATAAAAAAAAACTAATGGGACATTTAAATTACCCATTGAAGGAGCTGAAAAGCAAAATTGACAGGTTTTTTTAGCTGAAAAAAAATGTTCCTGTCCCCCAAGTAAACAAAGACAAGAGAGGGAATAAAAGGAAGAAAAAGAACATCCTGTTCTCTTGGGAAATATTCTGTGAGGAATTCTTAGGAATGAGGGGCTACAGACCCTCTAGGTAAAATGAGGCTGTAAGCATCAGGCCTGACGGAAAGCGGGGACCCTAGAAGGGGAATAAGCCACCCCACTGTGTTCCAGGCGATCAGACCAAAGCCTGCAGGACAGAGTGAGGACGGAGTTCCTTCAAGTATCAGAGTCTCGAGGATTCTCCTCAAGGAAAACTCTATACTTTATAGGTCTGCCAGAATGCTGGGTGAATATGACAGGTAATAACAAGGCCTATTGTTAACTGCTGCCAGGATTCTGGGGCCAAATAATTAGACAATTAGCTTTTTTTTTTTTTTTTGTCTATTTCATTTTTAGGTAAAAATTCACAGTTTTTAGAGATTATAAAAATATGTGTAAATGTTAAAACTTAAGAAAACATAGGAAAGCACAAAGAAGAAAATTAAAACTGGGTGCCTGGGTGGCTCAGTGGTTAAGCCTCTGCCATCAGCTCAGGTCATGATCTCAGGGTCCTGGGATGGAGCCATATGGCGCTCTCTGCTCAGCGGGGAGCCTGCTTCCCCCTCTACCTCTGCTTGCCTCTGCCTACTTGTGATCGCTCTCTCTCTCCGTGTCAAATAAATAAATAAAATCTTTAAAAAAAAGAAGAAAATTAAAACCAGTGACAGTAACTGTTAATATTTTATACATATCCTCCAGTATTTATATAGATTTATTATATATTATAAAGATATGGGAAAGTTTGTAGATTTGGGGATCAAACTACACAATATATTTGGTAACTGGCTTTATCAGAATATATTTTATATAACATATAAAATATCTTCGTACTTTAAACATTTTGTTAAGCCATTAAATATTTTTATTCAATCTGATCATAGTGTTTTTACATTATTACATATTTGGGGGATGAATAATTAACATATTTGAGGGATGAATAATTAATTTACTATTTTTAAAAAGACACAGGAAGGATATAAAAGAGTTCACAGAAGAAAATCCAAATTAAGCATATGAAGAGATGCTCAACCTCACTCTTTTTTTCTTTTTTTTTTTAGAGAGAACAAGAGTGTGGTAGTAGGGGAAGGACAAAGGGAAAGAGAGAGGGAGAGACAGTCTTGAGCAGGTTCCATACCCAGTGCCCAACCTGGGGCTCGATCTCATGACCCTGAGATTATAACTTGAGCCACAGTCAAGAATTGGACACTTATCTGACTGAGCTACCCAACTGGTTTCTTTGATTCTCTTGTTGATGTAGACAGCCAAGGCTCTCCCCAGTAGACTTGCTTTCTTAAATCTCTGTCTAAAAGTCTGTTTCCCGAGAACCCAACCCAGACAGTGCTCTTTTGACATTTTTAAATTTTAAATCTTTTTTTTTTTGGCCATTTATATAAAAATAATTAATATATACCTAAATAAATTTCAAATTTTAAAAATTTTAAAAATTGGGGGGGGGCACCAGGGTGGCTCAGTTGGTTTAAGCATCTGACTCTTGATTTCAGCTCAGATCTTGATCTCAGGGTAGTGAGTTCAAGTCCCACATTGAAATTAATTAATTAATTAAATTTTGTTTTTCCCCCTATATTCCTGACAGTGACTCTTATTCTTTACAGCATAACAATAAAATTTTCATTTTATAATTTGCCTTCAAATTTTATTCATGCCTTTTATGTTAAGAAATTGTTATTTTTTGGCAGCACATCTTTCAAACAATAACATTTTGAACACTACGTTCAAGAGCTGAGCTGGGTACCAGGGGGGTGGACTGGGAAATATAAAATTGGATCATTGTCCTCAAGGCAGTTGAAAGGACACAACGTGGTAGGACAGAAAAAGAATAGGCCCTAGAGTACCCTGTAGTTCCCTGGGTAATATCTCTGTTTGGATTCATGTTAGCAGCATCCTTAGCCAATTAACCTTTCAGAGACTCAAATGCCTTATCTATAAAATACGGATAAAAAATACCCACTTCTCAAGATTGTTGTTAAAATATGGCCTTTAGAACACCTAAGACAGTGCCTAGACTCTAACAGCTGCTCAGTGTGTTTATATATAGTTGGGGAGGAAATACGTATCAAGTGACGATATAGGCAGGAAATGCTAAGTGCTAAATTGATGGCATAGATGATCATTACCATAGAGCTCAGAAGAAGGAGATCATTTCTAGGGGATGCGGTCATCATATATTGATTGAAAAAAATGAGAACTGAAACGAGATCCTGCAAGGTAAGTAGTCTGTGGAGAAGAACAGGGGTTGGCATCCCAGGCAAGGAGAGCAATGGTCACAAGAGTGAGCTGAAAATGTTTGGATATGGGCAAGAGCCCACCTGGAATAAAGGACAGAGAGCTAGAAAGATAAACTGTGGTCAGATTAGAGAGGGCATTAAATGCCAGGCTAATGAGTTTGGGTTTTGCTCATAGGAAGCTCCTCCGGATTTATGAGCAGGGTAATATGGTGATAGAAGCAATGTTTCAGACTGATGACATTTTGGCAGCCAGCCATAGAGACTGGGGTCAGCAAGAGAGGCAAGAAGGTCAGAGACTGACTTCAGCTAGAGGCCAAGCATTAGCAAATGAGGGCATCTACTAAGGTGCCGGTGGTGGACAGAGAATGGAATAGGGAAAAAAGTTGTGAGAATCATGAAAGAAGAAAATCACGTTTTGATTAGATAATGCTGAATAGTGGCAATGAGGGAGTCTTCAAGATGGACATCCACATTTTAAGCTAGGTTACTGGACAAGTACCATTGAACTAAAGTGGAGATGGAGGACAGAGGAGAAAAATGCTCTAGCAATCTAGGGAAAATATGATTCATGTATCTTAATTCATACTGAATTTAAAGTGAAGGTGAGGTAATCTATCGAAAAAGTTCACCATGCAATTGGGAATCTTAAGTCCGGAGCCAGGATAGCCAGTGGGGCTGGAACTAGAAAAGTAAGCTCATTGGCAGATGATAAAACTGATGGCATGAGGCGAGAGACTGTGTATCGAGAGAGGCAATGTCTCAGTGACTGAAACTTGGGCCGTGCTCATATGTATTAAGAGAAGAAAATGCAGATGGCAAAGAAGACAGAATGACAAGAGAGAATAGATAAGAACCGGTGTTATAAGAGCCAAAAGTGGGGCACTTGGGTGGCTCAGTTAAGTCTCTGCCTCTGGCTCAGGTCATGATCCCAGGGTCCTGGGATCGAGCCCTGCATCAGGCTCCCTGCTTGGCAGGAGGCCTGCTTTTCCCTCTCCCACTGCCCCTGCTTGTGTTCCCTCTCTTGCTGTGTCTCTGTCAAATAAATAAATAAAATCTTTTTTTTTTAAGTATCCTATTTAAAAAAAAAAAAAAAAAAGAGCCAAAGGAGAGGTAACAATGAGAAGGAAGGTAGGTACCAAACCTCAACCCTATCAGATTCTTCGGAAGGGTCGATGAATATGAAAAATTGATCATGTCAGTGGACTCAGCTCTTCTGAGGTCATGCACTTCCTGCATATGAGTCCAGAGTGCTGGGAGGGCTAACAGCAGAACAAGAGAGAAAAGCAGTACGAGGGACAGTGGTGTAACCCGTGGGCTCTGGGACCAGATGCCCCGGGATTCAGTCCTATCTCTGCTACAAGTTTACTATGTGATCCTGTGAAAGCTGCTTAACCCCTTTCTGCCTCCATTTCCCCATCTTTCAAGTGGAGATAATTATGGTAATAATAGCCTCTTGATAGGGTTTGTGTGAGGCTAAAAGCAGTGTATGTAAATTGTTCAACACAGTGTAGGCACAGAACAGGCGCTCAAAGGTTATTTATCATTTCTTGTTATTAGTGTTACTATTACTGGAGGTAGATGCTAGGTGGCATTTGGCCAAGAGTCTTGTTTGGTGGGGAGAAGCAAGAGTAGATGAGCAGAGAAGCTTCGGAAATCTTCCCAAGCACAGGTGTGTGCATATCTGCAGGCAACTGAGAAAGGGAGCCAAGGCAGAAATGGAAACTGAAGGAGCTGGGAGAAGAGGAACTATAAAAGAACAAAGTCACTGAGGAGAAGAGGAGGAGAGTACAGGTTTATGAAGTCAGGTTGGCTAATTAGCCTGGGAAAGCAGACACCATCTGAGACTATAAAAAGGGGGAAGAGGATTCATACAGAGATGGATTTTTGAAGAAAGCAGGAGGAAAATCCAAAAGCAGACACCTGACAACTTACTTCCCCCCAATAAAGGAAGCAATTGGTCACTGGCCAAAAACGAGACGAGCTGAGTTGAACAGAGGTCTCCTCAAGCAGTTGCAAGGTTTGGTAACAGATTCGGTTTTCTTCAAGTTCATACTTCTTCACACTCTTTTTTACCCTTTGTGGCTCCAAGTGGAAAGTCAAGAACAAAGGAGCATTACAACCAGTCAGGAAAACTTGTAGGGTTAACCTGGTGCTACCCGGCAGTAGTGATAAGGGAGCTGGTAGTGGAAACCAGCTCCTAATCTGGAAGTCAGCTTGCCTCCTGTTGGGAGGCAAACCAAGGCGAACCAACTACGGCAAAGGCCATGGAACGATCAAAGAGCTACGTGAACCCCACAAATACCTTTCATCTGATGGCTTGAAGAGTAAGCCAACAGCCTGGAAAGACTGACCTCTCAAGGCCTCTTCAAGGTCCTTTGGGACCTGTGGTTTCAGAAAGCTCTCCCTTTTCACCTAGAATAACATTTGATTCTGGGTGGTCCTCCAGGTTTAAGGTCTCTACAAAACCACAAATCGTCAAAAGCAAACTGCTCTCTCAATTAAAAATTCATTTTCACCGAAGTTTGTATGTTGTGTAAACAGGCCGACTAAATCTGTTGTTTGGTCCTTTGTTTCCCGAATGGTTTTTGGCCAATTGGAAGGGAGGATATAGTCATTCTCAGAAATGGTGCCGGTAGAGCCAAAATGCCATCCATATGTGCCTTCAGCTGCCTGCTGAGTTTTCTCTGTGCACCAATTTCTCGTGGTACAACAGCTTCAAATGTTAACCCAAAAAGTGTGGAGGGAAGAGTGTGTCCTGCAGGGCTCGCAAGCCTCTTTGATCCCAAGGCAGCATGGGCATTTCCGATGCTTTAAAGAAGCAGGGGGAAAAAAATCTGATGAAGATAAAGTGCTACGTGCCATCGCTCGTTATTCCGAGCAGCTTTGAGGCTGCCAGGCCATTAGACTTGCCTCTGTTTTTGCCATCAATATCGCTCTGGAGATGGCTTATTTGTAAAAGGAGCAGGATCTAGGATATGCATTCATTTGTAAAAGATGCCACCACACACATTCTGCAGCTAATAACGTGTTCATGAACTTTACCTGTGACTAAATACATTTCATTTCTTACAGCTGAGCTTCAGTAATTGGTTTTTGCAGCCACAAACACATCCAGCGAGGAAAATATGAGAAGTCCCGCTCTCTCCCTGCTTTTTGAAATGGCTTTTGCTGCAGATGGGAAAAGCCATCCCAGCTCTGAGTTGGCAGTTCCCAAGGTCAAATCTTAGAGAGCTGGCACCTGGGAACTCAAAGGCAAGGAGGAGCAGGTGGCTTTGGAAGAGTAAATGACCCTGAAGGTAGGCAGCGGTGGGGAGGGGGAGGGGGGAAGCAAATGACAGTGGAAGGGAGTTGGTGGTTAGGAGCAGGAAGACCAGAATCGCTGCAGAAATGAGCCTCACATCCACAGTTCATAGTAGCTCAGTGTGATGCATTTTCCTGAGTGTAATGTAGTCATGGAGGTCTCTTAAAATGCTTAATAAGCCACCAAATCATATAGCACAACCAATTCCAGACTAAATTACCATTGGGGGTTGGAAAATCATTATCACGTTACCATGGATTTGGCTGTGAAAAGGAAATGTGGGGTCATCCAGTGGATTGATTAGTTTATTCAGAAAAAAAAAAAGAACGCTAAATATGCAGCATTTGCTTTGGCCTTGAAAGCACTGAATTATATACTTCAACATTTTGGCTCATTGAGTCTCACATTGCCAAGAGAAATTAGACTAGTTGGTGTAACTGTGAAATCCACACATAATACTGTAGTAAGCACCAGGATTCCAAAACACATCGAGGGGATATGCAGGATAATCCTATTTTCCCCTTCTGGGCTACTAATTCTAGACACAATTATGATATAAGGACACTTTTCTGTCCTCCATCCCCTTGCTTTACTCTTCCCTCCTTTTCCAGCTGAGACAATCCGAGTCTCTGGCTTTTTCCCTTCTGCCTCGAATGACCTATTGTGGGTACCATCATATCCTGACCTTCCCCAGGCTCCTGCTTCCCCGAAACTCATCTTTTTTATTTTTTCAAAGACTTCTATTTATCTATTTGAGAGAGAGAGAGAGAGAACCAGTTGGGGGAGGGGAAGAGGGTGATGCAGACTCCCCACAGAGGAGGGAGCCCGACTCCGGACCTGATCCCAGAATCCTGGGATTATGACCTGAGCCGAATGCAGATGCTTAACTGACAGACCCAGCCAGGCATCCTGAAACTCAACTTTTTAAAATTATTCCACCCCATACTAACAGTTATGGACTGAAGAATTATTTTCTCAATGTTATTTGCATTTTTACAACTCCCTGATTATGGTGGAACATCATATACAGAAGCAAGGCCAGGAGAGAGATCTGGGGGAGGTAAGAGTATTGTTCTCAGGACATTTTGAATCATATTTTAAAGGTACCAACATCATTATCTGCCTCTTATTCTCAATTTCCATCCTTTTGTTTTTCCTTCATCAACCATAGGCCACTCTACTCAGTACAGAGGCCCAAAGATGAATGAGGAAGAGTCCTTGTCTTAGGCTCATAATCTGATGGAAGAACAAGTATATAAACAATCAATTACAGTGCAATTTAGTAAGTAAAGCTATAGAAAAGGTGCTATGAAAACCCCAGGAAGGGGACTCTACCTATTGCTGGACAAAAAGGTATCACATAGTCAGTAAGATTTGAGTTGGTATTTTCAAAGTAGAAAATTGGCCTGGTTGTAAAGGACATAAACTTAAATGCAGCCAACAGGAACTCACAATCATTCTGGAAGGAAAACACATGGACGGCCCTTGACCAGCTGTGCCAAATTCTCCCCTATCTACTGATAAAACCTGGAGACGCTAGTTCCCTGGCCATCAGTCAGCTTCCTGACGGAGTAGAGGACTTTGCCGTCTCCTTCAGAACCCACAGGTAAGACTAAATGCACAAAGATGTTGGTCCTGGTGACAAATTTTTCTTCATGTATAATCAGAAGGGCCGTAGCAACCTAGAATCAGGGGCAATTGTCCCTGCTCTTTAGCAGGTTATAAAGGAAAACTCTCGATTAGATTCAGACCAAGAGTCTGACACTCCAGGCTCATTGCTTCAGGATTGATTTTTGTTCCACTCTATCCTTGGCACAAGGGGACCCTGATGAATTTAGGCATGTGGTGTAAAGGCACAGAAAGAATCAAATTGATTTTTTTTCCTCCGGTTCTGTTTGCTTGGATACCATGTGACGTGAATATCAAGCCCTCCTTGCCTTCTCTTTTGCTCATATTCTTAGAAACAGCGATCTCCATAGCTCGGGTTTGAATCCTTGGCACCGTATTTGGGATGGTAAAATGCTGTGGTTTAGAGAAGGTCGTCAAAAAGACATGACCGCCAGTTGACCTGTGAGCTAAAGGTGCTTCATCCCCTCCCCCGTCCTTGGAATATGCGTTCTGCTTGCCTTTCCTGCTCCCAGGTGCTTTTCCCAGCATGCCTTAGAGATAGCGATGCAGTGTTGAAAACACCTGCCGGGTATACTTGCTTAAGCCCAGTTAAGGCCTCTTTATAAACTTCTAAAATTCAGCAGGCGGGTGTAGAGATCCATTCATCTCATGGCTGGCCAAGATACGCCTCCTGTGTATGTTCCCTTCACTTATTAAAACTGCTACCTTCCAATGTGGAGCAGCCTGCCTCTTCTTTCAGTTGCTCCCTGAGCTCTGCATATGGCAGCTGGTTCCAGGTTGTACCTGGGAAGCTCCTGAGGGGGCTGCCAGTTGCAAAGTCACGTGTAGGTAAGGCTACAGGCTTTTGGAGACAGATGACCTAGTTTAAAGACAAGCTTCTCAAATCATTAGGCATGTCACCTTGCAAGTTACTTAACATTCTGTGCCTCGGTTTCTTCATCAGTAACCTGGGGATGATATTAGTACTGGTCTTAAATTGTTATAAGAATTAAACAAGTTAATGTGTTTGAAAAACATAAATGTGTACCTGACACATTTATAAACAATCTATGTATGTTAGCTATTGTTATTTTTCCTGTTAGCATACCATCTTTTTCCTATTTCCTTCCAGTTTTCAGGAAGGAAGTAGCTAGGATAAGTTCCAAGAACCATCACGAATACAGGTAAGGACCAGCACCCAGGGCGGTGACCCCCTCGTTCCCTTCCCAGGACTGGGGGGCAGAACCTTCCCGGGGAGCAACTCTTTTTCTTCTGTCATCTGCTGACAAGTGAAACATGACCAAATGTGCCCTCTGTTTCAGATTTCCTCAACATAGGGGAATGGGTCGGGGTAGGGGGTCATTAGACTCGGGGAAAAGAAAGATGGGGTCTAGCTTTGGAGAGTCTTGGAAGAGCCTTAGAGGGAATTTTCATGTTGCTACAGGGTGAGGAACAGCAAGCATTGTTCTGAAAACAAGCTGTAATAAATAGTCTGTGGCAGAGTTGGGTTGGGCTCTATTTCATTGTTCTCAGTAACTGTTCCAAGGTAGGTGAGAGAGGTTCAGGTACTAAAACTTTAATGCACTCTGCTCCTCCAACCCTCCCTGGACCTAACCCAGACTGTTGATTAATTCTCCTGGAATCTTAAAGTAGCCTTCCATAGGCTGTCTGGCTTTCCTATGGCTAGCTTCTCTCGTTTCCCATCCGCTTTACCCGGGACCTTCAGATTGATCTTCCTGAAACATTGCTCTGATCACTTTCCTGGCACAAAATTTCCATTGGCTCTTGACTGACTCATTTACCTGCTGGGGCCAGCAAGTGTCCTAACTGAACAAAGTGAGTCACACAAAGTCAAACACATATTTTGGTTCTGAAAGCCTGGAAATCTTTGTAAGCTCCATAAGGAGATGCACTTCCTTCCACTTATCTTAAAAGTAGAGGCTTTCTAAGTCTACAGTTTGTTTCCCACATTTAGTTCACACTTGGTCTAAGAAATATCACTTCACTCTTAACTCTGTTTGAATGAAAACAACCCTGCCAGTCATGATCGTATTAGTTAGCATGTTGACTTGATTGCTTAGAGATCGAAGCACACCGGGTTAAGATAGAAGGTTTATTTATCAGTTACACAAAGGTGTGTGTTGGCAGGTGGTCTAGCGGGTGTGGAGTGACAGGTCTCCATTCCATGTGGTCACATTGGGACCCCAGCCTTCCATTTGTCCTCAGCAGTGGTTCTCAATATCTGGTCCAGGGTCTCCTAAGGAGTCTCTAAGGCCCTTTCCAGAGCTGACAAGATGAAAATTACTTTTTATGAGACTACTAAGGCACTTTTGCCTTTTTTTCATTTTCATTTTTGCATAAGGATATAGTGAACTATTCCACAGGTTACATGACATGTAATATCACAACAAACTAAATGCAAAAGCAGACATGAGAATCTAGCTGTCTTGTGTTGTCAAACTTTAAAGAGATTTACGAAAAATGTGAAACAATGCAATACTTATCACAGAATTTTTAACATTTCACTGAAAATATGCTAGAGTAACATGCAATGGGTTCATTGTGTTTAAATATTTTTAAATGTTTTCACTTTTCACTTAAAATATAAATATTAATAGATATAACCCACAAAAATAAAAGCTCCTGGGAGTCCCCCATAATTTTTAAGAGTGTAGAGGAGTCCAGCAAGAATAAATTTTGAGAACCCTGCCCAAAGGTATCACCCTCCTCTATAGATTAAAGCTGGGTCCTACCACATCCATGTTCCAGTCAGAGGGCAGGAGGGTACAGGAAGTGGAAGGAAGGGAGCTTTCACAAGGATGTCACCCAGAACCTGCCCTCATTGTTGATGCTCCTGCGTCATCAACCAGAATAGCCCTCCAAAGCTCTGAACTGCAAAGAAGTTTTACAGAAGCATCCAAGGAATGGCAGCCATTACCGACAAATCCTCAGCAGCAGGGAGAGCTAAATAGATTCTGCCTGACAGCCCTTGGAAGGAACCAGCCCCGATGACCCCTTAGTCTAGGATTTCCAGCCTTCAGAACTGTGAGGAAATGGATTTCTGTTGTTTAAGCTATCAAGTTGTGGTTTATGGGAAGCTACCAAGCTAATATAGAAGGTTAAGCAGCTTAAGAAACCTACCTGCAGTGGAATATTATGCAGCCATCAAAAATGAAATCTTGCCATTTGCAGTGACATGGATGGAACCAGAGGGTATTACACTAAATGAGATAAGTCAATCAGAGAAAGATGCTTATCATATGATCTCACTAATGGGTGGAATTTAAGAAACAAGGAGAGGATCATAGAGGAAAAGAGGAAAAAATGAAATAAGACAAAACCAGAGAGGAAGACAAACCACAACACTCTTAATCTCAGGGAACTGAGGGTTGCCAGAGGGGAGATAGAGGGATGGGGTAACTGGGTGATGGACATTGGAGAGGGCATGTGATATAATGAGCACTAGGTATTATATAAGACTGATGACTCCTAGGTCTGTACCTCTGAAACAAATAATACATTATATGTTAATTAATTGAATTTAAATTTAAAAGAAAAAACTACCCACTCAACTAATGAAAATGACTATATGTGGCAGAAATGCATTGGAGGAAAGATATACTATGTAAGGAAAAAAAAAGTGTATAAAATCTACATGTGTTCAGTTTGTTTTGTTGATATCAAAAAGGCAGCTGAACATCATTCCACTACCAGTCATGCATATTTATACTTAGGTGCATTGCTTTGCTTTTTCTCTGGGTCCTAGTCTAGGTATAAATGCAGGAATTAGAAGCTTCCTTAAGATCCCATTTATATGTGCTCCATTCTCTGTCAGAAATATAATGGCTGGGGCACCTGGGTAGCTCGGATGGTTAAGCAGCTGTCTTTGGCTCAGGTCATGATCCCACTGTCCTGGGATCGAGCCCTGCGTAGGGCTCCCTGGTCAGCGGGGAGCCTGCTTCTCCCTCTCCCTCTACTATACCCTCTGCTTGTGCTCTCTTGCACTCTCTGTCAAATAAATAAAATCTTAAAAAAATATATATTAATGGCTGACACATGCTAATATATTAACTGCCACTTCACTATAAACATAGTATGCTAAATAGGCATAACTGAGCTTCCAAAGGAAAAAAATCAACTCTTTCTCCATATGAAAATGTACCTACTTAATTGTTTCTTTTGCTACTTTAGCACTGTCATTTTGAAATCAATATTACTGATTAACAAGGTATTTCCTTTGGGGTTGAAACCTATGAAATTATAAACCACCATAAAAATTTACTGTGTTGATTATTTCACAATGTACACATGTATCAAAACATTAATTTGCACACTCTAAATATATACAATTTTTATCTGCCAACTGTGTCTCCATAAACTGGAGAAGAAGAAAAAAGTTTACTAAGTAATCAGTTACAAAAAAGCAGGTCAAATGTAAACTGATGAGGTTCTAGTATTCAAGTTGGGTCCATTCAATGGCCTGTCCAATAATCAGGACCCTGGAAGAATCACTACTCACAGGATGTATGGCTACACATTGTATAATTGAGGTATTCCCTGTACTAATGCCTCAGATGACTTAGCATTTAGAGAAAACCAGAAGTCATTGCAATAGTACGGGAGGTATAATGTAGTTACTGACTACCATTACTACTCTGTATATTCTACATAATAATGTAGTTATTGACTACCACTACTTCTAGGAGAATGCCACACCGGCCACAGAAAAGCACAGGGAGCGTGTCACAGGGGAAGAGCATGAACCTGGGGGTAAAATTAGTTGAGTTCGAGGCTCGGGTCTGTTTGTACCAAGTTGGGTGGGATGGGGGCAGTGAGACTCATCTCGCTAAGTTCATCCATCTTCATATATAAACAGATGTGACTAGCACATAGAATTTCTCAAAATCGATTACTTCAGTCAGAATGTTCTCCTGAGTCTAAGCTTTCAGGTATTATGATGTGTCTGCTATTTTCAAGAGTTAGAAATGAGAAAACGACTGATATTTTACAGAGCTTAATTTGATGATCGCTGTTTGTCTATTTCCTTTTCTTATTCACAAATCTTTGTTAGGTGCCAACTTGTTTAGTTTAGCCCATAGTTTGCTCTGGAAAACTTGATTGCTGACTATGCACAGAATCTATACCCTATCCAAAGTTGGCTCCAGTTCTGCGTTGGTCATTGAGATTGTGGATAAGAAAGCAGATGTCTAGCTTCAGCTCATGTGGAATTCCAGCAGAATATCTTGAACAGATAAGCAGGTTAATAGTGAAGTATGTCCAAATTAGAATTTTCTCTTTTCCTCTTCCTTTAGTCAGAACTGGAAATCCTGAACTATTATGTTCTTTTTAGTTAAGTGGAGAGCATGGCTGGCTAGGTATTCTGTATTTCCTAGTGTTCCATAGGGTAGTTTCTTTTTAAGCATCAAGGATTCCTGGTTCTCAGTTTGGGTGCAGTTATAAAAATACTGGCTATCCACTTTGTAATATAAGCATAAAATATTTATTGACTAGGGTATACATAGACCTAGTTCCAAGCTGCAATTGCAGGAAAGAGAAATGAATGAAGTTCCCCATTTAGGATTTGTCAGAGACAAAGTGATTAATGTCCTCACTAAAGAACAACATTTCACTGTCATCCGGTTAGTTTCACCATTTGGTGGTGTTTAGAAATGAGCTATTTATGTGTTCACTTTTCAAAAAAATTAATATAGTTGGAAATATATATGCTTTGTTTCTGAGTTGTGGGCTTTTGCAGTTTTCATCATAGATTGTTTTTTCATGAATTTTGAGTAGTAAAAAAGCATCACATAGCAGTTATCCCATGTAAGTTGTGCCAAGAGAAGCATATAGAATAAAGAAGTTCTTCAAGAAACAGTCTGATCGATCTAGGGCATTTTTATGGGTCAAGAAATTAAAACTTTTACTCTTTATTTTTTCTCTTACTCATGTGTTGTTTTATAGGCTTTCTAATCCAACTTTCCTTCTGTGATACCCAATGTCATAAGTACTTATAAAGTTTACCATAACAGCTGAGCATATACTTAATTTTTAAAGACCTGGCTCTTCTCCAGAAGCCCTTCCAAATTATGACACATTAGGGCTCTCCCATCCAGTCCCTGTTCAATCAAAGAGAAACATTTATCTTAGATATTTTCCCAGTTTTTACCCAAATTATTCATTTTTACATCCCCAAAGGCATTTGGCAACAGAGAGATGTAATGTTCATTCACATTAACCCATTTTGAAAACACTGGAGACTACATGAAGTTGCCTAATCCTCAATTCAGTGCTACCAACTAATGACAACTCATTGGGTTCTTGCTTCAGAAGAGAAAACATTTGGTTCATTTTGGAAGGAAACAAACTGAGACCTTGCCTCATCTGCTTTGCCTTTTATTCTTTAAAGCTCACAGAGATGAATGGTTAGGGTGCTTTGCCAAATAGGAGTAGAAAGGCAGTTATAGGAATGCACAAAATAATTTCATTTCTAGATGGAGAGGCTGAACAAACCTTCCTGATCATGAATAGTCTGTCTTGGATGAAGAGTAAACATTTTTTATTTAAAAAAAAAAAACTTCTTCTTTCTCCTCCTAGGTTAGTGGAATGTATTCTCCGGTGAATTCAATATTTTTTAATATGAACAACTTTGTCCCCCACCAAAAACACACTTTTTTATTCATTCAACTTTTCCAGTTTTACTGAAAAATAATTGACCTACAAAATGCCTAAGGTTCAAGTTGTACAACATGATGATTTACATATATCATGCAATGATTACAGCAGTGGTTTTTATTATCATCTCCTATGATCAATAAAAAGAAAAGCACAGAAAATTTCTCTTTGTGATGAGAACCCTTAGGATCTATTTTTACCTTTCCTGTATATCATACAGCAATATTAGCTATAGTCATCATGTTGTATATTACATCCCTAGTACTTATTTATCTTATAACCAGAAGTTTGTAGCTTTTGATCCCTTCTTCCAGTTCCCCTCCCCGCCCCCCATTCTTTGCCTCTGGGAATAACCAATCTAATCTTTTTCTATGAGTTTGGTTTTTGGGTTTCGATTGGTTTGGGTTTTTTAGATTCCACACATAAATGAGATCATATGGTATTTGTCTTTCTCTGGCTTATTTTACTTAGCATAATGCCTTCAGTTTCCATTCATGTTGTTGCAAGTGGCAGCATTTCCTCATTTATTATAGCTGACTAATATTCCATTGTATAGATATACCAAACTTCTTTATTTATCCATTGATGGACACTTGGGTTGTTTCCTTCTCTTGGCTGTTATAAATAATGCTACTATGAATATAGGATTATAGATACTTTCTCAAGTGAATGTTTTCATTTCCTTTGGATATATTCCTAGAAATAGAATTGCTAAACCGTATGGTAGTTTTATTTTTAATTTTTTGAGGAATCTCCATACTGTTTTCCATAAGGGCCACACCAATTTACATTCCCACCCACAGTGCACCAAAATGCCCTTTTCACATGTGCACACCAGCATTTATCTCTTGTCTTTTGAGGATGACCATTCTAACCAGTGTCAGGTGATAATTCATTGTGGTTTTGATTTGCATTTTCCTGATGACTAGTGATGTTGAACAACTTTCCATGTACCTGTTGGCCATTTGTATATCTTCTTTGGGAAGATGTCTTTTCAGGTCCTTCACCCACTTAAAAAAACTATTTGTTCTACTTGTTTATTTATATTAATATTTTTTTAAGTTTTAAATTCCAGTTAACACAGTATAATATTAGTTTCAGGTGTAGAACTCAATGATTCAATACTTACATACAATACCTAGTGCTCGTCACAATTGCCCCCAACCACCTCCCCTCTGGTAATCACCAGTGTGTTCTCTATAGTTAAGAGTCTGTTTCTTGATTTTCCTTTCTCCCCACCCCACCCCCCAATGTTTGTTTAGTTTCCTAAATTCCACATGAATGAAATCATATGATATTTGTCTTTGAATGACTTAATTTGCTTAGTGTAATAACTGAAGTATAGTTAACATATAATTTTAGTTTTAGGTGCACAACATAGTGAATTGTCATTTATATATTATGAAATGATTACCAAGATAAGTCTAGTTACCATCCATCACCATACAAAGTTATTACAATATTATCGAATACATTCCCTATTATTAAATACATTCCCTATATAAATATCCCTATGTACATCCCTGTACCTTATTTACTTTAAAACTGGAAGTTTGTACCACTTAATCCCCTTCACCTATTTTGTACATCCCACCCCCCTGCCCTCCCACCTGGCAACTACCAGATTTTCTCTGTATTTATGAGTCTGTGTCTCTTTTGTTTGTTCATTTGTTTTTTAGATTTCATAGATAAGTAAAATCATAGGATATTTGTCTCTCCTAGTCTGGCTTATTTCACTTAGTATATTACTGTCTAGGTCCATTCACGTTATTGGAAAGGGCAAGATTTTATTCTTTTTTGTAGCTGAGTCAGTCATATTCCATCCTGTAGATACACATCACATTGTCTTTATTCATTTATCTATTGAAGGAAAGTTGTTTTCATATCTTGGCTATTATAAATAATGCTACAATTAATATGACAGTGCATATTTTTCAAATTAGTGTTTTCATTTTTTCAGATAAATACCTGGAAATGAAATTGCTGGATTATAAGGTATTTCTATTTTTAATTTTTTGAGGAACCTCTATACTGTTTTCCACAGTGGCTGCACCAATTTACATTTTCGTCAACATTGTACAAGGGTTCCTTTTCTCAGTGTCTTTACCAATACTTATTTTTTGTCTTTTTTGATATTAGCCATTTAAACAGGTGTGAGGTAACATCTCACTGTGGATTTGATTTGCATTTCCCTAGTGATTAATGGTAATGAGCATCTTTTCATATGTTCATTGGCAATCAGTATGTTTTCTTTGGAAAAATGTTTGTTCAGATTCTCTACCTATTTTTAATCAAATTATTTGGGTTGATTTCTTTTTTTGAGAGGGGGTGTTAAGTTGTATGCATTCTTTATATAGTTTAAACATTAACTCTTTACCAGATGTATCATTTGTAAATGTCTTCTCCCATTCTGTATGTCACCTTTTTGTCTTGTGGATGGCTTTCTTTGCTGTTCAAAGCTTGTTAGTTTGATGTAGTCCCAGGTGTTTACTTTTGTTTTTGTTAACCTTTGTTAGCCTTTGCCTGAGGAGATAAATCCAAAAAATATTCCCAGACTAATGTCTAAGAGTGTATTGTCTATGTTTTCTTCTAAGATTCTTATGGTTTCAAGTCTCACATTTAGGTCTTGAATTTGAGTTTATTTTTGCGTATAGTATAAGAAAGTGACCTAATATCATTCTTTTGCATATAGCTGTCTAGTTTTCCTAAAACCATTTATTAAAGAGACAGTCATTTTCCCATTTATATCTGTGCTTCTTACATCCTAGATTAATTGATCACATAAGCGCGGGTTTATTTCTGGGCTCTCTATTCTGTTCCATTGATCTATATGTCCTTTTTCATGCCAGTACCATACTGTATTGATTATTATAATTTTGTAGTGTAGTTTGAAATATAGGGTTTCAATACATCCAGCTTTTTTCTTCTTTCTCAGGATTACTTTAGCTATTTGGAGTCGTTTGTACCTCCATATAAATTTTAGGATTATTTGTTCTAGTCCTATGAAAAATTTTTCTACAGATTGCATTGAGTATGTAGATTGCTTTTGGTAGTATAGATATTTTAACAATATTAATTCTTCCAATCCATGAGCATAATATATCTTTCCACTTATTTGTGTTGTCTTCAATTTCTGTTATCACTGTCATGTACTTTTCAGAGTATAGGTCTTTCACCTTTTGGTTAAATTTATTCCTAAGTATTTTATTCTTTTTGATGCAGTTGTAAATGGGATTATTTTTCTTAATTTCTGTTTCTGCTAGTGTGTTAAAACTATTAAACAGGTTTAAAAAATAAATAAATAAAACAAAGTATAAGAGACCAAGAAGGACATTACAAAATGATAAAGGGAACAATCCAACAAGAGGAGATAACAATTATAAATATCTACGCATCCAACATAAAAGCAGCTACATATATAAAGCAAATATAAACAGACATAAAGGGAGAAGTTTATAGTAATAGCAGGGAACTGTAATACTTATATCAATGTGTTGATCATCTACATAGAAAACCAACAAGAAATAGTGACAGGTTAAAAAAAAAAAAAAGAAATGTAACAGGTTAAAAAAAAAGAAATGCAACAGGTCTCTGTATATTAATTTTGCATCCTGCAACTTTACTGAATTCATTTCTTAGTTGTAAAAGCTTTTTTGGTGGGAGTTTTAAGAATTTCTATGTAGTATCGTGTCATCTGCAAATAGTGATATTTTTACTTCTTATCAGTTTGAATGACTTTTATTTTTTGTGTGTCTAATTGCTGTGGCTAGGACTTCCAGTACTATGTTGAATAAAAGACTGGCCATCCTTATCTTGTTCCAGATCTTAGAGTAAAAGATTACAGATTTTCCTCATTGAGTATATTTCTGTGGGTTTGTCATATGTGTTTTTTATTATGTTGAGGTATATTCCCTTTATACCCACTTTGTTGAGAGTTTTTATCATAAGTGGGTGTTGAATTCTCTCAAATGCTTTTCGTGCATCTACTGAAATGTTTATATGATTTTTATCCTTTATTTTATTAGTGTGGTGTATCATGTTGATTTGTGGATATTTAACCATCCTGATATCCCTAGAATAAGTCCCACTTGATCATGGATTATGATTTTTTTAATGTATTGTTGAATCTGGTTTGCTAATATTTTATTGAATATTTTTACTTCTATGTTCAGGGATATTGGCCTGTAACTTTCCCCATTTTTGTAGTATCTTAGTCTGGATTTGGTATCAGGATAATGCTGACCTCATAGAATTTGGAAGCATTATTTCCTTTCCTATTTTTTGGAATAGTTTCGGAAGGATGGGTATTAACTCTCCTTTAAATGTTTGGTAGAATATATCTCTGAGGTCATCTGGCTCTGGACTTCTGTTTGTTGTGAAATTTTGGATCATTCACTCAATTCCATTACTAGTAAGTAATACTAGTAATTACTCAAGTTATTGAGTCTGCTCAAGTTTTCTATTCATGATTCAGTCTTGGAAAATGGTATGTTTTTAGAAATTTACCCATTTCTTCTAGGTTGTCTAATTTTGTTGCCATGTAATTTTTCATAATAATCTCATAATCTTTTGTATTTTTGTGGTGCTGGTTGTAACTTCCCGTTTCTTTTCTGATTTTATTTGAGCCCCCAAACCCCCTCTTTTTTCTTGATGAGTCTGACAGAAGTTTTATCTAATTTGTTTATCTTTTCAAAGAACCAGCTTTGGATTTCATTGATATTTCCCATTGTTGTTTTAGTCTCTGATCTCTATTATTTCCTTCCTGGTACTAACTTCGGACTTTGTTCTTGTTCCTTTAGGTATACACTTAGATTGTTTGAGATTGTTCTTATTTCTTCAAGTGGGCTTATATCGCTAGAAGCTCTCCTCTTAGAACTGCTTTTGCTGCATCCTATAGATTTTGGAAAGCTGGTGTCCATTTTCATTTGTCCCAAGATATTTTTTTAATTTTCTCTTTGATTTACTCATTGATTCTTGGTTATTTAGTAGCATGCTGTTTGGTTTCCACATATTTATGGGGTTTTTTTTCCAATTTTTATCTTGTAATTGATTTCTAGTTTCATATGGGAGGGGTTGGGGAAAAAAGCTTGATAGGATTTCAGTCTTCTTAAATTTATTAAAACATGTTTTATGACTACTATGTGAACTGTCTGGAGAATGTTCCATGTGCACTTGAAAAGAATGGGCATTAGGCTGTTTTCAGATGGAATGTTCTGTATGTATCTTAAAGACTACGTGGTCTAATGTGTTATTTAAGGTCACTATTTCTTGTTGGTTTTCTATGTAGATGATCAACGCATTGATATAAGTAAAGTATTATGGTTCCCTGCTATTACTATAAACTTCTCCCTTTATGTCTGTTTATATTTGCTTTATATGTGTAGCTGCTTTTATGTCGGATGCGTAGATATTTATAATTATCTCCTCTTGTTGGATTGTTCCCTTTATCATTTTGTAATGTCCTTCTTGGTCTCTTATTATAGTCTTTGTTTTATTTTATTTTATTTATTTATTTATTTATTTATTTATTTATTTGACAGATCACAAGTAGGCAGCAACAAGGCAGGGAGAGAGGTAGGGAGAGAGAGAGCAGGGAGCCCAATGCAGGGCTCCATCCCAAGACCCTGAGATCATGACCTGAGCCGAAGGCAGAGGCTTTAACCCACTGAGCCACCCAGGTGCCCCTATAGTCTTTCTTTTAAAATGTATTTTGTTTAATGTTACTACCCCAGGTTTTTTGTTTTCATTTGCATAAAAGATCTTTTTCCATCCCTTCACTTTCAGTCTGTATATGTCTTTAGATCTAAAGTGAGTCTCTTGTATGCAGCAAATATGTCTAGTCCATATACATTTAATTAATTAGGTATGTACTTACTGCCATTTTGTTCATTGTTTTCTGGCTATTTTATAGTTCTCTGTTCCTTTCTGTTTCTCGCAATCTCTTCCCTTATAAAATGATGATTTCCTTTGATATTATGTTTAAATTCTTTCCCCTTTATTGCTTTGTGTCTCTATTGTAGATGTTTGGTTTGTGGTTACCATGCAGTTCATATATAACATCCTATGTATATAGTAGTCTGTTTTATGTTGATGGTCAAGTTCAAATACATTCTAAAAGCACTGTATTTTTACTTCTGCCACCCCATGTTTTCTATTTCTGACATTGTATTTTACATTTCTTTATTTTGTGTTTCTTTTAATTATCGTAGATTGATTTTACTAATTTTGTTATTTAACCTTTATACCAGCTTTATACGTGGTTGATCAACTACCTTTACTGTAACTTTGCTTTTGCCAATGAAATTTTTTCTTTCATAATTTTCTTCTCATAATAGCCCTTTTTCCTGCTTAAAGATGCTCATTTAGCATTTCTTATGAGGCTAGTTTAGTGATGATGAACTCCTTTAACATCTTCTTGTCTGGGAAACTCTCTACTTCAATTTTTTTTTTATTATTTGCCCTAGAGGTACAGTTCTGTGAATCATCATGCTTACACCTTTCACAGCACTGACCATAGCACAAACCCTCCCCAATGTCCATAACCGAGCCACCCTATCCCTACCCTCCCACCCCCCCAGTAACCCTCAGTTTGTTTTGTGAGATTAAGAGTCTCTTATGGTTTGTTTCCCTCCCAGTCCCATCTTGTTTCAATATATCTCCCTCCCTACCCCCAAACCCCCCGCCATGCCCCTCAAGTTCCTCATATCAGAAAGATCATATGATAATTTTCTGTGCCTGCTTGACTTATTTCACGTAGCATAATACCCACTAGTTCCATCCACATCATTGCAAATAGCAAGATTTTGTTTCTTTTGATAGCTGCAGAGTATTCCATTGTATATATATACCACTTCTTTATCCATTCATCTGTTGATGGACATCTAGGTTCTATTCATAGTTTGGCTATTGTGGACATTGCTGCTATATTCAGGTGCATGTGCCCCTGAGGATCCCTACCTTTGTATCTTTAGGGTAAATACCCAGTAGTGCGATTGCTGAGTCGTAGGGTAGCTCTATTTTCANTTTTCAACTTTTTGAGGAATCTCCATACTGTTTTCCAGAGTGGCTGCACCAGTTTGCATTCCCACCAACAGTGTAGGAGGGTTCCCCTTTCTCCGCAACCTCGCCAACATCTGTCATTATCGCCTGACTTGATTTTAGCCATTCTGACTGGTGTGAGGTGGTATCTCACTGTGGTTTTGATTTGTATTTCCCTGATGCCAAGTGATGTTGAGCACTTTCTNTCTCATGTGTCTGTTGGCCATTTGGATGTCTTCTTTGGAGAAATGTCTGTTCATGTCTTCTGCCCATTTCTTGACTGGGTTATTTGTTTTATGGGTGTTGAGTTTGAGAAGCTCTTTATAGATTTTGGATACTAGCCCTTTATCTGATATGTCATTTGCAAATATCTTCTCCCATTCTGTCAGTTGTCTTTTGGTTTTGTTGACTGTTTCCTTTGCTGTGCAAAAGCTTTTAATCTTGATGAAGTCCCAATAGTTCATTTTTGCCCTTGCTTCCCTTGCCATTGGTGATATTCCTAGGAAGAAGTTGCTGCAGTTGAGGTCGAAGAGGTTGCTGCCTGTGTTCTCCTCAAGGATTTTGATGGATTCCTGTATCACATTGAGGTCTTTCATCCATTTTGAGTCTATTTTTGTGTGTGGTGTAAGGAAATGGTCCAGTTTCATTTTTCTGCATGTGGCTGTCCAGTTTTCCCAACACCGTTTATTGAAGAGACTGTCTTTTTCCCATTGGACATTCTTTCCTGCTTTGTCGAAGATTAGTTGACNTATGTACCCTCTATGCCTACACTATGAAGAGTTTTGATTAAGAAAGGGTGCTGTACTTTGTCAAATGCTTTTTCAGCATCTATTGAGAGGATCATATGGTTCTTGTTCTTTCTTTTATTAATGTCTTGTATCACATTGATTGATTTGCGAATGTTAAACCAACCTTGCATCCCAGGAATAAATCCCACTTGGTCGTGGTGAATAATCCTTTTTATGTGCTGCTGGATCCTATTGGCTAGTATTTTGTTGAGGATTTTTGCATCCGTATTCATCAAAGATATTGGTCTGTAATTCTCCTTCTTGATGGGGTCTTTGCCTGGTTTGGGGATCAAGGTAATGCTGGCCTCATAAAAGGAGTTTGGAAGTTTTCCTTCCAACTCTATTTGGTGGAACAGTTTCAGGAGAATAGGTATTAATTCTTTAAATGTTTGTTAGAGGGCACCTGGGTGGCTCAGTTGGTTAAAGCCTCTGCCTTCAGCTCAGGTCGTGATCTCANTTCTCTGCTCAGCAGGGAAACTGCTTCCTCCTCTCTCTCTGCCTACCTCTCTGCCTACATGTGATCTCTCTCTCTCTCTCTCTCTCTCTCTCTGTCAAATAAATAAATAAAATCTTAAAAAAAAAAATGTTTGTTAGAATTCCCCTGGGAAGCAGTCTGGCCCTGAGCTCTTGTTTGTTGGGAGATTTTTGATGACTGCTTCCATCTCCTTACCGGTTATGGGTCTATTCGGGTTTTCAATTTCTTCCTGGTTCAGTTTTGGTAGTTTATATTTCTCTAAGAATGCATCCATTTCTTCCAGATTGTCAAATTTGCTGGTGTAGAGTTGCTCATAATATGTTCTTAGAATTGTTTGTATTTCTTTGGTGTTGGTTGTGATCTCTCCTCTTTCATTCATGATTTTATTAATTTGAGTCCTTTCTCTTTTCTTTTGGATAAGTCTGGCCAGGGGTTTATCAATCTTATTAATTCTTTCAAAGAACCAGCTCCTAGTTTCATTAATTTGTTCCACTGTTCTTTCGGTTTCTGTATCATTGATTTCTGCTCTGATCTTTATTATTTTTCTTCTCCTGGTGGGTGTAGGCTTTCTTTGCTGTTCTTTCTCCAGCTCCTTTAGATGTTGAGTTAGGTGGTGTACTTGAGACCATTCTTGTTTCATGAGAAAGGCTTGTATTGCTATATACTTTCCTCTTAGGACTGCTTTTGCTGTATCCCAAAGATTTTGAACAGTTGTGTTTTCATTTTCATTTGTTTCCATGAATTTTTTTAATTCTTCTTTAATTTCCTGGTTGACCCATTCATTCTTGAGTAGGGTGTTCTTCAGCCTCCATGTATTTGAGGTCTTTCCAACTTTCCTTTTGTGGTTGAGTTCTAGTTTCAGAGCATTATGGTCTGAAAATATGCAGGGAATGATCCCAATCTTTTGGTACCTGTTGAGACCTGATTTGTGACCCAGAATATGGTCTATTCTGGAGAATGTTCCATGTGCACTGGAGAAGAATGTGTATTCTGTTGTTTTGGGATGGAATGTTCTGAATATATCTGTGATGTCCAACTGGTCCAGGGTGTCATTTAAAGCCTTTATTTCCTTATTGATGTTTTGCTTTGATGATCTGTCCATTTCCATAAGGGGGGTGTTAAAGTCCCCTACTAATATTGTATTATTGTCAATGTGTTTCTTTGATTTTGTTATTAATTGGTTTATATAATTGGCTGCTCCCATGTTAGGGGCATAGATATTTATGATTGTTAGATCTTCTTGTTGGACAGATCCTTTTAGTATGATATAGTGTCCTTCTTCATCTCTTATGATATTCTTTGCCTTAAAGTCTAGTTTATCTGATATAAGGATTGCCACTCCAGCTTTCTTTTGCTGTCCATTGGCATGGTAAATTGTTTTCCATCCCCTCACTTTAAATCTGGAGGTGTCTTTGCGTGTAAGATGAGTTTCTTGTAGACAGCATATCGATGGGTCTTGTTTTTTTATCCATTCTGATACCCTGTGTCTTTTAGTTGGGGTTTTTAGTCCATTTACATTTAGGGTAACTATTGAGAGATATGAATTTAGAGCTGTTGTATTGCCTATAAGGTGACTGTTACTGTATATTGTGTCTCTTCCTTTCTGGTCTGTTTTTTTAGGCTGTCTTTGTTTAGAGGACCCCTTTCCATATTTCCTGTAGGGTTGGCTTGGTGTTTGCAAATTCCTTTAGTTTTTGTCCTGGAAGCTTTTTATCTCTCCTTCTCTTTTCAGTGACAGCCTAGCTGGATATAGTTAGTATTCTTGGCTGCAGATTTTTCTCATTTAGTGCTCTGAATACATCATGCCAGCTCTTTCTGGCCTGCCAGGTCTCTGTGGATAGGTCTGCTGACAATCTAATATTTCTACCATTGTATGTTATAGACCTCTTGTCCCGAGCTGCTTTCAGGATTTTCTNTTGTCACTAAGACTTGTAAGTTTTACTATTAGATGATGGGGTGTGGACTTATTTTTATTCATTTTGAGGGGGGTTCTCTGTGCCTCTTGGATTTTGATGCTTGTTCCTTCCCAAAGTAGGGAAATTCTATACTATAATTTGCTCCAATATACCTTCTGCACCCCCGTTCTTCTGGGATCCCAATTATTCTAATATTGTTTCATTTTATGGTATCACTTATCTCTCGAATTCTCTCCTCATGGTCCAGTAGTTGTTTGTCTCTCTTTTCATCCTCTTCTTTTTTCTCTGACATTTTGTCTTCTAAATCACTAATNTCACTAATTCTGTCTTCTGCCTCATTTATCCTAACAGTAAGAGCCTCCATTTTTTATTGCGCCTCATTAATAGCTTTTTTTATTTCAGCTTGGTTAGATTTTAGTTCTTTTATTTCTCCAGAAAGGGTTTTCATTTCTCTAGAGAGGGATTCTCTATTATCTTCCATGTTTTTTTGAGCCCAGCAAGCACCTTAATAATTGTCATTCTGAACTCCACTTCTGTCATATTACTAATGTCTGCATTGATTAGGTCCCTAGCGGTCATTACTGCCTCTTGTCCTTTTTTGTGTGTTGATTTTTTTCTGCCTTATCATTTCATGCAGGTAGGAATAAATGGATGAGAGAACAAAATACTAAAGTGTAGCAATGACCCCAGAAAAATATACACTAACCTACTCAGAAGAGACCTGGAACTGGGGGGAGAAGAAAAAGGGGAAAAAACAAACAAAAAACAAAAACAAAATAAAACCTTATATCTATATATTATCTATTTTTGTTTCTATATCTATCTCTGTCTCTGACTCTATCTCTATATCTGTATCTATTAAACTGGTGAATTAAACAGACACAATATTTATAAAAAATTACAATGAAGGGATAAAATATGACTATAACAATGAAAGTTAAAAAGATTAAAAAGTGTCGATAAGATATAGTAGTTAAAAAACGTTGAAATAGGAAAAAGGAAAAAAATTAAAAGAGTAAGAAAAAAATAAAATTCAAAGAATTTAACTTTGAATGACTGAAGGATCATAGGGAAAAAGCCATTAATTCTTTGCATTGCTTTCCCCTAGCTCCAGAGTTCCACAATTCTCAGCTCTCTGTGAACTTGGCTTTGGCTGCATATTCTTCGTGATCTTCTGGGGGAGGGGCCTATTACTGTGATTCTCAAGTGTCTTTGCCCGAGGAGGAATCCCACTGCCCTCGCCAGGGGCCAGGCTAAATAATCAGCTTGGGTTTGCTCTCGGGAACTTTTGTTCCCTGAACGCTTTCTGTACAGCTTTGGAGGATGGAACGAAAATGGTGGCTGCCCAGTCTCTGAACCAGAGGAGCTGAGAGCTCAGGGCCTCACTCCTCAGAGTGCATCCTCAGAGAAAAGCAGTCCGTCCCCCCCATCTCCCTGGTCTCTGACTGCACTCTGAGTTCACCCGGCCCGTGCCCAAGCGTTTCTATCTCTGGCGCTGCCCTGTTTACAATCTCCAAACCTGGCAGATTCCTGCAGCCGCTCCCGTGCCGCCCCTCCTGGAGGAGGAAGGAGGGGGTCTCTCCGGGTCTGCCAGCTGTGGAGTCCCTGTTCAAAGAGCAGTGGCCCAACTGTGCTTTTGATAACGGCCCAAGGTAACACTGAGCTGAGAGACACCTTCTCAGCTTGGCTCCATCTCTCCAGTCACCTTCTCTCTGATACCTGGGAGCTCAGTCGCTCTCAGACACCCCTGGTCTTTTTGTGTCCCCGCGGGTCCTGAGACCACACTGTCCACGCGAGGGCTTCACTCCCCGCTTAGCCTCTGGGGTGACATCCCTCAGTGGAGCAGACTTCTAAAAGTTCTGATTTTATGCTTCATTGCTCTCTCACTTGCTGGGAGCCAGCCCCTCCCCTCAGGGTCTATCTTCCCATCGCTTTAGATTCACTTCTCCGCACGGCCTACCTTCTGGAAAATGGTTGATTTTCTGTTCCTAGAATTGCTGCTCTTCTCCTTGATCTCCTGTAGAATTTGTAGGTGTTCAGAATGGTTTGCTAACTATCTGGGTGAATTTCTGGNGGAGAAGAAAAAGGGGAAAAAACAAACAAAAAACAAAAACAAAATAAAACCTTATATCTATATATTATCTATTTTTGTTTCTATATCTATCTCTGTCTCTGACTCTATCTCTATATCTGTATCTATTAAACTGGTGAATTAAACAGACACAATATTTATAAAAAATTACAATGAAGGGATAAAATATGACTATAACAATGAAAGTTAAAAAGATTAAAAAGTGTCGATAAGATATAGTAGTTAAAAAACATTGAAATAGGAAAAAGGAAAAAAATTAAAAGAGTAAGAAAAAAATAAAATTCAAAGAATTTAACTTTGAATGACTGAAGGATCATAGGGAAAAAGCCATTAATTCTTTGCATTGCTTTCCCCTAGCTCCAGAGTTCCACAATTCTCAGCTCTCTGTGAACTTGGCTTTGGCTGCATATTCTTCGTGATCTTCTGGGGGAGGGGCCTATTACTGTGATTCTCAAGTGTCTTTGCCCGAGGAGGAATCCCACTGCCCTCGCCAGGGGCCAGGCTAAATAATCAGCTTGGGTTTGCTCTCGGGAACTTTTGTTCCCTGAACGCTTTCTGTACAGCTTTGGAGGATGGAACGAAAATGGTGGCTGCCCAGTCTCTGAACCAGAGGAGCTGAGAGCTCAGGGCCTCACTCCTCAGAGTGCATCCTCAGAGAAAAGCAGTCCGTCCCCCCCATCTCCCTGGTCTCTGACTGCACTCTGAGTTCACCCGGCCCGTGCCCAAGCGTTTCTATCTCTGGCGCTGCCCTGTTTACAATCTCCAAACCTGGCAGATTCCTGCAGCCGCTCCCGTGCCGCCCCTCCTGGAGGAGGAAGGAGGGGGTCTCTCCGGGTCTGCCAGCTGTGGAGTCCCTGTTCAAAGAGCAGTGGCCCAACTGTGCTTTTGATAACGGCCCAAGGTAACACTGAGCTGAGAGACACCTTCTCAGCTTGGCTCCATCTCTCCAGTCAGCTTCTCTCTGATACCTGGGAGCTCAGTCGCTCTCAGACACCCCTGGTCTTTTTGTGTCCCCGCGGGTCCTGAGACCACACTGTCCACGCGAGGGCTTCACTCCCCGCTTAGCCTCTGGGGTGACATCCCTCAGTGGAGCAGACTTCTAAAAGTTCTGATTTTATGCTTCATTGCTCTCTCACTTGCTGGGAGCCAGCCCCTCCCCTCAGGGTCTATCTTCCCATCGCTTTAGATTCACTTCTCCGCACGGCCTACCTTCTGGAAAATGGTTGATTTTCTGTTCCTAGAATTGCTGCTCTTCTCCTTGATCTCCTGTAGAATTTGTAGGTGTTCAGAATGGTTTGCTAACTATCTGGGTGAATTTCTGGGACCTGATGACAATCGGTCTCCACTCCTCCACCATCTTGCTCCTCCTCACTTTCTTTCCTTCAATTCTGAATGATAACTTGGCTGGGTACAGTTTTCTGTTTTTCCTTTCAGCACTTTGAATATATCATGCCAAACTCTTCTGGCCTGCAAAGTTTCTGCTAAGGAATCGTCTGTAACTTACATACAAGTTACATACCCCTTGTATGTAACTATTTGCTTTTCCCTTGCTGCTTTTAAGATTCTGTCTTTATCTTTAATTTTTGACATTTTAATTATTATTTCTCTTGCTATGGGCCTCATGGAATTCATCTTGTTTTGTGGCTCTCTGTACTTCCTGGACCTGGATATATGTTCCCTTCCCCAGGTTAGAGATGTTTTCAGCTATTACTTTTTCAAATATGTTTTGTGCTCCTTTCTCTTTCTTCTCCTTCTGGGACCCTTACATTACCAATGCTTATATGCTTGATTTTTGTCCCAAAGATCCCTGAAACTATCCTCATTCTTAAATTTTTTAAATTATTATTATTTTTGCTTCTCAGCCTAGGTGATTTTCATGACCCTATCTTCCAGACTGCTGACCCATTCTTCTGCATTTGCTAACCTGTTATTGATTCTTTCTAGTGTATTTTTCATTTCAGTTATTGAATTCTTCTCTTCTGATTCTTTTTGATATTTTGTTTCTTGAGGTTATCATTATGTTTATCCGTTCTTGAGTTTAGTAAGCATCTTTATGACCATTACTTTGAACTCTCTATCTGGTAGATTGCTTATCCCTACTTCATTTAGTTCTTTTTCTGAGATTTGTCCTATTCTTTCATTTGGTACATATTCCTTTCTCTTTATGTCTGAATCTCTGTTTCCATATATTAGGAGTATCAGCTACATCTCCCAATCTTGAAGGAGTGGTCTTATGTAGATTGTGTCCTGTAGCACAGAAGCACGATTTCTCCTAATCACCAGAAACAGGCACTCCAGGGATGTCCTAGATGTGGACTGTGTGCACCCTGTTGTGACTGGGCCATGAATACTACAGGTATGCTGGTGGGTGGGACAGCTCCCAGTCCAGCTACTTATATGCCTGGCCATGACTATTTTGGGTGTACTGGTGGGTGAAGCTTGCCCCTAGTGCAGCTGGCTGAGAGGCCCAGGTGACTCTACCACAGGTGCACTGCTGGGCAAGGCTAGCTTCCAGTGTGGCTGCCGGTGACTATTGTAGGAGTGCTGGTGGGCAGAGGTGGCATATGTCTGAGGCAGAAGCCTCTTTGGCAGGGCCTTAATGCAGGCCAAGGCCATCTTCCAGGTACAGGAGGATAGGAGCTGATTTGGAGGGGTGTCTGCTGGAGCAGATGTGTTGGCCTAGGAGGATCCACCAGGGAATGCCAGAGAGGGGCAAGTGGTGCTAGCAAGGTAGATGGAGGGTGTTAGAAATGGTGCCCCGAGTGCTGGGCCAGCTAGCAAAAGTGTCAAAAAAAAAATGGCACCCACTAGAATTTCCATTCCCAGAGAAATTTCCTATAGATCCCTGCCCCTTCTGGTACATTCTCTTATTCAATAGCTCTCTTTTATCTATTGACTGGGTGCTTGCCAAAGTGATGCTTTTGTGCTGGATCTCAGAAGGAGTGAATTTGTCAGGTTCCTCAAGAGTGGAGTCTCTGTTTCCTATAGCCTTCCAGCTCTCTTGGAGATAAGCCCTACTGATTTTCAAAGCCAGATGTTATGGGGGCTTATCTTCCTCGTGTAGGTCTGCAGGACTGGTGTGCCTTATGTAGGGCTTGAAATCATCACTCCTCAAGAGGACCTCCACACCTGTGTTATCCCTCCAATTTATGGGTCACTGCACTGGTAGTGTGAGTCCTGAAAGACTGAGTATTTAGCTGTCTTACTCTTTTCAGTGTGGTATCTTTAGCTGTGGAAGAGCTATTCTGCTAGTCTTTAGGTCATTCTTAGAGTTGCTCTGTGTATAATTGTAGCCTCAGTGTGTTTATACAAGGAGGCGAGCTCAAGATCTTCCTATTCTGCCAACTTGATCCTCCCTCCCTTTGTCCATTTTTAAATTTATTTTTTGCTATTTAGTTGTATGAGTTCTTTGTATATTTTAGATCCTAACCCCTTATCAGACACATGGTTTGCAAATATGTTTTCACATTCTGTCTGTGTGTGTGTGTGTTTTTTTTTTATTTTGTTGATCATTTATTTTGCTGTGCAGAGCTTTTTAGTTTGAGGTAGTCCCACTTTATTAATTTTCTATTTTTCTGGTTGGGCTTTAGCTGTGATTTCCAAAAAATTATTGCAAAGATCCATGTCAAGGAATTCTTTTGTTTTCTTCTAGGAATTTCATGATTTCAGGTCTTACATTTAACTCTTTAATCCAGTTGTAGATCATTTTTGTAAGTGGTAAGATAAAAGTCAAGTTTCATTATTTTATATGTGAATATCCAATTTTCCCAGCACCATTTATTAAAGAGATTGTCTTCTCCATTGAGAATTCTTGGCTTCTTTGTCATATATTAGTTGACCTATATGCTGGGGTTTATTTTGGGGTTCTCAATTCTGTCCCATTGGTCTTTCTGGTTTTTCTTGCTTTGCTAGTACCATATTGTTTTAATTCCTATAGCTTTATAGTATAGCTTGAAAAGGAATTGTGATGTCTCTTGCTTTGTTCTTCTTTCTGAGAATTTATCCTATCAGAATCTTTTCCTAAAATTCCATGTAAACTTTAGGAGTATTTTGTCAATTTCTGTTAAAAAAAATCCATTTAAATCTTGATGGACATTGCATTAAATCTACAGATGGCTTTGGGTAGTACTGATATTTTTGTTGTTGTTCCAATAACACTGTTTTTTCTTAGTCATTTTTATTTTTATTTTTTAAATTCAATTAGCTAATATATAGTACCTCATTAGTTTTGGATGTAGTGATCAGTGATTCATCAGCTGCTTTTAACACCCAGTGCTCATCATTTCACATGCCTTTCTTAATGCCTATCACCTAGTTACCCATCCCCCCCATCCACCTCCCCTTCTGCAACCCTCAGTTTGTTTCCCAGAATCAAGTCTCTCATGGTTTGTCTCCCTCTCTAATTCTTCCCAGTTTTCTCTCCCTTCCATTATGATCCTCTGTGCTATTTCTTATATTCCACATACGAGTGAAACCATAAGATAATTGTCTTTTTCTGATTGCCTTATTTCACTTAGCATAATACCCTCCAGTTTCATCCACATTGATGTAAATGTAGGTATTCATCCCCTCTGATGGCTAAGTAATATTCCATTGTGTGTGTGTGTATGTATGTATATATATATATATATATATATATATATATATAT
>LNAC01000135.1:789677-812189 GCA_002007465.1 Ailurus styani
ATATATATATATATATATATATATATATATATATATATATATATATCTCACATGTTCTTTATCCATTATTCTGTTGAAGGACATCTTGGCTCCCTTCACAGTTTGGCTGTTGTGGACTTTGTTGCTATGAATATTGGGGTGCATGTGCCCCTTTGTTTCATTACATCTTTATCTTTGGGGTAAATACCCTGTAGTGCAATGGCTGGGTCATAGGGTAGCTCTATTTTTAACTTCCTGAGGAACCTCTATACTGTTTACTAGAGTGGCAGTACCAGCTTGCATTCCCACCAACAGTATAGGAGGGTTCCCCTTTCTTCACATCCTCACCAACATTTCTTATTTCCTGAGTTGTTAATTTTAGCCATTTGGACTGGTGTGACGTGGTATCCCATTGTGAGTTTGGTTTGTATTTTCCTGATGCTGAGTGATGTTGAGCATTTTTTCATGTGTCTGTTGGCCATTTGTAGGTCTTCTTTGGAGAAATGTCTGTTCATGTCTTCTGCCCATTTTCTGACTGGATTTTTTGCTTTTTAGGTGTTTACTTTGATAAGTTCTTTATAGATCTTGAATACCAGGCCTTTATCTGATATGCCATTTGTGCATATCTTCTCTAATTCCATTAGGTTGTCTTTTAGCTTTATTGACTATTTACTTTGCTGTGCACAAGTTTTTATTCTGATGAGGTCCCAATAGTTCATTTTTGCTTTTGTTTCCCTTGCCTTTAGAGATAGATCTTGCATTTCAGGGATAAATCCCATTTAATCATGGTAAATAATCCTTTGAATATGCTGCCAAAAAAGGCTACGAGCTTTGCTCTATAGACAGCAATATTTTGTTGGGAAATTTTGCATCTATATTCATCAAGCCTATTAGCCTCTATTTTTCTTTTCTAGTAATATCCCTATTCAGATTTTGTATCAAGATAATGCTGGTTTTATAAAGTGGATTGAGGACTGTTCCTTTCTCAGATTTTTTGAAAGAGCTTGAGAAGGATTGGTGTTAATTTTTCATTAAATGTTTGGGAAAATTCACCAATGAAGCCATCTAGTCTGGGCTTTTCACCAGTGAAGCCATCTAGTCTGGGCTTTTTTTGTCAGGTCGTTGTCGTCGTTGTCGTCGTTGTCGTCGTTGTCGTCGTTGTCGTCGTTGTCGTCGTTGTCGTCGTTGTCGTCTGTTTTTTAGTAGGCTCCATGCCCAGCATGAGGGGGCATGAACTCACAACCCTGAAATCAATACCTGAGCTGAGATCAAGAGTCAGACTCTTAACCAAGAGTTGAGCCCTTGTTGGGAGATTTTTTGATTATTGATTCAATCTCCTTAATAGTAATTGGGGTCTTAAAATTTTCTGTTTATTTTTTTCTGTTTTAATCTTGATAGGTTATATATTTCTAAGAATTTTTCCATTTCTGCTAGGTTGCCCAGGTTTTTGGCATAGAGTTATTCATAGTAACATCTCATGAGCCTTCTTATTTCTGTGATGTATGTTGTTTCATTCATTTTTCATTTATAATTTTACTGATTCAGTTCCCCTCTTTTTCCTTTGGTTACTGTGTTTGTCAATTTTATTTATCTTTCCAAAGAACCAGCTCTTAGTTTGGTTAATTTTTTTATTATACTTATGTTCTTTATTTCATTTATTTCTACTCTGATTTTTATTTTTTCCTTTCTTCTGCTAACTTAGGGCTTCATTCTTTGTCTAGTTACTTAAGGAGGAGAGGGATGTTGTTTATTTGGGATCATTTTTTTTCAACTACTTTTTTTATTTAATTCAATTAGCCAACATACAGTATATCATTAGTTTCAGATGTAATGTTTAGTGATTCATCAGTGGTGTATAACACCCAGTGCTCATCACATCACATGCCCTCCTTAATGCCCATCACTGAGTTATCCCATCCCCTCACCCAGCTCCTCTTTCAGAACCCTGTTTCCCAGAGAAATAGCTTAGAGGATCATAGGGGAAGGGAGGGAAAGCTGAATGGGATCATTCTTCTTAATGTAGGCCTTTATTGCTATGAACTTCTTTCTTAGGACTGCTTTTGCTGCATCCCATAAGATTTTATGTTGTGTTTTCATTTTTTTGGTCTCAACTTTTTTGAAAAATTTTTCTCAGTAAAGTCTTTACCCCTATTTTATTTCTGAAGTACATCTTCACCAAGTATAGAATTTTGAGTTGATGGTTTTATCTTTCAATACTTTGAATGTGTCATCCCATTTTTTTCTGGCCTAGAAAGTTTCTGTTGAGAAATCTGCTCATAGTCTTATGGGTGTTCCCCTGTATGTAACTTCTCAGGCTTACTAGATGTTCAGGACCAGGTTCTATGGTTAGTAATAGATGGGGTCATGAATTAGCTTCCCTGCCCTGGACGGGACCCAGGGCATGTATGCCTTATTGTTTGCCTGAATTGGGCAAGAATATGCACTGAATTCTCTGGTCAGGTGAGGCCGCCGATTTTGATCTGCAGTTGGGGAAAGTCACAAGCTGTGCTTTTTACTCAAGTGTCACTGTGATGAGGGCTATTGGATGGGCTACACATCTTCCCAAATGTTCTGGTGATGTTCACTAGGCTGAAGGCAATATTCAGCAATGAATGGAGGCATGTATTAGTTTCTCTGTCAGAGCATAATAGGAGAAACAGTTCTTAAGCAGGTGAAGTTCTTTGCTCATTGTTCTAACTTAAGCTGACTGTGGTCAAGTTCTCTGGCCAAAAAAGGCCACGAGCTTTGCTCTATAGACAGCCATGCCTGCCTCTCTCTCTGCTTAAGTGATACTGGCTTACACAGCTTCCAGGTATTATTGCCAACCCACTTGGTCACATGGTGCCGGAGATACTCCAAAGAAGGTGAGGCTATGTTACAGCTCCCTTGTCTGTGCAGGATGAGGAGAAACCACATCAGGCCTATCCTAGTTTTTCCCAGACAGAATTTCTGGTTAGGATAAGCTCAGCCTAGGCTAGGAATTTACTCCCCTGCCTGGGTGTAGCAGGGAAACTCTCCATGCCTATTACTGGCTTTGCTTTAGGAAGGTTCAGCTCTGCCTACTCACCCCTCAGTTCAGGCAATGCTGGTCCGATGGGGCCTGGCAACCCCTGCAATCCCCATAAGACAAGACCAGAGTAGGGGCTCCTACATAGTAATCCACAGTGTTATGGGGTGGAGAACACTAGTTGTCCCCCTGGGTGTTGGTTTTCTCTTTCCCACTGGAGGAACCAGAAGCTCAGTGGAGACATCTCTCAATGGGCAATCCAATCACTGTGTAATCACTTCTCTAACTCTTTCTAATTCAGTCTGTATTTGTCTCTGTTGTATAGGGTTGTGCTTCAAACTCATCCCCCATATTTTAGGACCTTTTGATGGTGTCTTGTTCATGAATGATTGTTAGTTCCTCTTGTTGAGAGGGAGCAATGTCAAGAATTCCTGTGTCACATCTTAGTGATGTTGCTCTCTAGATCTGATCCACAGGCTTCACCATATATAGCTGAGGGCAGAGAATGTGTGCTTTCTGTGGGCATTTGGTGGCCAGGTGGGATGAAGAAGCTGAGTCCACACCACTCTTAGTCAGAGGGATTGGTGAGAAGACAAGGATGAAGGGACTTCTTATTCTAAAATGTAATGCTGAGGTCAAATAGGAGAAACTTCTGATGTAAAATCTCTTAAAGCAATCTCTCTACAGACATAGCCAAGAGACCTGTATACCCTCTCATCATCCCTACATAGAGACAATATAATAAAGAAGAACATGGGTATTAACTCAACCACTGGTTTTGGCCCTGATTCTGCCTCTTTCTCAGTTTGGCCCCCTGGGCAAATATCCAATGAGCTGAACCTTATTTTTTTCATATGTATGACAAGGATAGCATCTCTAGGAAATATTATGAGGATTAAATGCAATCTTGTGTATGTAGTGCTTGGCAAGGAGTGAGTATTCAGTAAATAGTAGCTACTATTATTGTTGCTGTAGAAGACTTTCAATTCAGAAGAGTTTTTAGAGTAATTCCAGTTTTTCTATAAAGACATCCTTCCATTTGGCTCACAGAGACATAATGCCTGTGAGTCCACAGGTTTCTCCTCCTATTTTCTCTTCCTTATTAACTCAAACACCTCAAATGATGCTACAAATAGTCATTTGGTTTTCAGAAAGTATGAGAGGAACATGATTTCATTAAGCTTCTGCTGCCATATAGATTATGAATAATTTTAATGGCCACAAACGTTTAAGCCTGAGCTCTTCAATGCACCACTGCTCATGCCAACCCCACACAGCAGCTCATTATCCCAGAGTTGTTTGGTTCAGGTCTTTGAATGGATCTGAAATCTCTGGACACCAAGGGATGATGGGTTGACTCGGAAAACAGCTTGACCATCAACAATCTAACAATCACAAAATAGCCATAAAGTGATGTTTGTGTGTGTTGTGATACTGGTGTCATTCATGGCAGCCAAGTAAATTATGGAAGTGTCACACAGTTAAATCTGGGTAGTTCATCAGATGGACTGGCCTATAGAGACCTGCAAGGGAAACATAGAACAATTCTTTCTAGATGAAGTAAATCTGATAAGCGTTTTCAGTTTCCTGGCAAAAGTCACATTAAGAGATCTAGGAAACCAAAAGTCCGTTCCTGTTCCCTTTTACTCCTTTAAACAAGTTCCTGCTGGGCACATTTTGGGAGTTAGGTTATACTTGGCCAACAGATGTAATCAATCTAATGGAGGCACTTATTGATCTAAATAAAGTCTTTTTTGTTTTGTTGGGTTTTTTTGTCTGTTTGTTTTTGGAGGGATTTTGAAAAGATCATCATAGAACTAAGAACTAACCATTAATATGTAAATGTGGCATTACCATTTCCATCTCTCTGGCTGAACCTTTTATGTTGCCCTAAACCACCCCATTCTGGCTCTAATCCAGAATTTCTATACTGCCTAGTGTGGTCTATGTTCCCAAAGGTCCTAGCTTTCTCTACCCTTTCTGTTCTCATCAGGAAGCTGCTCTCCATTAGAGATTGAGAATTTAAAAAAAAGACATCAAGTCAAATTCATAATTGGTGAAATTTCAGGCTGAGTAAAAAGGAAAAATAAAGTTTCAGAAGGGGGCTCTCGGTCAGATTTTTCTGAACTATTGCTTTTGTTTCACAGCTTTTTAAATGCTTTTTCTTAAGAATTCATTTATTCTTCAACTGGTATTTACTGAGACACTAAAATATTGTGATCACTATTCTGGGAGTTTAAATGCATCAGTAAATAAAGATCTCTAACCTTGGGGAGCAGAATGAGAGACTACATACCAGACATAGGTATATTTTATAGAGTTAGAAAGTGACACCTGCTTTGAGGAAAAAAAAATAACAGGGTTAGGGGAATTAAGAGTGCTGGGTAGATGGGTTGATTTGCAAATTTATTTTTTTAATTAAAGTATAATTGACACACAACATCTCATTCGTTTCAGGTGTATATCATAGTAATTAGATATTTTTATACATTATAAAATAATTACCACGATAAGTCTAGTTACTGCCATCATACAAAGTTACAATGTTATTGACTATATTCTCTATGCTGTACATTACAATCCCATGACTTTGTTTTATAACTGGAAGTTTGTACCTCTAAATCACCTTTATCTATCTTGTCCACCCCCAACCACCCCATTTGAAAATATGGTTTTCCATACTGGCTACACTAAACTTATATTCCCACCAACAAGGTATAAGCAATTCCCTTCTCCCACAACCTTGCCAGCACTTGGTACTTGTGTTGTTTTGATACTAGCCATTCTCATAGGCATGAGGAGATATCTCATTGTGGTTTTGATTTGCATTGTCCTGATAATTAGTGATGTTGAGCATCCTTTCATGTGCCTGGTGGCTTTCTATATGTCTTCTTTGGAAAATGTCTAGTTAAGTCCTCTGCCTATTTTTAAAGTCATGTTGTTTGTTTATTAGCTGTTGAGTTGTAGAAGTTCTTTATGTATTTTGATATTACTCCTTACTGGATATATGATTTGCAGATGTCTTCTTTCATTCAAAAAATTGCATTTTGTTTTGTTGATGGTTTCCTTTGTTATGCAACAGCTTTTAAGCTTGGTGTGATTCATTTGCTTATTTTAACTTTTATTGCCCTTGCCTGAGTGGACTGGTTAAAATAAATGCTGCCAAGACTGATGTCAAATAGCTTACTGCCTATGTTTTAATCTAGGAATTTAATAGTTTCAGTCTTACATTCAGTCTTTAATCTGTTTGAATTTACTTTTGTGTATGGTATAAGATAATGGTCCAGTTTTATTCTTTTGCATGCAACTGTCCAGTTTTCCTAGCACCATTTGTTGAAAAAACTGCATTTTCATTATTGTATATTCTTGCCTCCTTTTTTAAAGATTAATTGACCATATAAGTGTGAGTTTATTTCCAGTTTCTCTAATCTGTGCCATCAATCTATGTGGCTCTTTTTGTACCAGCACCATAGAGTTTTGATTACTATAGATTTGTAATATAGTTTTGAAATCAGGGAATGTGATATCACCAGCTCCTTTCCTCTTTCTCAAAATTCCTATAGCTATTCAGAGTCTTTTGTGGCTCCATAGAAATTTGAGGATTATTTGATCTAGTTTTGTGTGTAAAAAAAAACAAACAAAAAAAACCACCATTTTTGATAGAGATTACCCCCCAAGTATAACACATGATAAATAATGATTCTCAGTATTTCTGTTGTATCAGTTGTAACTTCTCTTTTATTTCTGATTTTATTTATTTGAGCTCTTGCTCTTTTTTAATGAGCCTATCTAAGGGTTTTTCCGTTTCATTTTTCTAAGAACCAGCTCTTAGTTTCATTGATCTTTTCTGTTGTTGTTTTAGTCTCTACCGTGTTAATTTCCAATCTGATCTTTATTATTTCCTTCTTTCTATTAACTTTGGGCTTTATTTATTCTCTTTTTTTGTTGTTCTTTTAAGTGTAAAGTTAGATTATTTGGGATTTTTCATGATTCTTTAATTAGTCCTATATCACTAAACTTCCCAGTTAGAGTTGCTTTTCTGATTTCTCATAGATTTGGGGAAATTGTGTGTGTGTGTGTGTGTGTGTGTGTGTCTGTGTGTGTGTGTTTTAATCACAAATAAATGCTTAGTTGGGATCCCAGTAAACTTATTAAATGCCAAATATATTTCTTTCCTTCATAAATTAATTTATTATGTTAAACTGTGTGTAGATATTATCTCATTTAATTCTCAAAAACTTATTTTGAAATTATGCTATGCAGAGCTCCTCATCATTTCATCAACTCCATAAATATTTCTCTGAGGAACTTCTAAATATATCCTTAATTAAAATTTGACTTCATACTTTTGTCAAAATATTTATATTGATTGTAAGTAATGCAAAGCCTAGTTTTCTCCCTTTTTTAAATTTTGTTACTTTATTTCATCATAAGTGTACTCTTTAATCCCCATCCCCTGTTTTATCCAGCCCCCTGACCACCTCCCCCCTGGTAACCATCAGATTTTTCTCTGTAGTTAAGAGTCTATTTCTTGGTTTGTCTTTTTTTTTCCTTTGCTCTTTATTTTGTTTCTTAAATTCCATATACAAGTAAACTCGTATATTATTTCTCTTTCTCTGAATTATTTCCCTTACATTATTTTTTTAGATTATTTATTTATTTATTTGAGAAAGAGAGCAGAGTGAGAGACAGTTTTTAAGTAGAGGTGGGGGGAGATGGAGAAGCAGACTCCCCACTGAGCAGGGAGCCTAAGATGGGGCTGGATCCCAGGACCCTAGGATCATGACCTGAGCTGAAGGTAGATAACCAATTGAGCCACCCAGGCATCCTTCCCTTAGCATTATGCCCTCTAACTCTATCCATGTTGCAAATGGCAAGATTTCATTCTTTTTTATGGCTGAATAATATTCCATTGTGTATATATATATATATGTATATCACATCTTCTTTATGTGCTTTCACTTTCATTTGTCTCAAAGTATTTTTAAAATTTTCTCTTTAATTTCTTCATTGACCCCTTGGTTGTTTAGTAACATGTTGTATAGTTTCCACATGTTCATGTTTTTCCCAGTTTTTAAAAATTGATTTCTAGTTTCTTATTGTTTGGTTGGAAAAGATGCTTGGTATGATGTCAGTCTTCTTGAATTTATAGAGACTTGTTTTATAGTATAACACATGATCTATGCTGGAGAACATTCCAGGTGCAGCTGAAAAGAATATGTATTCTGTGTTGAAAAAGAAAACTGAAGCTGGAGGTGTCACAATACCAGACTTTAAGCTGTATTATAAAGCAGTAATCAAGACAGTATGGTACTGGCACAAAAACAGACAAACAGATCAATGAAACAGAATGGAGAACCCATAAATGGACACTTGACTCTATGGTCAACTAATCTTCAACAAAGCAGGAAAGAATATCCAGTGGAAAAAAGATAGTCCTTCAATAAATGGTGTTGGAAAAATTGCACAGCCACATGTACATGAAACTGAACCATTCTCTTATACCATACACGGAGATAAACTCAAAATGGATGAAAGACCTGAATGTGAGACTGGAATCCATCAAAATCCTAGAGGAGAATATAGGAGCAACCTCTTTGACCTTGGCTACAGCAACTTCTTACGAGACAGGTTTCTAAAGGCAAAGGAAATGAAAGCAAAAATGAACTATTGGGACCTCATCAGGATAAAAAGCTTCTGCACAGCAAAGTAAATAGTCAACAAACCTAAAAGGAAACATATGGAATGGGAGAAAATATGCACAAATGACATATCAGTTAAAGAGCTGGTATTCAAGATCTATAAAGCACTTAACGAAGTAAACACCCAAAAAGCAAAACATCTAGTCAGGAAATGGGCAGACCATATGAACAGACATCGGGCACCTGGGTGGCTCAGTGGGTTAAAGCCTCTGCTTTATGCTCAGGTCATGATCTCAGGGTCCTGGGATCGAGGCCCGCATCGGGCTCCCTGCTCAGCGGGGAGCCCTCTTCACCCCCCCCCCCCGCCCCGCTCCCAAGCCTCGNAGGAAATAAGAAATGTTGGTGAGGATGCAGAGAAAGGGGAACCCTCTTACACTGTTGGTGGCAATGAAAACTGGTGCAGCTCTGGAAAACAGTATGGAGGATCACCAAAAGTTAAAAATAGAGTTACCCTATGACCCAACAATTGCACTACTAGGAATTCATCCAAAGGATACCAACAGAGCGATTTGAAGGGGCCCACACACCCCAGTGTTTATAGCAGTAATGTCCACAATAGCCAAATGTGGAAAGAGACCAGATGTCTATTGACAGATGAATGTATAAAGATGTTGGTATGTATATGTGTGTAGATATACATAATGAAATATTACTCAGCAATCAAAAAGAATGAAATCTTGCCACTTGCAACAATGTGGATGGAACTAGAGGATATTTTGTCAAGTGAAATAAGTCAGTCAGAGAAAGACAAATACCATATGATCTCACTCATATGTGGAATATAAGAAACGAAACATGAACATAGGAGAAGGGAAGGGAAAATAAGATAAAAACAGGGAGGCAAACTATAAGAGACTCTTAACTATAGAAACAAACTGAGGGTTTCTGGAGGGGAGGCGGATGGAGCAATGGGTAAATTGGGTGATGGACATTAAGGAGGGCACTTGATGTAATGAGTACAGGGTGTTATATGCAACTGATGAATCACTAAATTCTACACCTGAAACTAATAATACACTATATGTTAACTAAATTGAATTTAAAAATTTTTTAAAAAATGTATTTTCAGTTTTTGATGAAATATTGTGTATAGATCTATTACATTTATGTAGTCTAATGTGTTAAAGTCAATGTTTCCTTATCTTCTGACTGGATAATCTATCCATTGATGTAAGTGATGTGTTAAAATCCCCCACTATTACTATATTACTGTCAATTCCTCCCTTTATGTCTATTAATATTTGCTTTATATACTTAAGTCCTCCTATGTTGGGTGCCTGAATAATTGTTATATCCTCTTGTTGGGTTGATCTCTTTATCATTATGTAATGTCCTTCTCTGTCTCTTGATACCACCTTTGTATAAAATCTGTTTTGTTTGATATGAGTATTGCTCTTTTTGTTTCCACTTGCATGAAATTATTTTCATTTTCAGGCTGTATGTGTCTTTAGATCTGGAGTGAATCTCTCATAGGCAATATATACATGTCTTGTATCCATTTAGACACCCTATGGTTCTTGGAGCATTTAGACCATTTACATTTAAGGTAATAATTGATGGGCATGTACTTATTGCCATTTTGTTCATTCTTTTCTGGTTGTTTGTAGTTGTTCTCTGTTCCTTTCTTATTCTCTTGATCTCTTCCCTTATGACTTGACCATTTTCTTTAGTGTTATGTTTAGGTTCTTTCTCTGTATTTTTGCACATTTGTTGTAGGTTTTTGTTCTGTGTTTACCATGAGGTTCATACATATTGACCTATAGAAAGATGTCTATTTTAAGCTGATAGTCTTTTAAGTTTTCTAAAAGTACTACATTTTTACTACCCTGCCCCACTTTTTGTTTTTGACATCATCTTTTACATTTGTTTAATTTTAGATTTCCCTTAACTACTTACCATAGTGATAGTTGATTTTATTGTTGCCTTTTAGCCTTCATACTAGCTTTTTAAGTGGTTGATCCTGCCTTTATTATATGTTTTCTAGTTATACCCTTTTCTTTTGCACTTAAAGAAGACCCTTTAACATTTCTTGTAAGACCATTTAGTGGTAATGAGATCCTTTAGCTTTTGCTTGTCTGAGAAACCATCTCTCCAATTCTGAATGAAAAGTTAGCTGGGTAGAGTATTCTTGAATGGAAGTTTTTCTGTGCAGCACTTTAAATATATCCTTTGACTTGCTTCTGGCTTACAAAGCATCATATGAAAAACCAGATGATAGTCCTATGAGGATTCCCTTGGATGTGACTCTCTTGATGCTTTTTAAAGATTCTTTAAGTTTTGCCATTCACATTAAATTATGTCTTGGTATGGATATTTTTGGGTTCTTCTTGAGTGGGACTCTGTGTATTTCCTGAACCTGGACGTCTGTATTCTTGCCCAGGTCAAGGATGTTTTCAGGCATTATTTCTTCAAGTAAGTTTTTTTTTGTTTTTTTGGTTTTTTGTTTTTTTGTTTTTTGTTTTTTAAAGATTTTATTTATTTTATTTGTCACAGAGAGAGAGATTACAAGTAGGCAGAGAGGCAGGCAGAGAGACAGGGAGAGGAGGAAGCAGGCTCCCTGCTGAGCAGAGAGCCCGANTTTCAGGCATTATTTCTTCAAGTAAGTTTTATTGCCATTCTCTTTCTCTCTCTCTTTTTTTTTCCCTCCTTCTTGGACCTCTGTAATATGAATGTTTATATACTTGATGTTTTCCCAGAAGTCTCTTTAAACTATCTTCATNTTTTATTGCCATTCTCTTTCTCTCTCTCTTTTTTTCCCTCCTTCTTGGACCTCTGTAATATGAATGTTTATATACTTGATGTTTTCCCAGAAGTCTCTTTAAACTATCTTCATTTTAAAATTCTTTTTTCATTTTGCCTCTGTGATTGGGTGATTTCCACTATTTTGTCTTCCAGATCATTCATCTGTTCTGTATCATCAAACCTGCTGTTTATGTTTTGTANCTTTGTAACATATCTTTTATTTTAGTTACCATATTCTCTATGATTGGTTCTTTATCTTTTTATTGAAATATTGGCACACAATGTTACTTTAGTTTTAGGNTTTTGTAACATCTTTTATTTTAGTTACCATATTCTCTAACTATGATTGGTTCTTTATCTTTTTATTGAAATATTGGCACACAATGTTACTTTAGTTTTAGGTGCACAAAATAGTTATTCAACAAGTCTATACTTTATGCTCACCACAAGTGTAGCCACCATCTGTCACCATATAACACTATTAGTATACGATTGACTATATTCTCTATGCTGTACCTTTCATCCTCATGACTTATTCATTCCATCACTAGAAGCCTATATCTCACTCCTTTTCATCCATTTTGCCCAACTTCCCACACCCCTCCCTTCTGGCAACCATAAGTTCTCTAGATTTATGAATTTGTTTCTGTTTTTCATTTTTTTAATTTCACATATAACTGAAATCATATTTGTCTTTGACTTACTTAACTTAGCATAATACCCTCTAGGTCAATCCATATTGTTTCAGATGGCAGGACCTCATCGTTTCTTATGGCTGAATAGTAGTTCATTTTATATATATGCATCACATCTTCTTTATCCATTCATCTATCAGTGAATATGTGGGTTGCTTCCATTTCTTGGCTATTGCAAATAACGCTGCAATAAACATAGAAATGCATATATCTTTTTGAATTAGTATTTTCATCTCTTTAGGATAAACACCAAGTCATAGAATGACTGGGACATTTGGTATTTCTATTTTTGATTTTTTGAGAAAGTTCCATACTGTTTTCCACAGTGGCTGCATCAACATATATCCCTTCATTAATTCTTATATTTTCTAACTCCTTGTTGAAGTCCTCACTGTGCTCCTTTGTTCTCCTCAGTTTGATTAGCATTTTTATGATTCTTACTTTGAACTCTTTATTGGGTAAATTGCTTATCTCCATCAGGAATCCCTCCTTCCCCCCATGGTTTTATCTTGTTCTTTCTCTTGAAACATATTCCTCCATCTACTCCTTTTGTTTGACTTTTTGTGTATTTTTTCTAAAAATTAGGCAGAACAGGTACCTCTCCCAATCCTGAAGGAGTGGCTTTGTGTAGTAGTGTTGCCTGTGTAGATGGTATGTGACTGACAGCTTTGGCGGCAGTATAGGTCATGGAGTTCCCAGGCCTTGTTGTGTCACAGCCAGTTTGCCAGGACAGCTGCAACTAGAGTATATGTGGGCCAGGTGGTTCTGGTGCAATGCACACCAGAACCACCTTGATGGGACAACTCGGGGTAGGGAGTACATGGGTTGAGCTGTCCCTGCATGTGTCATGCCAGGGCCTCATTGATGGGATGGCTGTAGCATAAGTGGGCAGAGCAGGCCAGGAATCCCAGGGTCCACTTCCTCAGGACCACAATGGCAAGGTGGCTGGAGCACATGCAGAGGTCCCAGTGTGACATACCTTGGCCACTATGGCTGGAAAATTGGGTCAGGTGAAGAACTGGGGTTCTTGGGCCATGTGTCACCTCAGGGTTTTCTTGGCAGGACAGCTGGGGCTGGAGCAGACATAGGCAGGAGTTGTCCCAGTGTTCATTGCCCTGGGGCTACCCTGGCAGGACAACTGGAGTTGGATAGCTGCGGGCTAGCTGTTATTGGGACATGCCATGCTTGACAGGATGGCTGGGTTGAGTGCAGGCCAGGGGAGACAGAGAATGTACCATTCTGGGGCAGCCTTGGTGGGATGGAGGGAGCTGGTGTAGGCAAGGGACCTGGGATTGGCTAGAGTGGCCCTAGCATGCCAGCTAAAATGCTTGGACTCTGCTCCCATCTGTACTACCAAGATGGGGAGGGATGTTAAAAAAAAAAAGTGGCACTGACTGGCCCCTCTGACCCTAGAGAGATTTCCAGAAGTTCCCCACCCATTTGGTGGAGGTTCTAGGGTTAGATGGATTTTCTTCACTTACAGTCCAGTTGCCCTTCAAACCAAGAGGTTTTACTTTTAATGTATTTTTTAAAGTAATATTGTCCCAATGTGCTTACTTAACCTAAACATTATATTTTAGCTTTACCTATTTAAAAAATAAAAGCTTTGAGATTTCTTTTAAATGTCTCTTAATTTATAGATTCCTCTCCCTTTCATTTGCTGGTAACTTATCTGTTGAAGAATTCAGGCCATGTGACATACAAAGTTTCATGCAGTCTAATTTTTCTGATTTCATATTCTTGGTGTGGCTCCATGTATTTTTGTGTCCTTGATATTTCCTGAAATTGGCAGCTAGACTCAAAGGCTTGATCAAACTCATATTTGATCTCTTTACCAAGACTGTAGGCAGCTTTGTTTTCTCACCAGGAAACATACTATCTGTTGTCTCTCTTTTTGAGATGTCAGCAGTCACTGAGACTGATGGCCTAGATCCATTTAATTCATTAGAAGTTGCAATTTGGGCACCTGGGTGGCTCAGTCAGTTAAATGTCTGCCTTCAGCTCAGGTCATGATCCCAGAGTCCTGGGATCAAGTCTCACATCAGGCTCCCTGCTCAGCAGAGAGTCTGCTTCTCCGTCTACCCCTTCCCCCTGCTTGTGATCTGTCTTTCTCTCTCTCTCTTCCTCCCTCTCTCAAATAAATAAATCTTAAAAAAGAAAAGTCACAATCTTTTACTTTTATTTACTGGAATAGATTTATAAAGAGATACTTCCTTCCTCTACTATGGGCTATCCATAGTACACTTCATGTAGCACATGCACAATAAATGCTTGATTCTTTCCCTTCATTCCCTGATTTTGAAAACAAATAGCTGATTCCCTGTTATTCTTTGAAACTGACCAATTAATCTCTTTGTTAAAAAAATCAGTGTACTTTTGGATTTAAAAGTGTTACAAGTTGTTTTGTTTTGTTTTTCAAATAGAGCGGTTTATTTTACTTAATTGAAGTAAAGTTGACACACAATATTGTGTTTCAGGTGTACAACAGCGTTTCCACAATTCTACACACTACACAATGCCACCTACATAAGTGTAGTTACTATCTCTTCATCATAAAAAGTTATTAAAGTATTATTTATTTCATTGTGTTGTACTTTTCATCTCAGTGACTTATCTATTTTATAACTGGAAATTTATACCTCTTATCTCCTTCACCTGTTTCACCCATCCTCCCACTATCCTCCCATCTGCACCCCCCAATTTCTTCTTGCATTTGAGATTGTTTCTGGTTTGGTTTGTTTTTTAGATTCCACATATAACTGAAATCATATGGCATTGGTCTTTCTTAGTATGACTTATTTCACTTAGCATGATACTCTCTAGGTCCATCCATGTTGCTGCTAATGGTAATATTTTTTTATGGCTGAGTAATAGTCCTGTGTATGTATGTGTATCACATCTTTAACCATTCCTCTATTGATGAACACTAGGTTGATGTGAAATCTTGGCTATTGTAAATAATGCTGCACTAAACATAGGCTGCATGTATCTTTTTGAATTAGTGTTTTTGTTTCCTTCAGGTAAATACCAAGATGTGGAAATACTTAGTCCTTTGGTATTTCAATTTTTAATTTGTTGAGGAACCTCCATGCTGTTTTTTATATCAACTGCACCAATTTACCTTACCCCCAACAGTGTGTAAGAGTTCCCCTCTTGTTCGTATCAATGCTAATACTTGTTACTTTTTTCTTTTTGATACTAATCTTTCTGACTGCCATGAAGTGATATCTCACTGTAGGTTTGATTTGCATTTTACTGATGATTAATGATGTTGAGCACCTTTTCATAGGTCTGTTGGCCATTTGTGTGACCCTATTCAGTTCTCTGTCCATTTTTTAATCTAAGTGCTTATTTAATCAGTGTTGAGTTGTAGGAGTGTCTTTTTTAAGATTTTATTTATTTGAGAGAGGGAGGATGGGGGAGAACACAGAGGGAGAAGTAGACTAAACCTGCTGAGTAGAGAGCCTGATGTAGGGCTCCATCCCAGGACCCTGGGATCATGATCTGAGCCAAAGCCAGATACTTAACTGACTGAGCCACCCAGCACCTGAGTTGTAGGAGTTTCTAATATATTTTGGATATGAATTTTTTTTTGATATATCATTTGCCAGTATTTTCTGCCATTCAGTAGGTTGCCTCTGGGTTTTTTTGATGGTTTCCTTCACTATGCAAAAATCTTTTTGGTTTCATGTTGTTCCGGTAGTTATTTGCCTGTTTTGCTTTGGCTANTGGTTTATTTTACTTAATTGAAGTAAAGTTGACACACAATATTGTTTCAGGTGTACAACAGCGTTTCCACAATTCTACACACTACACAATGCCACCTACATAAGTGTAATTAGGCCTCATAAGATTAATTTGGAAGATTTCCTTCCTCTTCAACGTTTTAGAATAGTTTGAGATGTATAGGTATTTGTTCTTTATGTATTTGGTTGAATGCACCTGTGAAATCATCTGGTCCTGGACTTTTGTTTGCTGGAAGTTTTTTGATTAATAGCCAATGTTGATACTAATAATGTGTCTGTTTGGATTCTCTAATCCTGATTTAGTTTGTAAGGTTGTATGTTTTTAGGAATGTATCCATTTCTGATAAGTTATATAACATATAATTCTTCTTAGTAGTCTCTTATAATTCTTTGCATTTTTGTGGTATCAGTAGTAACTTCTCCCCTTCCATTTTTAATTTTATTTATTTGAGTCCTTTCTCTCTCTCTCCCTCTCTCTCTTTTCTCGATGAGTCTGGCTAAAGATTTTTCAATTTTGTTTATTTTCATCCAACAAGATCTTAGTTCCATTGATTTTTTTTCTATTTTATAGTTTCTATTTTATTTCCACTCTAATCTTTATTATCTCTTTCTCTTATTAACTTTGAGTTTTCTTTATTCTTTTTTTTTCTAATTCCTTTAGGTGTAAGGTTAGGTTGTTTATTTGAAAGTTTTCTTGTTTCTTGAGGTCAGCCTGTGTTATAAACTTCTCTTATAGAACAGTTTTTACTGCATCCCAAAGATTTTGAACTGGGGTTTTTTTTCCCATTTTTATTTGTCTTGAGGTACTTTTTAAATTTTCCTCCTTGATTCCTTTGTTGACCCATTGGTATTTGGTAGCAAGTTTTGTAACCTCTCTACATGTTTGTTTTTTCCAGTTTCCTTCTTGTAATTGATTTCTTGTTTTATACCAGTGTGATCAGAAAAGATGCTTGAAATGATTTCAATCTTCTTAAATTTACCAAGAGTCGTTTTGTGGCCTAATGTGATCTGCCTTGGAGAATGTTCCACGTATGCTTGAAAAGAATGTGTGTTCTGTTTTGGGGTGAAATGTTCAATGTATATTTGTTAAGTCCATGTGGTTTAATGTGTCATTTAAAACCACTCTTTCCTCATTGATTTTCTGTCTAGATGATGTATCCATTGATGTAAGTGGTGTGTTACAATTCCTTTATTGCATTACTGTCAATTCCTTCCTTTATGTTTGTTAATATTTGCTTTATATAATTAAATGTTTCCACTTTGGGTGCATAAATATTACAATTCTTATGTCTTCTTGTAGGATTGGTCCCTTTATCATTATGTAATGTCTTTCTTTATCTCTTGTTATAGTCTTTGTTTTAAAGTCTATTTTGTTAGATGTAAATATTGCTAACCCAGCTTTTTTTTTTTTTTTGCTTCCATTTGTATGAAATGTATTTTTTTCCCCATGCCTTTAGTTTGAGTCTGTATGTGTCTTTAGGTCTGAAGTGAATCTCTTGTAAATAGCATGAAAATCGTTTTGGTTTGTTTTTGGTTTTGTTTTTTTTCATTTTGTCACCCTATGTCTTTCAATTGGAGCATTTAGACTATTTACATTTAAAGTAATTATTGACAGGTATGTATGTATTGCCATTTTGTTACTTGTTTTCTGATTGTTTTATAGTTCTCTGTTCCTTTCTGTTTCTCTTGCTTTCTGCCCTTGTGATTGGTGACTTTAGTGTTACACTTTTTCTCTTTTTCTCTGGTATGGTTTTGTTTTGTGGTTACCATGAGTTTCCTTGGGAAAATTCTATGTTTATAGCAGTCTATATTAGGTTGATGGTTACTTAAGTTCAAATGCATTCTAAAAGCATTACATTGTTATTCCTCCCTCTCCATATTTAATGTTTATGATGTCCTATTTTACATGTTTTCATTTGGTGTATCCCTTAACTAAAGTTTTAGATTTAATTGATTTTACTGCTTTTGTCTGTTAATGTTCATACCAACTTTGTAAGTGATCGACCTACTACATTTACTATATGTTTGCTTTTATATCTGAAATGTTTTCCTTTCATAATTTTTTACTTCCAGTTATGGCTTTTCATTTTCTGACTTCTTTAAAGAAGTCACTTTAAAATTTTTATGGGGCTGGTTTAATGGTGACGAACTTTTTAAACTTTTGTTTGTCTGAGAAACTCTTTATCTTTCTTTCAATTCTGAGTGATAATCTTGCCAGGTAGAGTATTCTTTGTTGTAGGTTTTTCCATTCAGCACTTGGATTATATTATGCCACTCTCTTCTGGCCTACAAAGTTTCTTTTTTTTTTAAGATTTTATTTATTTATTGGACACAGAGAGACAGATCAGATCACAAGCAGGCAGAGAGGCAGAGAGATAGGAGGAAGCAGGCTCCTGCTGAGAAGGGAACCCGATGCCGGCCTCGATCCCAGGACCCTGAGATCATGACCTGAGCCGAAGGCAGAGGCTTTAACCCGCTGAGCCACCCAGGCGCCCAAAGTTTCTTTTTTTTTTTTAAGATTTTATTTATTTATTGGACACAGAGAGAGAGCTCAGATCACAAGCAGGCAGAGAGGCAGAGAGATAGGAGGAAGCAGGCTCCTGCTGAGAAGGGAACCCGATGCCGGCCTCGATCCCAGGACCCTGAGATCATGACCTGAGCCGAAGGCAGAGGCTTTAACCCACTGAGCCACCCAGGCACCCTGGCCTACAAAGTTTCTGCTCAAAAATCAGCTGATAGGATTTATAGGGTATCCTTTGTATGTAACTATTTGCTGTTAAAGATTCTCTCCTTATCTTTAATTTTTCACATCTTATAATGTGTGCGTGGATCTCCTTGGGGTTTTCTTGTTTGGGGATCTCTGTGATTCTTTGTCCTGAACGTCTTGTGTTTTTTGTTTGTTCGTTTGTTGCCAGGTGAGGGAAGTTTCCAAGCATTGTTTCCAGTCAAATAAGTTTTCTGTTCCTTTCTCTTTTCTCCTTTTGGAACCCCAGTAATGAGAATGTTAGTACACTTGTTGTCCTGGTGGTCTCTAATTTATTTTTAAAATTCTTTCTCCTTTTTGCTCTTCAGTTTGGTTTCTGTCCACTACCCTCTTTTTCAGATCACTGATTCTTTTTTCTGTATTGTCTAATCTGCTGTTTATTCCCTCTAGTGTATCTTTCATTTCACTTAACTGTATTCTTCAGCTTTGATTTGTTCTTTTTTATATTTTCTCTTTCTCTTTTTTGGTGGGGGGGGGTGTGGGTTCACTGAGTTCATCCATTTTCCTCTCAAGTCTGGTGAGAATCTTGGTTACCATTGCTTTGAACTCTGTTAGGGTGATTGCTTATCTCTGTTTCATTTTGGGTTGTTTTTTTTTTTTCTGAGATTTTATCTTGTTGATTTGGAACATATGGTTCTGTCTTTTCATTTTTGTCAGAATCTGTGTTTGTTTTTATGTATTAGATAGGTAAGCTACTTTTCCTAGTCTTGAAAGCAGTGGTCTTATGAAGAAGGTGTCCTGTTGGACCCAGTAGCATAATCTCTCCTGATCATCAGATTCAGGTGATCTAAGGGTACCTCATGTGTGGGCTGCATGGGCCCTTTTGTTGTGACTGGGGCCAATGCATTGGTGGGTGGGGCTGTCTGTGTGATCAGCCATGACTCCTGAAGGCATACTAGTGGGTAGAGCTTGCACCCCAGTGTGGCCAGCTGGGAGGCAAAGCTGTAGCTGCTGGGGGTATGCTGGTAGGTGGGGATGGTCTTCAGCTCTGCTGCCTGCAATAACCGGCCATAACATCTGGGGTGTAGTGGTTGGTAGTGCTGACCCCTTGAGCAGTTGGCTGAGAGGCCTGGCTGTAGCTCCTTTGGGCTTGCTGGTGGCTGAGAGAAGTTAGTTCCCGGTGCAGCTGTCTCAGCTACAGCTGAGAGGTACTGCTGGAGCTACTGCAGGTGTGCTGCTGGGTGAGGCTGGCTCCCCTTCTCCCAAGGGCTGGGAGTCACTATGGAGGCTTGCCAACCCAGCTGGGACTGCCTGACAGAAGTGGCAGGTGATATTTGCTTTGGAGTGATACCACTCCCATCTGAGACTGCCCACCGGGGATGGCAGGACAGGAGCTACTTTGGAGGGGGTCTGCAGGGCAGGTTGAGTGGTGCTAGCTAGGCAGAAGGAGGGCAGGAAAAATGGCACCCACCAGCTCTTCCATTTCCAGAGAAAACTCCTAATTTTTGCTCTTCCAGCACATGCCCTAAAATTAGTCACTAAATCTCCCTCGTGTATAACCTAGGTGCTTTTCATACTGCTTCCTCTGTGTTTGGTCTCAGAATGAGTAATGTAGTGCGCTGACACTTTAAGAGCAGAGTCTTGATTTCCTGTAGCTCTCTGGCTCTCCCAGAGTTAGGCCACAATGATTTTCAAAGCCAGATGTTATGGGGTCTCATCTGCCCAGTGCAGATCCCCATGGCTGAGGATGCCTGATCTGGGACTTGATCCCCTTGCACCTCAGGGAGGACTTATGCACCTGCAATATCCCTCTCACCTGTGGGTTGCTCTGCCAGGGTTTCATTCTCAACCACCATCTCTGCCCCTCTGACCCTTCTGATGTGGCTTCTTTATGTTTTTAGCAGTGGAAGACTTTTTCTGCTAATCTTCAGGTTGTTTTCACTGTGAGTTGCGTTATATGTAGCTGTTATCTTAGTATGTCCATAGGAGCAGGTGAGCTCAGGAGCCTCCTAGTCCACAATCATCCCCGGTCCCCAAACCACTGTCTTTTTTCGCTATGCCCCACGGGAGGTGAGTCAGCACAAGAGCCCTTCAGTAATATCACTCTTTATTGTAGGTTGCCACATCAGGGTTGGGGCTCCTGTTTTTACCATGTCTCCATTTCTCCCACCTTTCTCTGCTCTGTGTGTGTGTGTGTATGTGTGTGTGTGTGCGCGCGCATGCTTTCCTATACATTGCTCAGTGCTCACCACAATTAGTATACTCTTCACATGTTTCACTCTTCCTTCCACCCACCTCCTCTCTGGTAACCATAAGTTTGTTCTCTATATTTAGGAGTCTGTTCTTTGTCTTTTTGGCCCTTGTTCACGTGTTTTGTTTCTTAAATCCCACATATGAGTGAAGTCATATGGTATATCTCTTTCTCTGACTTATTACATTTAACATTATACTCTAGACATGTCCATGTTGTTGGAAATGAAAAGATTTCATTCTTTTTTATGAGTAATATTTACTAAATTATATTCCATTTTATATATACTACATCTTTATCCATTCATCTGTCAATGGATATTTGGGCAGCTTCTATATCTTGGCTACTGTAAATAATGTTGCTATAAGCAGAGAGGTGCATATATTTTTTGAATTAGTGTTTTCATATTCTTTGGGTAAATACTCAGTAGTATACTTATTGGATCATAAGTAATTCTTTTTTATTTTTTTAATTATTATTTGCCCCAGGGGTACAGGTCTGTGAATCATCAGGCTTACACCTTTAACAGCATTCACCAAAGCACAAACCCTCCCCAATGTCCATAACCCAGCCACCCTATCCCTACCCTCCCACCCCCCGGTAACCCTCAGTTTGTTTTTTGAGATTAGGAGTCTCTTATGGTTTGTCTCCTTCCCCATCCCATCTTGTTTCATTATTCTCCCCCCTACCCCCCACAACACCCCACCCTGCCCCTCAAGTTCCTCATATCAAAGAGATCATATGATAATTGTCTGCCCCTGCTTGACTTATTTCGCTCGGCATAATACCCTCTAGTTCCATCCATGTCGTTGGAAATGGCAATATTTCATTTCTTTTGACAGCTGCATAGTATTCCATTGTATATATATACCACTTCTTCTTTATCCATTCATCTGTTGATGGACATCTAGGTTGTTTCCATAGATTGGCTATTGTGGACATTGCTGCTATAAAGATTCAGGTGCATGTGCCCCTGAGGATCACTACCTTTGTATCTTTAGGGTAAATACCCAGTAGTGCNACTACCTTTGTGTCTTTAGGATAAATACCCAGTAGTGCGATTGCTAGGTCACAGGGTAGCTCTACTTTCAACTTTTTGAGGAACCTCCATACTGTTTTCCAGAGTGGCTGCACCAGCTTGCATTCCCACCAACAGTGTAGGAGGGTTCCCCTTTCTCCACATCCTCACCAATATCTGTCATTTCCTGACTTGTTGATTTTAGCCATTCTGACTGGTGTGAGGTGGTATCTCACTGTGGTTTTGATTTGTATTTCCCTGATGCCAAGTNTCTGATGCCGAGTGATGTTGAGCACTTTCTCATGTGTCTGTTGGCCATTTGGATGTCTTCTTTGGAGGAATGTCTGCTCATGTCTTCTGCCCATTTCTTGACTGGGTTATTTGTTTTATGAGTGATGAATTTGAGAAGTTCTTTATAGATTTTGTATACAAGCCCTTTATCTGATTTGTCATTTGCAAATATCTTCTCCCATTCTGTCAGTTATCTTTTGGTTTTGTTGACTGTTTCCTTTGCTGTGCAAAAGCTTTTAATCTTGATCAAGTCCCAATAGTTCATTTTTGCCCTTGCTTTCCTTGCCATTGGTGATGTTCCTAGGAAGAAGTTGCTGCAGTTGAGGTCGAAGAGGTTGCTGCCTGTGTTCTCCTCAAGGATTTTGATGGATTCCTGT
>LNAC01000135.1:816680-916322 GCA_002007465.1 Ailurus styani
CTCTATCTCTATATATATCTCTGTATCTATATCTATTAGACTGGTGAATTGAACAGACCCTATATGTATACAAAAAAATAAGGTTAAATACAATGAAGGAATAAAATATGACTATAACAATGAAAATTTAGAAAGATTAAAAAGTGTTGATAAGATATAATAGTTAAAAACTTTGAAATAGGAAAAAGGAAAAAATTTAAAAGAAAAGAGTAAGAAAAAAATAAAATTCAAAGAATTTAACTTTGAACGACTAAGGAATCATGCGGGAAAAGCCATTAATTCTCTTTGTTGCTTTCCCCTAGCTACAGAGTTCCACAATTCTCAGCAATCTTGAACTTGGCTTTGGCTGGATGTTTTTTTTTCTGGTCTTTTGGGGGAGGGGCCTATTGCTGTGATTCTCAAGTGTCTTTGCCCAGGTGGAATTGCACCACCCTCGCCAGGGGCCAGGCTAAGAAATCAGCTTGGGTTTGCTCTCAGGAGCTTTTGTTCCCTGAATGCTTTCTGTAGGGCTTTGGAGGATGAGACTGAAAATGGCGGCCTCCCAGTCTCCGACCCAGAGGAGCCAGGAGCTTGGGGCCTCAGTCCTCAGTGCACCTCAGAGAAAAGCAGTCTGTCCTTCCCATGTCCCTGGTCTCTAGCCACTCTCCGAGCTCACCCGGCCCATGACCGAGTGTCTCTCTCTTTGGCGGATGGCCCCGTTTAGAATCTCCGAACCCAGCAGATTCCTGCAGCTGCTCCCATGCCACTCCTCCCAGAGGAGGAAGGAGGGGTCTCTCCGGGTCTGCCGCTTATGGGGTCCCCGCTCACAGAGCAGTGGCCCAACTGTGCTTCGGATCATGGCCCAAGGTATCACCGAGCTGAAAGACACCTTCTCAGCTTGGCTCTGTCTCTCCAGTCGGCTTCTCTCTGATACCTGGGAGCTCGGTCACGCTCAGACGCCCCTGGTCTTTTTGTGTCCCTGCGGGTCCTGAGACCACACTGTCCCCGCGAGGGCTTCATCCCCCGCTTGGCCTCTGGAGCGACGTCCCTCAGTGGACTTCTAACGGTTCCGAGTTTGTGCTCCGCTGCTCGCTCACTTGCCGGGAGCCGGCCCCTCCCCCTGGGGTCTATCTTCCTGTCACTTCAGATTCACTTCTCCGCACGGCCTGCTTTCTGGAAAGTGGTCGATTTTCTGTTCCTAGAAAGGCTGCTCTTCTTCTCCTCGACCTCCTGTAGAATTTGTAGGTATTCAGAATAGTTTGATAGCTCTCTGGGTGAATTTCTGGGACCTGATGATAATTGGTCTCCTACTCCTCCACCATCTTGCCACTTCGTCCTGGGATTATAAGTAATTCTATCTTTAATTTTTTGAGGAACCTCCAGACTGTTTTCCACAGTGTCTGCACCAATTTCATTCCCACCAACAGTGCATGAGGGTTCCTTTTTCTCCACATCCTTGCCAACACTGTGGCTTCTTGGGTTTTTTATTTTAGCCATTCTAACAGGTATGAGGTGATATCTCATTGTGATTTGCATTTCTCTGATGAATTTTGTTGAACATTTTTTCATATGTCAGTTGGCCATTTATAGTCTTCTTTGGAGAAAAGTCTGTTCATGTCTTATTTTTTAATTGGATTATTTGGGGGGGGGGTTTGGTGTTGAGTTCTGTAAGTTCTTTATATGTTTTGGGTACTAACCCCTTATTGGATATGTCTGTTGTAAATATCTTCTCTCATCCAATAAGCTGTCTTTTTGTTTTGTGGATTGTTCTCTTTTCTGTATAGGAACTATTAATTTTGATGTAGTCCCAATCGTTTTATTTTTGCTTTTGCTTCCCTTGACTCAGAAGACATATCCAGAAAAATGTTGCAACTGCTGATGTCAGAGAAATAACTGTCTATGCTCTCCTCTAGGATTTTTATGGTTACAGATCTCACATTTAGGTATTTAATCCATTTTGAGTTCATATTTGTGTATGGTATAAGAAAGTAGTCCAGTTTTCCCAATACTATTTATTGAAGAGACTTTTTCCCATTGCATATTCTTACTTCCTTTGTTAAAGATTACTTGACCAAAGATGTTAGCTGTCAGTTTTTCACACATAACATCTACAAGGTAGAGGTATATTCCCTCTCAACATATCTTATTGAGGGCTTTTACTGTGAACAGGTATTGTACTTTGTCAAAAGCTTTTTCTATATCTATTGAAATGATTATATGATTTATTCCTTCTCTTATTGATGTGATGTACCATATTGATTTGCAAAACAGAATCACTGTTGCATCCCAGAAATAAATTCAACTTGATCACAGTGAATGATTTTTTTTTAAGGTATTGTGGATTTGGTTTGCATCTATGTTCACCAGAGATAGTGGTCTGTAGTTCTTTTTTTGTAGTGTCTTTATCTGTTTTTGGTATCAGGGCAATGCTGTCCTCAGAGAATGAATTTGGAAGTTTTCCTTCCTCTTCTACTGTTTGGAACAGTTTGAGAAAAGTAGGTATTAACTGTTTGTTAAATGTTTGGTAGAATTCACCTGTGAGGCCATCTGGTCCTGGACTTTTGTTGGGAGTTTGTTTTTTGTTTTGGTTTGGTTTTGTTTTTTATTCCTAATTCAATTTCATTGTTGGAAATTGGTCCATTCAAATTTTTTTTTTCAGTCAAATTTTCTATTTCTTCCTGCTTTGGTTTTGGTAGGTTACATGTTTCTAGGAATGTATCCACCTCAAGGCTATCCAATTTGTTGGCATGTAATTTTTCATAATGTTCTTTTATAATTCTTATTTCTGTGGTATGAGATATTATTTCTCTTTCCTGATTTTGAGTTCTCTGTCTCTTTATGAGTCCAGCTAAAGGTTTATTAATTTTGTTGATCCTTTCAAAGAACTAATTCCTGGTTTCATTAATTTTTTTTTTGCCTATTTTTTTCATTTTTTTCTGTTCTAATCTTTATTATGTTCTTCCTTCTACTGGTTTTGGGTTCTCTTCCTTTTTTTTTTTTTAGCCCTTTTAGGTATAAGTTCAAGTTGTTTTAATTTTTTTTTTCTTGAGGTAAGACTTGTATAGCTATAAACATCCCTCTTAGAACCACTTTTGTTAAAGCTTAAAGATTTTGAAACTCTGTGTTTTCATTTTCATTTGTCTCCATGTATTTTTGGATTTCCTCTTTGATTTCTTGGTTGACCCATTAATTGTTTAGTAGCATATTATTTAAGCTCCATGTATTTGTGTTCTTTCCAGACTTTCTTGTGGTTTCTAGTTTCATAGAGTTGTGGTCAGAAAAGATGCATGGTATGACTACAGTCTTTTTTAATTTGTTGAAACTTGTTTTGTGCCCTAACATATGATCTATTCTAGAGAATGTTCCATGTGCCATGAAAAGAATGTATATTCGGTTTTAGGATGGAATGTTCTGTTCTGTTGGATATATCTGGTCTAATACCACTATTTCCTTGATTTTTTTTTTTTAAGATTTTATTTATTTGACAGAGAGAGGGAGAGATCACAAATAGGCTGAGAGGCAGGCAGAGAGAGAGGAGGGAGCAGACTCCCTGCCAAGCAGGGAGCCCAATGCGGGGTTCAATCCCAGGACACTGAGATCATGACCTGAGCCGAAGGCAGAGGCTTTAACCCACTGAGCCACCCAGGCACCCTATTTCCTTGATTTTTGTTTGAATAATCCATATATCCATTTATGGAAGTATGGTGTTAAAGTCCCCTATTATTCTTGTATTATTGATTACTCTTCTTATGTTTATTATTAGCTGCTTTATGCATTTGGGTACTTCCATTTTGGGTGCATAAATACTTAAAATTGTTAGATCTTCTTGTTGGATTGTTCCCTGTATGATTATATATTGTCCTTCTTTGTCTTTTGCTACTGTCTTTGTTTTAAAGTCCACTTTGTCTGATACAAGTATTGCTACCCCAGCTTTCTTTTCACTTCAGTTTGCATAATAAATGCATTTCTATCCCTTCACTTTTAATTGGCATGTGTGTTTATGTTTAAATGAATCTCTTATAAGCAGCATATGGGTGTATCTCATTTTTCTTTTAATCCATTCTTTCACCCTATGTCTTTTGATTGGAGTGTTTGCTACTGTTTTTTCTTAATTTATGGAGACCATTAGATTTATATATAACATACATATAGCGGTTTATATTAAGTTGATGGTTGCTTAAGTTTGAACTCATTCTAAAAGCAGTAAGTTTTTACTCACCACCCCCCCCAAACACACACACTATGTTTAAGGTATATGGTATCATACTTTACATCCTTTTGTGAATCCCTTGACTTTTTTTATATAGATATATTTAATTTTACTGTTTTCATGCTTTTTACTCTCCTTACTCTTGCTTATGGTCTTTCCTTTCCACTCAGAGTACTCTTTAATATTTCTTGTAAGGCTGGTTTTAGTGGTGATTAATTCCTTTAACTTGTTTGTTTGAGAGACTTCAACTTGCCTTCTATTCTGAATGATAGCCTTGCTACATAAAGTATCCTTTGTTGCAGATGTTTTTCTTTAAGCACTTGAATAGATCATGCCACTCTCTTCTGGCCTGCAAAGTTTCTGCTAAAAAACCAGCTGATAGGGTTATGGGATTTCCCTTGTATGTAACTGTTTTCTATTGTTGCTTTTAAAATTCTCTTTAATACTACTTTTTGCCATTTTAATTACTATGTGTGTTTGTGTAGATTTCCTTGGGCTGATTTTGTTGAGGACTCTCTGCCTTCTGGTTTTGGATTTCTGTTTCCTCCACAAGATTCAGGAAGTTTTTAGCTATTTTTTCAAATAAAATATCTGCCTTTATTTCTCTGTGTTCTCCCTCTGGGATCCCTATAATTCAAATGTTGTTATACTAGATGATGTTGCTTTGTTCCCCTAATCTATTCTCTCTCTCTCTCTCTCTCTCTCTTTTTCTTTCTTTTTTCTTTTCTTTTCTCTCCTCTCCTTTCCTTTTTTCCTTTCCTTTCCTTTTTCCTTTCCCTTCCTTTCCCTTCCTTTCCTTTCCCTTTCCTTTCCTCTCCCTTTTCCTTTCCTTTTTCCTTTCCTTTCCTTCTCCTCTTCAGCTTGATTGCTTTCCATTACTTTGCCCTCCAGGTTGCTGATCCATTCTTCTTCTTTTAGTCTATTTATTCCTTCAAGTGTAATTTTAATTTCAGTTATTGAGTTCTTCATGTCTGATTGGTTCTTTATGTTTTCTATTTATTGAGGGTCTCACTGAGGTCCTCTACTCAAGTCCATGTGTTATTTCTTCTCTCCATTTTGCTTACTTCTCTTGCTGGGATGTTGTTTCATTCTTTCATTTGGGACATATTCCTCTATGTCCTCCCTTTGCCTAACTCTCTGTGTCTATTTCTATGTGTTAGAAAAGTCAGCTACATCTCCTGCTCTTGAAAGTAGTGGCCATAAGAAGAAGAGGTCCTGTGGTACCCTGCAGTGCAATGTTTCTGGTTCACCAGAACCCGGTACTTCCGGGGTATCTCCTATATGTGTTATATCCATCCTACTGTTGTGGCTTAGCCACATTTGCCTTCAGTCTAGTTGCCTGCAGTGGCTCTCTGCGGCTGTTATGGGTAAGGTTTGGTTCCTGTATTGTTAGTGGCTAGTCTTGGGCTGCCTTGGACTTGAGTTAGGTCAGAGCAGGTGTTTGGCAGGGCTGCAGTAGCAACAAACATAGGATGTTCTCCCTGTGTTGTCCCCTGAGAAGCTTTTGTTGGTGGGTGGGGCATTCAGTCAGAGCAAATATCTGCAACCAGCCCACTGCTGGGGCTGCAGTTGAACCGATATCTGTGGTTTTCTTTTTCTCTCCCTGGGACAGGAGTCACATTGGGTTGTGCTGACCCCTGTTGGGGCTGCTTGCACACTGCCATGCTTATGGTCCCACTTAGGAGGGACTCTTACTGAGGGCATATGCGGGCGGGGAGGGGGAGCTGGTCTGTAGGAAAAGATGCTGGGATCCACTGTGGGAAGGGACTGGGACAGCTCCTGCCACGACCAGGTTGGAGGGCGAGGTCCACAGGGGAGCCTATCATTTGTTTTTCATGCTCTCAGTTCTTTGGGGGAACTGTTCTATGTATAAGTGAAGATGAAGTGTGTTTGTGAAAGGAGGTGAGCTCAGGGTCTTATGCTTCCATCTTTGACCACCTCTTGAAGGTTTCAATTTTAAATACAAAGCTCATGGAGACCTCATTGAGGAAGTAACACTATGCAAAGACTTGGAGGAGAGGGAATTAGCCAAGGAGGACTGGGAGAGGCCTGTCTCCAAAGGAATAACTAAAGCAGTGTCTGGTTTATTAAAAGACCAACAAGGAAGTTGGGTGTGTCTGACACTGAGAGAGCAGAAGAAAGTAGGAGAGGAGATCATGGAGGTGTTGGGGAAGCAGACAACTTAGAGACACTTAGCTCTCTATCCCCAGGACAGCAAGGGGGTCTTTAGTAGAAGAAAAGCATTGGGAAAGGAGACAGGATTCAATTTGTATGTAAGAATATCTTTCTTTTCCTTCCTTCCTTCCTTCCTTCCTTCCTTCCTTCCTTCCTTTTTCTTTCTTCTTTCTTTCTTTCTTTCTTTCATCTTTTCCCCCTCCCTCCCCCCCTTTCTTTCCTTCCTTCCTTCCGTGGACTAGGAATTGACTGTATTTTCTTAAGACCAATACAAGGTGTTCCAAGGCTCCATGTTCACATAAGAAACTATAAAAATTGACAGCTACACTGCTACCCTCCTGTATTTTGGGCTAGATGGAGAAACTGCTGCTCTTTTAAGAATGTGTTTGAAGAAAATGTCCTCATAGTTAAGTGGCTGGCTTTCCTTCCTCATTTTAAAAGGGCTTTTTGGTCAGAGAGCTCTTTTGAGCTTGACTTTCCAAAAACGACCACCTCATAGACATCAGTTGCAAACTCAAGGACAAAGAATGAATATGGAGGCTTAGCTGTCTTCAGCAGAGAACGCAGGAGTAGATAAGCTTCTCTGGCTCAGTCATTGTTGAAAAATTAATCATTTTTCCTGCAGCTAAGTATTTCAAGGTGATTTGATGAAATTTTGTTTATATATCAAATAATCTCCTTATGTACATAATGTGGTTATTTCTGACCTGGTGTTTCTGTGGATGGTATTTTTGGGATCATCTACGTTTAACATATTCCTTCTAATATTAAAGTCTTCAGAAACACAAACATTGGTCCTACTCAAAAAACTGGTTTTATATTTGCATGGTATTTCTCTTTTTAATAGTAAGGGAATTTCTGTGCAGAGCACAAAAAACACAAGGCTGGGAGTCAGAAAGCCTGGGTCCTAAGAAAGATTGCCAGGAGGTTAGAACAGATGATCTCTGAAATCCTGTGATCTTTTAAAAATATATATTCAGTAAGTCTAAACTTGAGGGAATTGTATAATTATAATAGCACTTATTCATTCAATTATTGCACAATTTGTCTAAGTTAAGTCTTACGTATATACATAGAGAATAGTCACAGGGTTCTTAGTTCCACGGTTTAGCTCTCTTCATAAGTGTCTAATTGTCTAGATTGCTCTGCTGTAAAATACCGTGAAGCTCAATGACCAAAGCCGTGGCTCTCTGCACAAACGGAGAACAGACATTGATGATACTCTTTTTAAGACACCACACCAAACTAATTCCTGAAATTTATAGGGTTTATCACATGGAGCCCAGCATTATATCAGTGTTTAAATAAAAGTCTCCTATCTTCCCGATAAGAGGGCAAAGAGCTATATAAATTGAAGGACAGAAAGGATTTAGACTCAAAAGGTGAATTTTATGGTAGTGAGCATTGTCCAGGTGATACTTCAACGAGAAGTTGAACCTTATTCTATACCATGCTGGTACTGAGAAGTTGAAGAAATCCTTGACTGATCCCCAAGGTGACTCTAGTGATGGACATGTCAACCCTTTCTCTTTTAACCCACACTGAAGCATCATTCTGTTTCATGGCTCTGAGCTGATCTTTTTTTAGCAATTTGCTACTTCAAGTCTACTTATCTGTCAGTCACTCTTAAATTCATTTTACACAGCTGACTGTGGTGTTATCACAGTCTTCCTTATACTCATGCATTTAGTTGTTGTGTGGGTTTGAAAGGCTGTGAACACAAAGGAACAGTTGCAAATACCACCACCCAGCCAGACTGTCCTTTTCTTGATCATCCTGTAACTGCCATTTGCAATTTTTATGCCTGGATTCTTTGTTTGTTTGATTGCAGTAATTGGTTTTCAACAATATATGTCTCCTAATGGATTTTTGTTGTCTGCCAGTTATATCGTATTTTCCAACACCAGTTGAGTGAGGGTCTGTACCAGACAGCATTACCAAGTTTCCTTTGCAAATACTCCTGTAAACAGCTCTGTTGGTTAGAAGGCAATCAAAAAATAATAATAAAAATAGGGAAAATGCAGATTAAACTGGGAGGAAATTGGCATAGTAGGAAGATACATGTGAATTCAAACTCCCATACTGCCATTTACTAGCTGTTGACCTTTCGTAAGTTACTGAATTTCTCTGAACTTCATTTCCTTTATCTGTAATTGGGAACCAGGCATACCTGCTTTGCATAGTTATAAGATTAAGAGATAATACATATGAGAAGCACTTGGAATAAGGTAGTTACTGTGTTTAGTATTTTTAGTAATGTTAACTATTTTTTTTTAAAGATTTTACTTATTCATTTGAGAGACAAAGAGCACAAGCAGGGGGAGAGGTGAAGGGAGAGGGATTAAACAGACTTCCTGCTGAGCTGGAAGCCTGATGCAGGGCTCTATCCCAGGACCCTGGGTTCATGACCTGAGCCAAAGGCAGACACTTAAACATCCGAGCTACCCTGATGCCTCTAATGTTAACTACTTTTAATAATTTTAACTTAATCATTAACTACTTATAAAACAGAAATGCTAGAAATAATAGGAATATGCAATTGCTAAGATTTTGGTTTTGACTGAAATCTTTGGAATCAACAGGGATGCTATGACTGCTTTTACCCACGAGTGCCAGTGTGAGTGGGGAGGATGGTTGGTCAGGTATCTCCCTCCATGCCCCTCTTTCCCTAATACACTTCCTGCCTCTCCCCTTGCAACAGGAGCTCTATGGGTAAAGAAAGAGCTTGGTGGAATGATTCCTGTTGAAGTACTGTGTGCTGAGGGTACAGCCCCAGAAATAGAAATATTTTAAATATTTTAAGACTATGTCTACAGGTATAATTGAGAAGTAAAAACAACATATATTTAAGGTGTACAACTTGAGGTTTCAATATACATAACACCACAGCCAAGCTAATTAGCATACCCAATCTTTTTAACCTCAAGTAATTTGATCCTGACTCCCTGTACAACTATATGCTATAACAAAGGATCCTAATTAACTGATTAGAATTTCTAAAACCCAATTCACCAACAGCTCAACTGTTACAGCTGAATGGATGGACCAGTACAGTCAAGCAGCAACTGGTTTATTCATTCCTCTGCTCAATTAGGCCCCTAGAATGTTTGTGTTGGAAAGGAAGTTAATGATCAACTAATTAATCCCTCTCAATCTAAAAATGAGTACACTGAGGCTTAGTGAAGTGAAATGGAACCTGGATGAGGTCACACTGACAGTCAGCAACAAAGCCTGAGCAGAAGCTATTTTGGTCTTATATTTTATTACTAAAGAATGTAATTGATTTATTTTTTTGTTTAGATTCCTTTATTTATTTATTTTGAGGGCACTTACTTAATCAGACTGAAACCACCCCTTCTCAAACAACTACCTCTCATTCTTTGACCTTGGAACAATTGCTTACCTTCCTGGATTTGGAAGCCACATCACAAAAGACTCTGATGAGCACAGAAGCTATAACACAAATCATGAAATGAGAAGCAGGTGCAACATCTGTAACTCAGTGGCAGAGTTACCAGGAATAGGGGTCAGGGCCCCTTGCAAGACTCAGTACCTAATTTGTCATGAATAACTTTGTACCCAAACTTTGAGTTCCCTAAACGAAACTGTATTAATTTCAGGCCCCACAAAACCTGGGTTTGCCCTCAGAGAGGCAGCTCTCTACGGTAGGGTGGAAATGCCTTGGAGCCCACCTGACTTGGGTTCAGTTCCTCTCTGTTATCTACTAGCTGGGAGACCTTGGAGAAGTTACTTCAGAACTTTGTATAACTATTTCCTCATCTATAACCTACATAAGGAAGCCAATTTCCCAGAGTTGTTGAGAGGCTTCAGGAAGGTGAGTTGGAAAGTCTTTGGTTTAGTGCCTGGTGCAGAGAAAACTTGCAGTAATGTGTGTCTTGTATCACGTAGGGAGGTTGTCTGATATGGCTGTGGGTGTTGCTTTAGAACCAGATTTAGCTTCGTTCAAGTTCCCGCCACATGTTTGACACGGACTGTGTGACCCTGGGCACCTTTGGCCTTCCAAGGCTTAGTTCTCTCCTGTCTAACATGGGGTAATAAAACCCAACCAATAGAGTTATTTAAAATTAAATGAGATGATGTAAAGTGCTTAGCAAAGTGACGGCTCTTGGCTGCAAGAACAATTAAAAAAAAAACATTCAAAAGGGCTTAAAGCACTGGCTTTCACATTTAACTGGCTACAACCCACAATAAGAATTAGATCTTACCTTGTTACTCAGTGTACACATAATCATCATCACAGGACTACCACGTGAATCAGACTGGGTAACATATATGGCCAGCTCTGAACAGTGTTCTAGAGCCTTGGAAAATAGTGCTGGATCTGAATTCAGGGTTTCCGGATCGCATGCCCAACCAATGCTGGCATTTTGGTAGGCTTCTTCCTCAACCCCCCACTTTGTTTTGACTCTCTTATTTCCTTTTTCAGAATCTGAGTTTGGAGAGAGGAGAAAAAAAGACTGAGGTATGTGAAAAAAGAGTATGCACCCTTACTCTGATCACTAGTCCTTTCGCACTTGGTTACTTAACACATGTTAAGTGCTGCTGAAATTGTTCAGTAGCAATGTGTTCGTCTAGGCGAAGGTCAGACCAGAGGACAGTCTATACCATTTTGTAAAGAAGCGGCTATTCTCCTCCTCCTCCTCCCAGATTATGTGCCTGCTATTTTACTGAATACTCTATCTAGACAATAGGCCAGCTTCCTCTGTGATAAATTACAAGTCTCGGTTTCTCAAGCCGGTTTTCTACATGAAGGATAAATACACTATAGAAATGATTATTCCATGACTGCCCTTTCATCATTCTGTAGCAAATTCAAATAACAATAGTATAAGATTGTAACTTTTAATAACATTCCCTGCCCTTTGATGAGTTATGGGCTAAATTATATGGGCTCAGTAAACTTCAGCTAATGATGTTTTGTATGTTTATAACTCACGTAGGGGGAATTTTTATGTACCTCTCTTAGCTTTTTCACCTGGGGATGCTCGATTAAAAACAGCATCCATTGATTTGGCACAAGATACACAGTGGCTGACAACCTAATTGTGAATTTTTCTTCACTCTTCTTCGATTCCCAAACTCCTTGGCTAGGTTTGGTGAGCAAGGGCCAGGGAAGCAGATAAAAGGAGATTGTTGTTATCTGACATGCATTTTCCCCACGGCAAAATATCACTTAGGCAACCACTGGGACAGTTTGGAGACTTATTTTTGACCATTTTTTATGCCTAGTCTTTTTCAATGGAGTATAACAGCTCCCGCCTTTTAGTGGTGGTTTAGGTGTTAATTGATATACTGAGGAAGTCAGTCACTTCATCATTTTCAACATGTCTTCTTACCGTCTGCAATAGTTATATGAATTAAAATGTTTTTATTATTCCTGAGTACACATCCCAAGCACCAAACTCTAGGCAGATTGCATCAGCTTAAAGATAACACTTGATTATCACTTGAAAGCCATTTGTTTATGTCTGTTAGGCCAAGTCATACACACCTTGAAACTCAGAACCCTGGAAAGCATTCCATGGTTCTAGGCCAGGACATTTCAACCCTGAGGGGGAATGTTCTAGTACCACCCACTGTGGCACAGGATACACACTCAACCTGCCCCTTAAGACCCTGGTTAGAGTCAAGTGGTGTTAGCTAGGATTGCCTAACCGCTTTGACAATAAATGTGTGCCTCAAAACCGAGGTATATCTGAGTTCCCTGTAAGCGAATCTTAACTGTATAAAGCCACGTATGGATGAGCTAGAAGCATGTTCTCACAAAGAGTGGATAACCATTTTAATTTAAATTGATCATATGATCTTCTTATCACAACCTAAATGGGCCTCACTAGGCAACAGCTTCTGTTATCAAATAGGCTTCCAGGAAAAAAGGAGACCTAAGATCATTTACTGTCAAATGCAAATCCTCATTTTTGACAGAAGTCTTCTAATGTGAACTGGCTCACTCACCATCTCTGTAATTTAATTCAGAGGGTTCACCTGGGAGGTATATTGCTTAAAACTAACTCGACCATAGGTGCATTACTGAAATGACTGATTGAAAAACATGAAATACGGAATCTTTACATTGTAAAGTCATTGTATATAGGACTGCTTTTTTGTTGTTGTTGAGGGAATTCTTGGGTCTTCCCCTAAAGCCTACTACCTCACCCTACTCAGACAGGAGGAGGAGGTGGCCCTCAACCATGTTTATTTTACCAGCACATAAGATATGGAACACATAGGGAACTTTACAAGAATACTTTTTTTTTTTAAGAAAATTTTTCATCACACATGATTTACAGTTAATAAATAAAAGTTAAAACTAAAAGTTTTAATTTTTCTTAAGCAGGGCTCCACACCCAGCATGGGGCTTGAACTCATGACCCTAATGATCAAAACTAGAGGTGAGATCAAGAGTTGGATGCTTAACCAATTGAGCCACCCAGGCACCCCTCTAAAAGTTGTTTTAAATACAGAAAACCATTTTGGTCACATAAGGATGATATATTGGAGTTAAAATGAGATAAAAGGAAATTTGCTTCTCTTTTACAACTTTGCAAACTAACCATGATGGAAGCACCCTGGATGCAGAACAGGTTTTATATGTATTTAGATGGAGTTATGGGTGCCTTGATTTTACTAAGAGGTTGTGAATCCACCTGTTTGTCAAGGCATAGGAATCTGTCCAGATAAATACCACATGTGTGTTTGGTGAAGTTCAGGTCCTTGCCAGGGAACAGGGTCACAACACTGTATTGTTCCATGTCCTCTTTAATCAAAAGCTTGGTTAAGAGAAACAGGTAGGATTGCCTACAGGATATAGCATGCACTCATGCCTTACGCTTTCTGATTATTGTAACTGCTTGGACCACGCTCTCAGCTCCTTGGCGACTGGCACTTCCTATCACATAACCTACCTCTGGGCATCTGCTGAAAGTACTAGAAAAAGTAAGTGTGTTCAGAACTTACTGTTTTGAGAGTTCTGAAGTTTCTGAATATATGTTTAATTTTCTAGAGAAATTTCATTCCAGGCTTTAGTACTAGGAAAAAATGTAGTTCTCCTAACTTTAAAAAGAAAAATGTTCGAGAGTCGGCTGTGTCTGCTCAGACACCTCTTCGTAGTTGGTGGGTTGGATACTCTGTTCTCGAGCTTTGTCCTCAATTCTGCAGGACCTCAAGGGTAACTCCTGTGTACAGACTTGACCCTGGTGTTCATACTGTTGACCAGTTCTTACGGTCCCTTCATTTTAAGACAATCTTTGTCTTAGTTGAGGGAGTTTATATACATTCCTATAAAATCAGTAAAGATACGGGACTAGGAGCATCTATTATTCTATACTTATTACTATGTTGCAAGACAAGGATTCTCCAGTTCTTCACGTATGTTTTGCTTTCCCAGTAGATAATGAGGGTCTTTTCTTACAATGGTTTTGTCCACAAGGTGTACAGTGTTAAGGAGATGCTCTGGCTATTGGAACCTGGGAGTCCGGCTCTGGAAGTAGCTTTGTGAAAGGCCCTGGAAAAGCTGCAAGCACTCCAAGCCTCCAGCCTAAAAAGAAGCCATGGTAAGGAACTATTTTTCTCTTGTTACCTGCAACCCTATGGTTTGAATTCAAACACTCTGTCTACAGGGAGCATGAATATTTGTCAAACCTGATCCTCTGAATGGTTGCCTTGTGCCCTTGAGGGCCCTCTTCACTCGTTAGTTCTTAGGAGGCATGAAAATGCTAACCAGTCCCACCGCCATGCTGGTAATACCTGAAGGAGGAAGGAACCAAGGGGACACAATCGCTTTGTGCAATACACTTTTATTTTCCTTTTACCTTTGCAGTCATCTTTGAGTAATCGTTGTGTAAACAATAGAATGGAATGAAATTACATTAAATTGTATGCAAATGGCTCTAGAACACCTTAACAATTATGACAAGGCAATTATAAATAACTTTTTCTTTCCTTAGTAATATATATTTGCTTTTTAAAGTACATTAAAGAGCTGCCGTATCTAGGGTTAGCTAGGAAAGAGCAATGGTACCATCCTGGGAGCCCACCTCCCTGAAAGTTTAGACTCCAATTTTGAAAATCCTAAGGTTTACTATTCCGTCATACAGAGTCAAGCAGAGGGCTACTTGGGTTGAAAGTGTTTATTCTTGAAACTTAACAACATTTTACCTTTTTAGTCATTGCACAAAACCCTTTCTATTTTTCACTCCACCTGGGTACTCTGCAGAATTTCAAGTAAAAGATTCTGGTAGCTTCAAGTTTATCACCTTTGGAACAACAAATCCTAAAGAGAACTCAGATTGGAGATGGGTACATAATGAGCAGTCTAATAGAATGGCAACGTTTTATAGAGCATTCTATACGTTCCAATGAAGCAAAACTTACATATGCCACTTGACGTAGAGGAAATTTTAGATCTGAGACTATTCCAGAGTAAAGCAGCCTCAGGCACATTCTTAATATGAAAGTTTGCAAGGCACCTCCCTCTCCCAAGAGACAATCAGATTGTGGATTGGTTTTTCGGCAAACAAACCAAAAGAATAAGCATCCTAGTTCCTAATTCAGTCATTTCAAAAATCAAAAGTTATAAATACTCCAAAGATAGACCTGAAATTTTTTGTTTAAATAACAAGAGATTAACTGCAAGAAGCATATAATCAAAAACTTTTCTTATAGCTAAGGTGTGTAATGCATAAATATATGAAAAATAAAATTCACAGTCAGTTTTAAAACTAGAATTCAAGTTTGGCTAATAAATCTTAATTTTATAAGTATATTAATTTCTAAATACAACATAAAAGAGGCAGTATTGTCAGATGTACAATTAAAGTAGAACAGAAAGAACAACAATGAGAGAAGAAATAGGCTTCTGATAGAAAAAATTCCTTTTGTTGCCAATAAATAGGACCACCTGAGTGTATTTCAGATTCTTTTCACTTTAGGGATATCCGAATTGATTGCTAAGAATATTAAATAGCTTTTGGAAAAATTACCAACTGTCGTGCAGCTGTGGCATTTGCTTGTTCTCATACTGTAGATTGCTAGAGAATAAAGCAGAACTCGGAGTGTTGTAAGTTTAAAAAAATTCTTTTTTATCCCATTTCATTGAAGCCAGACTCTTCACAATCTTCTGATTTTGTGGGAACTGGGAGTGAGGGGGTGGGAGACAGGGTGAGGGGAGTGTTGTGAGGTGGGGGGGCATGACAGATCAGGAAGATGTCAAGGGACATACATCAGCTGACACTCAACTGAGCAAACCCGATCAGCTTCACTTCATCAGGAATCTCCGACCCATCACAGCCTGAAGCCTGAAAAGGGAAAAAAGACACCTTCAGTGCCAGTTGATCTAAGCTAAGGCACAGTCTGTATGGGGCCAGTGTCCCATGTCTTCCAGGACAGAGAATTACCCTCTTGAAGGACTACTGTAACAAATCTGGTCACCATGCTATCGAGTGCAGAAAATAGGGGGAAAGGGATTTGTTCGCGTTAAAACACCACTAAGTCTCTAGGCTTAAAGCTTTGAAACTGTCAGTGATTGTAAATATACTTTCAAATTAGAGCTCCTTAATCATTTTAAAGGATTATGATAAAATACCTTGGAATAAATTTAGCCAAAAAGGTGAAAGACCGATACTCTGAAAACAAGAGACTAATGAAAGAAGCTGAAGACACAAATGGAAAGATATACCATGCTCATGGACTGGAAGAATCATTAAAATATCCATTACCCAGTGCAATCCTTATCAAAATACCAATAGTATTTTTCACAGAACTAGAACAAACAGTCTTTGTATGGAACCACAAAAGAATCCAAATAGCCAAAGCAATCTTAAGAACAAAGCAGGGAGGTATCACAATCCCAGACTTCAAGATAAACTACAAAGCTACAGTAATCAAAAATAGTATGGTACTGGCACAAAAACACACCCATACCTATATGGTCAATTAATCTATAAAAAAGGCAAGAGTATGGGCGCCTGGGTGGCTCAGTGGGTTAAAGCCGCTGCCTTCGGCTCAGGTCATGATTCCAGGGTCCTGGGATCGAGGCCCACATCGGGCTCTCTGCTCAGCGGGAAGCCTGCTTCCTCCTCTCTCCTCTCTCTCTGCCTGCCTCTCTGCCTACTTGTGATCTCTCTCTGTGTGTCAAATGAATAAATAAAAAATCTTTAAAAAAAAAAAAAAAAAGGCAAGAGTATACAATGAGGAAAAGATGATCTCTTCAATAAATGGTGCTGGGAAAACTGGACAGCTACATGCAAAGAATGAAATAAGGCCACTTTCTTATTACATACACAAAAAAACTGCAAGTGAATTGAAGACCCCAAACCACCAAAATCCTACAAAAAAACATAGGCATTAATCTCTCATGCCTCAGCCTTACCAACAATTTTCTGGACCTGTCTCCTCAGGTAAGGAAAACAAAGCTAACAAACTATTGGAACTACACCAAAATAAAAACATTTGCACAAAAAAAGCAACCATCAACAAAATGAAAAAGGCAACCTACTAAATGGGAGAAGATATTTGAAAATTCTATATCTAATAAGGGGTCAGAAATCTAAAGTATTCCTACAACTCAGTAACAACCCCCCCCCCCACATAACCCAATAAAAAATGGGCAGAGGACCCAAACAGACTTTTTTCCAAAGACAGATGACCAAAATACACATGAAAAGATGTTCAACATCACTAATCATCAGGGAAATGTAAATCAAAACCAAATACGACATCACCTCACACCTGTCAGAAGGGCTAGTGTCAGAAGACAAATAACATCAAGAGGTATCCTTTGAGCACTGTTGGCTGGGAATGCAAGTTGGTACAACCACTGTGGAAAAGAGCATGCAGGTTCTGCAAAAAGCTAAAAATGGAAATACCATATGATCCAGTAGTTCTACTACTAGGTATATACCCAAGAAAAATGATAACACTAATTTGAAAGGCTATATGCACCCCAATGTTGACTGCAGCATCATTTACAGTAACCAAGATATCAAACCAACCTAAGTGTCCAAGTGGATAAAGATGTGGAATATATTATACAACTCAATATTACTCATCCATAAAAGGGAATAAGATTTTGCCATTTGCAACAAGGATGGACCTAAACAATATTACGCTAAGTGAGATAAGTTAGCCAGAGAAGGACCAATATCATATTTATATGTGGAATCTAAAACACAAAACAAATGAACAATGAAAGACTCTAAATACAGAGAACAAACTGGTGGTTGCCAGGAAGGAGGGGCGGGGAAGGGTGAAATATATGAAGGGAATTAAGATGTACAGATTTTCAGTTGTTAAAAAAAATTATGAAAATAAGCAAAAGCGATTTAACCGGTCACTGAGGGTAATAAGGATTTTACCAAAAGGTGTCCTCTATAAAATTGGCCAGAAAAAAAGTGGTTACCAAGTAGTAAAAGGGCTCATGATAGATAACTTATTTTTCCATAACAGAATTTTGTTTATAATATTTTAGGACATTGTCTAAAATTGGCCCAACTTGTACCATGTGAAATACTTTGATTTTTTTTTTCCTTCAAAATTAAAAGGAACTGAAAACAAGTCATTGCTCATCAAACCTCTCACTTGTCCTCATTCAAAAGTTTGTATTTTTTTTTCCACCTCCCCTTCTCTCTCTCTCTCTCTCACACACAGTACTCAGATTGCCATTCCAGGCCGCCTCTTCAGATTGCATAAACCAGAATCCGACATTATGTAAGTACAAGTGGCGGGGGGGGCGGGTTGATAAATGACTGGGAATGGGCAATTAATCACCAAGGGACTATACAAACCTTTTCTTGGCCTAATTCCTGCTAAATTATTGTCAAAACAATTAGTTCCCCATGTTTAAAAAAAAAAAGCCCTTGAACAATCATCACAATGAACCTGCTTTGCACCGCTCCAAAAACCAGTGCATAAACTCAGTCCTTTGTCATCCCCAACATCTTCCCTAACAATAAGCTACTAATTAGAATATAGAACTTGAGTATTTTTAAGTAATTACCTTTAAAATAATGTCAATACTTAGGCTTATATAAGAAAATCAATAGCCTAAAGGGTAGAAATCTAAGTTGCCATTTAAAAAATTTACTTTGTGCCTTTCCAGTGATTTCTCTAGTTTCAGTTGACAAGACATTCAGTAAAGAGCAATTTTCACTGTTCGTGTTGTCAGGGGTAGTAAGATCAGAATCCCCCCTCTCCCCAGTTATTTTCTTGTTCCACAACCAGTTTATACATCTCCTTAAACCTTTCTTCTTCTGCCCCTGCTAACATCATTTACTTAATGCAGTGAACGGAGGCGGACACAATGTGTGTAATTAATAGGCAAATGACAAACACCGCAGGAGCAAGGATGGCTGCTGGCAGTGACAAGGAGGGACTAGCCAATGGGAAGCACATCAGTGCATGTCAAAGATACATCAGATTTGGCAATGGCAATAGCAGGAGGTTGAAATGACCAGAAATAAAATATCCAATAGTGGTTAAAAGAAAAATCTTAAATCCCTCCTGTGAAGAGTAATGGAAGTGAGAATTTACAATGCAAGTGGGTGATCAAACCAGTGGTTATCATGGGTACATCACACAGGGAGTCCATTTCTCACCCTCCGTCCCAGTGCCTCCTGCAGCTACACTGGAACATTCGGTTTCCTGGCAGAGTCACAGGCCAGGTTGTCTGGCTTTCTTTCAGGCACTCGGCTCTTCTTCCCCCACTACCCTGCTGACTCTCTCTTAACCAAGGCTGAGTCCTTGTATCGCTCACTGTGGCCTGCAAAACACTGAGGGCAATATGCAAATGATTCTGGATTCTAGCGCAAAGGGATTAGAGACCCTTAAAGCAGCAGTTCTCAAACTTCTTGGTCTCAGGTACCCTTTATACTCTTAAAAATTATCAAGGACTTCAAAAGCTTATGCTTTTTAAAAAAATCATTCATCATGATCAAGCGGAATTTATTTCTGGGATTCAAGGGTGGTTCAATAGTCATAAATCAATCAGTGTGATTGATCACATCAATAAGAGAAAAGAACCATATGATCATATGTCCATATGTCCATATGTCAATGGACACAGAAAAAGCACTTGACAAAGTACAACATCCATTTATGACGAAAGACTTCAACAAAAGGAACATACCTTAATAAAATAAAGGCCACCTGCGAAAAACCAACAGCTAACATCCTTAATGGGGAAAAGCAGAGCTTTTTCCCTAAGGTCAAAAACAAGACAAGGATACCCAGTCTCATCATTTTTATTCAACATAATACTAGAAGTCCTAGTTTTGCACTCAGACAACAACAAAAGATATAAAAGGCATTCCAATCGATGGAGAAGGAAAATTTTCACTATTCACAGATGATGTGCTACTTTATATAGAAAACCCAAAGACTCCACCAAAAAACTACTAGAACTGATAGTCAGTGAAGTCATGGGAGACAAAATGTACAGAAATATATAGCATTTCTATACACCAATAATGAAGCAGCAGAAAGAGAAATTGACAAAACAGTCCCATTTATAACTGCACCAAAAATAAGATACCTAGGAATAAAATACTGATGAAAGAAATTGAAGACAACACAAGGGAAAGACATGCCATGCTTATGGAATTACAGATACAATTAAAATGTCTATACAACCCAAAGTAATCTAGACATTTAATGCAAACCCTATCAAAATGCCACCAGCATTTTTCACAGAACTAGAACAAAAAAATCCTAAAATTTGTGTGGAAACACAGAAGACACTGAATAGCCAAAGCAATCTTGAAAAAGCAATGCTAGGGGGTGCCTGGGTGGCTCAGTGGGTTAAGCCTCTGCCTTCGGCTCACCTCATGATCCCAGGGTCCTGGGATTGAGCCTCACATCGGGCTCTCTGCTCAGTGGAGAGCCTGCTTCCCTCCCTCTCTTTCTGCCTCTCTGCCCACTTGTGTGATCTGTCAAATAAATCTTTAAAAAGAAAAAAAGCAAAGCTAGAAGCATCACAATTCTGGACTTTAAGTTAAATTACAAAGCTGTAGCAATCAAAACAGTATGGTACTGGCTAAAAAACAGACATGGAGGGGTGCCTGGGTGGCTCAGTCAGTTAACAACTGACTCTTGGTTTTAGCCAAGGTCGAGATCTTGTGAGCCCCGAGTCGGGCTCTGCACTTAGTGTGGTGTCTGCTTGAGATTCACTCTCCCTCCCCCTCTCCCTCTCAAGTAAGATCTTAAAAAAAAAAAAAAAATACCTGTAGATCAGTGGAACAGACTATAAAACCCAGAAATAAACCCTCAACTATATGGTCAGTTCATCTTCAACAAAGCAGGAAAAAATATCCAATGGGACACGGTCTCTTCAACAAATGGTGTTGAGAAAAATGAACAGCCACATGCAAAAGAAAAAATGGACCACTTTCTTACACCATACACAAAAATTCAAAATGGAATGAACACCTAAATGTGAGACCTGAAATAATAAAGATCCTAGAAGAGAACACAGGCAGTAACCTCTTTGACATCTCATCTGTCTCCTGAGAAATAAAAGCAAAAATAAACTACCAACAAAACTAAAAAGGCAACTTACTAAATGGGGATATTTGCAAATGATATATCCAATAAGCATTAGTATCTAGAATATATATTAAAAAAACATAAAACTCAACATGCAAAAAATAATCCAATTAAATGGGCAGAAGACATGAACAGACATTTCTCAAAGAAGACCTACAGATGGACACAAGACACATGAAAAGGTATTCATCATCACTTACCATTAGGGAAATGCAAATCAAAACTACAATGAGATTTCACCTCATACCTGTCAGAATGGCTAAAATCAACAACACAAGAAATACCATGTGTTGGTGAGGATGCAGAGAAAGGAGAACACTTGTGCACTGTTGGTAGGAATGCAAACTGGTGCAGCCACCGTGGAAAACGGTAGGGGGTTCTTCAAAAAGTTAGAACTACCCCACAATTCAGCAATTACACTACGGGTATTTACCCAAAGAATACAAAAACACTAATTCAAAAGGATACATGCATCCCTATGTTTATAGCACCATTATTCACAATAGCCAAGATACAGAAGCAGCCCAAGTATCCACTGATAGATGAATGCATAAGGAAGATGTGGTGTGTGTGTGTATTAATATATATATAATGGAGTATTATTCAGCCATAAAAAGAATGAAATCTTGCCATTTGCAATGACATGGGTGGAGCTAGAGAGTATTATACTAAGAGGAGTCAAAGACAAGAAACAAAACCCAAGGGGGAAAAAAAGACAAATTGAGAAACAGACTCCTAATTTTGGGGACAAAGTGAATATTACCAGAGACCAAGTGGGTTGGGGAGGGGGATGGGGGACACAGGTGATGGGGATTAAGGAGCGCACTTGCTGTGATGAGCACAGGGTGATGTATGGAACTGTTGAATCACTAAATTGCACACCTGAAACTAATATAACACTGTGTTAAAGTTACTGGAACTAAAACTTCAAAAACTTAAGTTTTTCCAGGTTATATTTATTGTATTGACTAGTTTAAAAATTAAAACTGAAAATTTTTAAACATTTTAAACATGACTTTAATATTCAAGTATTAAAAACGTAAACACACTTACATAGGTTGTATTTATAATACTGAATGTCTCAGAAATTAAAACTGAGGAAATTTCTAAATTATTCACTTACTAATTCATTAACTCTAATAATAAACCTATCACATGCTAACATAAATAAAATGTTAATGGAAAATGACCAGTTTACCAAAACAAAAATTTGAGCAGAATGGCATTGCTTTACATTCTTCAAATCTCTTTAATGTCTTGCTTAACAGAAGATGGAATGTGGAAGCAAATATGAAAATCTAGCCATCTATTTTTTTATGTCGTTTCCCTTGACGTAAAGAAAATCCAGCCTCCTATAAGTAGGTCATTGAAAGGAGAATAAATAGTATTTTAAAAGTCTTTCTGATAATTGTGAACCTTGTTTGTTACCATACCAAGATGTGCTAAGTGGAGTTTCTTAAAATTTAGTTGCGTTGTGGAATTTGAAACCACATACCCTGTTGTATTGAAACCAGTCTATCTCGCAGTTGGAAGTGTTCTTTTTCCCTCAGCATCACTGAATTATGCAGATCTTTCACTGTTGACACAGTTTGTTATAGAGTTACAATGTTTCAATATACAATGTCCACCAATCACATTCATTAATATCACACATGACTAATCTCATCAGAAAAAGTAAGTACTGGGCTGTTGTCACACTTACAGCAGCAGATGCAAGTTTTCCAAAATCCTTTCTCTGCTCAAGAGCCGAAATGTATTATTGATGACAAATATTGTCAGTTGTTTTCCTTGAAGTGTCAGGCTCACTTGGTTCATTTTGAAAAAATATCTGCCAAATCCTTAGTCTGAATAACCAGTTTGTCAGTTATTCTTCCAAGTAAAAATGGTGTTCCACGGGGATTTAAAAAAAAAAAAAAAAAAAAAAGGCTAGTTCAGCCTACAACTTAATCTCACAAGAGCTTTTCCTGGAGACAACCATGGTACTTCACAACAGGAGCCTACCTTGCTTTATTGCACTTCACTTTCTTGCCTTTCCCAGATATCACATTTTTTTTTCTTTTTACAAATTGAAGATTTGTGGCAATCCTGTACCACATAAGTCTGGTGGTGTCATTTTCCAAACAGCACTGGCTCGCTTCATGTCTGCAACGTTTTGGTAATTCTCACCATTTTTTTAAAGGTTTTCATTATATTTGTTATAGTAATAGGACATCAGTGATCTCTGATGTTAATTTTTCAATTGTTTTGGGGCCCACGGACCATGCCCATCTAAGATGGTGAGCTTCATCTGTACATGTTCTGTGTGTTCTGACTGTTCCACTCACTGGCTATTCCCCCGTGTCTCTGCCTCGCCTCAGGCCTCCTGAGTCCCTAAGATCTAACAATATTGAAATCAGGCCAACTCATGACCCTACAATGGTCTCAAAGTGTTCAAGTGAAAGGAAGAGTTGCATGTCTCTTACTTTAAAAACTGGAAATGATTAAACTTAGGAGGGCAGGTCGAAAGGCAAGACAGGCCAAAAGCTAGGCCTCTTGCACCCTTTAGACCAAGCTGTGATTATAAAAGAAAAGTTGTTGAAGGAAATTGAAAGTGCTACTCCAGTGAAGACATGAATGATAAGAAAGCCAAGAGCCTTATTGCAGGTATGGAGAAGGTTTTAGTGATCTGGATAGAAGATCAAACCAGTCATCACATTCCCTTAACCCAAGCCTAATCCAGAGCAAGGCCTTAATTAATTCTCTCTCCAAGTCTCTGAAGGCTGAGAGAGGTGAGGAGGCTGCAGAAGACAAGTTGGAAGCTAGCAGAGGTTGGTTCCTGAGGTTAAGTAGAAGAGCTGTCTCCAGAAGGGCAAGGAAGCAGTAAGTTCTCCAGAAGACAGAGCTAAGAGAATTAAAGAAGGCGGACAGAATTTCAATGGAGACAAAACAATCTTCTATTAGAAGAAGATGCCATCTAGGGCTTTCATAACTAGAGAAGAGAAGTCAATGCCTGGCTTCAAACTTCAAAGGACAGGCTGGCTCTTGTTAGGGACTAATGCATCTGGGGACTCTAGAAGTCAATGCTCACTTACCTTTCCAAGAGTCCTAGGGCCCTCAAGAATTATGCTAGATTGATTTATAGACTTTACAGTCTATAAATGGAACACGAGACAGTACCTTTGCTTACAAAATGGTTTACTGAATATTTGAAGCCCCAGGTTGAGAACTGCAGCTCAGAAGAGAAGATTCCTTTCAAAATATTACTGCTCAAAAAAAAAAAAAAATTACTGCTCATTGACGATGTACTTGTCACCCAAGAGCTCTAACGGAGATGGGACAATGCGATTCATGTGGTTTTCATGCCTGCTAGCACAGCATCCATTCTACAGCTCATGGGTCAAGGAGTAATTTCAACTTTCAAGTCCTATTATTTAAGAAATACATTTCATGAGGCTATAGCTGCCACAGACAGTGATTTCTCTGATGGATCTGGGCAAAGAAATTTGAAACCCTTTTGGAAAAATTCACCTTTCTAGATGCCATTAAGAACACGAGTGATTCGTGGAAGGAGGTCAAAATGTCTACATTAACAGGAGCTTGGAAGAAATTGCTTGCAGCACTCATGGATGACTTGGAGGGGTTCAAAACTTCAGTGGGGGAAGTGACTGCAGATGTGGTGGAAACTGCAAGACAACTAGAATTAGAAGAGGAACCCGAAGATGGGACCGAATTGCCACAAGGTCAGGAAAAAACCTGAACAGATGAGAAGGTGGTTTTTTATGGATGAGCAAAGTGTTCTCTTGAGATAGAATCTACTTCTGGTAAAGATGCTATGAAGATTGTTGAAATGACAACAAAGGACTTAGTATATTCCACCCCAAACCTGGGTGGGGTTTGGAACCACCGGAAATTTGAAAATATACAGAGGTTGTGATGGAATTGGTCTGGGGTGTGGGCTGATGCCTGGGATTTTTGAGGTCCCTAGGTGATTCAAAGGTTAGAGTTTGAGAACCACTATTCTTCCCAAGTGCTTCCCAACGTGTGAAACACCAAGTAAGCTCCAAGTTTCCGATAAAGCAGTGGTTCTCAAACTTTAGCATGCACCAGAATCACTTGGAGAGCTTGTTAAAACAGATTCCTGCACCCCACCTCCCAGAAATTCTGAATCCTTAGGCCTGGAGTGTGGCCATAGAATTTATGTTTTTATCAGATATCTTCCAGACGAAGCTGACACTACCAGTTTGGGGACCCCACTTGGAGAACCACTGTCTCAGACTAGAGCAGGAGACCCAGAGCTGCTACCCGGATCTTCCTGAACTGATAGGCTCCCTTAAGATTTTTGTCTTACCTTTCTCCCCTTTCACTGGGGTGGGGGTTAAGTCGTTTTCATTTCATTTCAGTCTTCACTTGACCTGTACTTCAGGAAATGTTGCCTAGTGACACAGCCTCCAACTATGGCTATGCTGAAAGCCTAGCCTGTTAGTTGTGAATTGCTAAAATAAGGCCCGTGAGTCGTGAATTGCTAAAGTGCTTATGAAATTGCGACATGTAATGCATGTTATTTAACTTCAGCAACTAAAATCTATAATGTTCATGTAAATGTGGACCAACTGGATGTTACTTATATGTACTTACGATTTGTATCCTGTCTTTAAGGGAGAATTATCTTATTTCATATTTTTACTAATATAGTTTCATATTTTTACTAATGCAGTTTCAAAAACTTCACACTGAAAGCAGCAAGACTCAATTACTTTATAAAACTGCAAGGCAGCAGATTTAAAAATGCTGTAAACATTTAGACTTGTCTCAAGGCAAGACTTACAACAATCAACAATAAAACAGTACTGAGATGTTGCACTCAAAGCATGTTACACTTGAGCTGAAATGCCCTTTATGCTTGAACCACTTTGTTAAAAGTGCTATATATATGGAAAAAGAAAAAAATGATCTCCCTGCCTCTGGCCATGCCAACAATGGGAATCATACTTCACTTATTATATGTCAAATGAAGCTAGAGATCTCATTGGGCGGGGAGAAAAGTAAATGCGCTTCTTGATATAACCAATATCCTTGCTCCCTGGGCCACTGTTTTTCCTATGTAAGCAGATATATAAGGACCGCCTGCCTTTTCAAACTTGAGCCCAGTATTCCTAATAGTGGTGGGAGGATGGAGAGAAAGGAGGTTAGAGACTGAGCTATCTACAAACTGCATGTTTCTCAGCTGGGGCTAAATACTGGAATCACCAGGGGACACTTTCAAAATGCCCCAAGCCCAGGCTGTCCCAAGAGCAATTACATTAGGATAGCTGGTATAGGACCCAGACAAGAGTAATTTTGTGAAGTGCCCCAACCATCCCCTGAGTAAACCACTGTTCTCTGAGGTAAGGAACCACATCACCAAATACAACTTTGTTCTTTAGAGTATTTTCAGGCCTCTGACATTCTCCTTTAGAAAGCAAAGAAAGCTCTGAGATGAAAATGATAAACAGCTGAGAGATAAAAGGACCACCAGCAGCAGCAGTTTGTGAGGAAAAATGCTTCTGAAATACTTTATTCTTCAAGAAAATAGCCAAATTGATGAACGAAGGCAAGTTCATTTGAATCTCTGTAGTTTTACCAGGATGTCAGTGTTCGACAGAAGATTAAGCCAAGAAGCAATTCAAATGAGCTCTGTCGAGTGGATCTCAAACTGGCTTGCAACAGGTAACAACAAAGAAACCCCCTCAGGTTTAACAAGGGCTGGACAGAGAAGTGACAGAAACCGAAGGTCACTCTGGAGTCTGGCTTTAACGTCGTTAGCTATCTTTTGGGGAAAAGCCATTAATTTCCATCTTCTGGGAACAGCACATTACTACATTCTCAAGCTATTGGGGGAAGAGAAGCCTTGCCTGGGTTCTCCGGCAGGACACCGGGCCAGAGAGGCCCAAACTATTCAATCTGCTTAAAGTACAGGCGAGAATTCACCTCGACCACTGTCCAGGTATCCCGTCATCCAAAAGGAGGAATCCACAGAGAAAAGGAAACCATAAAACCTCAGAGCTGCAGGGCCCTGCCTCTCAGAATGAACAGTGATTGAGAGGATGGGCTGGAATGCTAGACCAGAGTTGAATTCGCAGTGTCTACACTGTATGATCCCGGGCAAGTTAGCCCCACAGAGTCTCAGATTTGCAGGACAGAAAATGAACCTAATATCACCATCTTGTGGGATTGTGAGGATTAAATGAACTGAGATAGGGCGTAAACCACCTCATGCACAGTCTAGCAAACAGTGGATGCCTAAGAAAGTGTTTCTCGTTCTTTCTGCAGGCAAGGCCCAGAAATTTTAAAAGAGGACATGAAGCAGAAATCACCATCTTAATTATTTTACAGGAAACAAAATAAACGTTAAGGAAAAAAGGATGGCTGAAGTTTTTCTAACTGAGGTTTGTATAATTCCGGTATATTTTAGTTATCAAGCCCCCTGCTCTGTGCCAGCTACCGTGCGAGGCAGTAGCCCAGGCTCCTGGAGGCTCTAGACTTCCTAGAGATATGAATTCATGGGGGACAACAGAGGAGGAGCACCTGAGCCAGGACCGGATGTCACAGAAGGCTTCCTGGAGAAAGTGAAATTTAAGCAGCAAGTTGGGACATGCCTACTTGTCAGGGAGCCCGAGCAGCAGCCTGGAGAAGCCAGACGAATATTTTAGTGAGAGACAGAAGCACAGACAAAGGGCCAGCCAACAAAAGTAGGAGGAGACAGAGGATGAGAAGGAGGGAGGAGGGCATGAAGGGAGACACAGCAAGGTAATAAAGCAGGAGCCCAAAGGGGAGATCTGGTCCGGGGTTTGAGCTGTGGGAGCATTTTGCAGTGCAGAAGTACTCTGGCCACAGCCACGGTGTGGCGAACAGAGCGTGACACAGGCAGACGGTAGACGGGAAGGTGAGTTTCGGGAGATGAGAGGATCCCGCTAGAGTGCTGGAGACGGGGGTGGAGAGAAGAGGACGGAGTCAAGCGAGAGAAATCGCAGAAGTAATACACTGACTCGAGTAGGAGATGAGGGGAGGTTGACCTTCTTACTAAGAGAGGATGCACTAGGGGCTTCTCTAAGACCTTCGGGAACAGGAAAGGGCCAAGGCTGCGACTCCTACTTCATAGGTAAGCAAGTTTAGGGAGTGTGGGGATAAGCCAGCAGGAAAGCTTTCATCTCTTATCTCTGTTTACGTATTCAAATTTAGGCACCTCTTCTGGAGGTGGTATGTTAGAACTTCTTTCTTATGCTATAAAAAATGAATAAAGAAACATTAATGAGCTTGAAATCCTGATACAGGCTACCATTCTCTCATCAATATATTCTCATACGAATGAACTATGTTTACAAAGATGTAGGTGAATTAGAAACGTAATAGAGGTGACAGATGAGTTGCAAAGCAGAAGACAGATTTTTCAGTTTCTTTATCATTCTATGTCTGAGTAAAATGTTCTGTTGTTATTGAAAACAAAACAAATGTCTTCAGATAAATTCTTTCTGTGAGAATCTTTGTGTTTTTCTCTCGTCACACAGCCTAGCCATCTGAAATTAGATGTGAGGCAAGACCCAGAAAGTTAATTAGTGCAGGGCTAACATTTACTGTAACTAATCATTTCACATCTTTGGCTGTGCACATTTTCCATTAAATTCTCACAAGAAATAAAAAAGACAGATCATCAATATATATTGTGCACAGCAAAGTGCTAGTCATTTATATCTTAAATTGCTTGCGGCATTCTGACTGGCTCTTGCTAAGATTTACAATTTTAAAATGAGTCACTTAATGTACTGTTTGCTAAAACTTGCAGGAAAATAGTTGCTTTTGCCTGCATGGACTGCTCCCTGTTTCCACCCGTGGTCACCCTATCTCTTGCTTTCAGAACTACGCCAGGACGCTCAGGATCTCGATCTCTGTGGCTGCTCTAGTTCTTAAATTTAAAGTCTACTAGCGCAGAAAAACTGCTGCAACACCTCTTCTCTACGAGAACCTATTACCGTGATGTGAAATGTGGAGTTAAAATGTTATGTCTTTGTTCACTACTAGCCTTCAGTGAGTAGTTCCACAATCGCTTCCAATTACCTAAAGCATTTCTACAACAATCAGCCTCAATTTTTAAAGTTAGAACCACCTGGCTTTTACTTTAGGAAAGCTTTATTAAGAGTGTTGGTTGGAATTAGGTTTAATTTTGTCTATATGGTCAAGGTGCCGTACAAACTGGAAGCAAAATGGCATGGGCTCCAAGATTTCTCAAATGGCAGTTCTTAAAGATGTACTAGGAAACAAGCTACACTATGGAAGAGGAAATTCCAGTCGGGGTCAGAAAACATTCCCAAAGATTAAACCGCCAAAGGACAAATGCAGAAACGGATCCCAAAAGAAAGCAACAGCAGCAACAGAATTATAGAGCAGGTTATTAAACTGTGTGATTAGTCCCTGCTGGCAGTGCATGGCAAAATATTTACCTTCTTTCCAGAACTTTCAACTTACCAACTTAAATGTCAAGGTTTTTAAAGCTTTGGGATCATCTACAATCTTCTGTAAATTAGCAGCCACTGAAAAATAGAAACGTGGAGAAGGGTCCAAATCATTTACAGTAACACTGGATTTTCACATCAATGATTCGGAAAATCTGACTAATCATGCAATAAGCTGCAAAATTATTTCTTTCACAGGCATTACAAAGTCCATATAAATAACCAAATTAGTCTCACACATTTTCTACAATTTATATCTTCAGCTCATCTGAATTCATCACTATACATTGAGCCCACAGTTCATACACTAAAATGGGAAATTACTTCCCAATGGAAAGTGAAAGAGATAGCAGCCCCTCAGTGTTCTCTACCTCTAGGTTTTTCTCAACACTCAGCACTATGAAATTTATTAGCCAGCAGAGGGCAGCACAAAATAGAAGAGAGGTACTGCAAAGAAGGGTTTTTCTGAAAATGAGGTCTGTGCCTTTGAACCTCTCACCTACAAATTCACTCAATTCTCTGCACCCACTTTTATTAAAGCAACAAAATACAGTAGATAATGTCTACAACTCGGGCATATGCGTTCCTGCTTTCAGCGCACAGTAATCTGTCAAAGCAGTGAAGAGCCACCTTGAACAACTGCCAAGTTGGCTGAACAGGGGCAAACCCTCAAGGCTGTCAGTTTGGAGTTCAGTCGTGAAGATATGTTTCAGTATTAGCAGGATTCACCAGAGACCTGTCCCATCTTCCACGGTGTCATGATAGATTTGATCCTCTGACAGAGAAGTCTGCTTTTCTTGCTTCCTCCCTCAGCTTAGGGTACAGAATTATCAGAAGGTAATGATGACAGAAATTTAAAACCTCACTCTTTCCATATTCAAATCTAAAGTCTCAAGGACTGAAAATCAAGTAAGCGCTGCTGGTTAGGGAAAAAGAAAGGACCCATGAACAAATGAGAGAAAGTTCCATGTATTGTTTTTATTTTTCATGTGGAAAGTTACCTGCTTCCGTAGCATTCTGAAATGTCATGTGACTAAGATAAAAAATTAAGATAACAAATATTTTGAGAAAAGTGTTTCAAGTAGAAAAATCTAAGAGGAGAAAGAAATCTGCATATTTCATGTTTCTCTAAGTTTGACTAAAAACAACCTACAGACATGGATTTTCTGCAGATCAGTTTATTTCATTTAATCTATCAGCTGCAGAGGAGAAAAAAGTGAAAATTATATACTCAATATGGCCTATTTCTCTTTATAAACCATAATTACAAGCATCATTTTATCTTCATTTGTTGCTCATACTTCCACACTGAGCGATCTGTAAAGTTTCGTTTATGGTAACCCCTCCCCCACCACCAGCCCCATCTTTTTCTCCTCTTCCCTTAGCCAACCTGCACATGTCAGGTAGATCCTGGGCCACCAACCTCAGCAGAGTTATCATCACCAAGCATCTGTTGGCCTCCTCAGCAGTTTCCTGAGTCTATTTCAGATGCTAGAATCATCTAGTAATCTACACAAGAAACACTCCACTGGCTCGTGGAGGGAAAAGCTCGGCTGTGAAATACTGTATTTATGATGTCAGGGCATTCTGACTGGACGCAACCTGCAGCCAGTGCACAGAATCACTATTTCCTTAAAACCTAAAAGTGTTTTAATAGTTGCTCTGATTTGGGTTGATTTCACAAGTCACCACAATGTCTCCCTGCGAATTTCAGTCCTTTCATTAGAGGCTCTCAGTTAATGTGGATGATTTACTGCCCTGTTCTGGGTCATCTATTTCCAGTCTGCTCTGTAATGTTCCGCCAAAAGCTGAGCTCTGTCCTGCACAAATTCATAGCCCCCTGTCTGGTGTGCATGCCTGTGTGCTAGCGCCAATCTCCAAGGAACATGGCTATGTGAGTTGTAGACTTGGAGGGCAAAGCTGAAACACTAGCCTCTTCGACAATCATCCCGGAAACCACACTCCCCAATTGTGAGCCCTAACACCTCAGGGACATTAGAAATTCAAATTCTGTCTTCGACTCAAAGCAAAAATAGCAAAACTGGCCACTTACCTGATTACTTATCCCAGCTGCTGGGCTTATTTTCAATTTAGTTGATTCTAATTTGTTGTAAAGTGCTATAAAATACCTTCATTTAACTGACATCACATAAAATTCAAGGTGATGCTAATTTCTCTTCCACTAGCAATGCTCATTAAAAAGATGGGTGTCACTGTTTTCTCCCTTCTCCTGACTGTGCACCTGGATTTCAAAAATAAAAATGTGCCTTACCTGGAACGTGAGTGGAGAAGGAAGGGTTGGATAGGACTGGTTAACTTTAGAGCTTCTCAAGTATGTGCTGCTAACACTGAACTTCATGCTTTAAGGGATTTAGGTTTCCCCAAAATATGGGGCTTCTGAACCTTGACTGCTCAGTGGCCATCCCCATTTCCAATGCCTCCTGGCTTTCCCAAATAGAACTCATTCTCCTGGTTCTCCTGGCAGATGGTTGTCTTCCTTGAGCTTGTCCCTTCCTACCCGCCCCTCCCCTCCCACCCACACTCTCTTCAACCACAAGTGCTCTGTTTCTTGGGATAAAGGACACAGAAAACACTCACCGAGCTACCAGGGACTGTGGTCCCCTTGCCCTAGCGCTGCGGCTACAGGCTACCTTTGTGTGAGCCATCGACTTCTTGGCTATTTTGGGGTCTCTGTATTAGGCTTGAATCTCTATCAGTGCTAGGTGCTCTTTTTGGATAACATTTGACCTAAGGTACGGTAGGTGTTGTGCTTCATGAAACTGGAATAATATCATTAACAACCAAATGAAAAAGACACCGATGCTCAGTGGCTCCCTGGTCAAGTGCAAACAGAGACGGAAATAACGCTGTCCTGGGGGGTCATCAATCAGAAGCAAGGCAGCAGAGCTGAGGTGAGGTGCCTTTCGCAAACTAAGTCTAGCATTCTCCAGACCCTGTTTTCTCTATAAACTCCTTGTACTACTCAGATTCTCCACATTTGGACAGTTAGGAAAGTAACGGTTACATAATGACTATTTACAGTCCGTGTTTGTGTTACAAGTGATTAGTGGAAAGATACACTTTTCTCCCCAGATACCAGTGTATTTCACAACAATCTCATATAGTACTGATGTTCTGGGGGCTGTGAGTGAATTTATCTAATCTGAGCTATTCCCAAACAAAAGCTGTGAAGAAAAGCACTCCAGTAAACACCAAGTCCAATGCATTCCCCCAAGAGGAAATTCTGAGGGAAGAAAAAAAAGCAGACTTGGGTTACCTGACAAGGGGATGTCACAATATTGTTTGATCCCAGGACACGTCCCGAACATCTGCTGTGTACCCTGCGCTGCTTCAGAAAGGCAGCAGAGGATTGCAAAGCAAGAAAGAGACACAGGTACCAAAGGAGAATCCAAGCTTCTAAGGAAGGAAGAAAGGAAATGATGGGAGGGTGGGTTTCTAATGGATGCCGCTGTAAGGCCAATGCAAAATCACAGCTAATTATTATGTTTGGGATAAAATACAAGAGATTCGCCCTATTATTTTCCCTAAATCTCCAGGCTCTTATCTTTAGGAGAAGAGTGTAGCACAATGTGTAAGTACGTGAATTCTCCAGTCAGAGTGCCTGGGGTAAAATCCTGCCTCCGTCTTAGAGCCATGTGGCCCCATGAACTTGGGCAAGTTTATGTTAGCGTCTTTGTGCTCAAGTCCACGTATCTGCAAAATGTGGATGTGAATAGTGCTGATGTGACAGAGTTCTTCTGGGGACTGAGTTTATACACATACGGTGTTTAGACTAGTGCTCAATGTATTGCAAGTACATAACTAAGATTAGCTTACTGTCTCTAGCTTGGACAACTGCATATCTTCACTGGCTTCTCTGCCTTCAGTCTTAGCTCATGAGCCCTCTTACACTCACCAGAGTGACTTGGAGAATCTAAGTCATGAACTGGGGTGTGTTGCCTCCTTATATAATTCTGTTTAACTGTCCATATCCACTTCAGGATTAAATCCAAGTTTTTAATGTGGTCTATGAGTCCCTCCATGGTCTGGCCCAGCCTACCTCTCTAGTTCATTTCTGCCATGTCCTACCCTAGATTTTCCTGGGAAGGGCTCCATAACCGGTCCCCTCCTCTAGGTATCCACCCCTACTCTTTATCATCATGTGCTGAAACAACCCCTTACAGAGCTCGTTTCCCCACTTGATTCAAACTCTTTGGTAACCCAGACAAAATCTTATTCACCTCTGCAAAAGGTTGATCTTTGAAATACGCCCGTATCTACAGAGACTGTTGAATTCTTCCCACTTCTACTGCTAGTACCCAAGTATAGCTGCCACCGTCTCTCATCTGGACTCACACAATAGCCTCCTGTCTCCCTGCTTCTATCCTTGTCCCTCAATGGCTCAGGCTCTACCCAGCAGTCAGATGAGCCTTCTCTAGCAGTTTTGCCTTTACTGTGTTTAAAACTGTTTATTTCTCTTCATCTCTACTACCTCTATCTCGTCTATAAGGAACCAGCAAAATTGGCTACTTTTCATTGTTTTTCAAGAGATGAGAGACTAGGTCACTCTACAGATAAACCACCCAGCCTAGCATAGGTGGTAACCCCAAGAAAGGGAATCTACAATGATAAGTAGAGAATGGACATAATGAGCATCAGTATGGCCTCAAGACTACCTATAGCAATGAGGACTAAGTCATACCACTAACCTTCCCTCTTATAACTTTCCCCAGAAAAAGAAACCAACCATTGCTAGAGGAACTATTTCCAGGTGGATCCAAACAGTTCAAGTATGGACTATTGTGGATACTTTGGTGTGCAGCCCTGATCTTCTCCTTAGGAATGAGGCAAATGTTCTCCCATCTGCTGGGATTATCGTTGGCTGATGACTCTTAGCTTTGTCCCTCTTTGGGAATTGCCCTTGGAAACCTTAAGACTAAATCCATGGACAAACATGGTACAACCACCTAAGAAGGCATTTCTATTAGCAAATTTATAAGATAGTACAAATGAAAGAGAAGCACAGAATAAAAGGATGTAAAATATGATACCAAATATCTGAAATGTAGAGGGGAGAGGATTAAAGAATGAGTTCAAAATTAAGTTGACTATCAGCTTAATGTAGATGTCTATATGCAGAAGATGTTATATATAAGCTGAGTGATAACCACAAATCAAAAAAAGATAGAGATATGCAAAAAAAAAAGAGAAAGGAATCTATCACTAAGGAAAACCAATAAACCATGAATGAGAGAAAAAGAAAAAAGGATCAGAGAAAAACTAAAAAGCAACCACAAAACCAGCAACAAAATGGCAATAAATATATATCTATCAATTATTACTTCAAATGTAAATGGCTTAAATGCTCCAATCGAATGACATAGGGTGACAGAGTGGATAAATAAACAAGACCCATCCACACTGCTGCCTACAAGAGACTCATTTCAGACCTAATGACGTCTGCATATTGAAAGGAAAGGGATAGAGAAACATTTATTATGCAAATGGATGTCAAAGAAAGCCAGAGTAGCAATTCCTATATTGGACAAAACAGAATTTAAAACAAAGTCTACAAAAAGAGACAAAAGAGGACACTAAATAATAATAAAGGAGATAACCCAACAAGAATATATAACAATTGTAAATATTTATGCACCCAACATGGGAGCACCCAAATACATAAAACAGTTAATAACAAACATAAAAGAACTTATCAATAGTAAAACAATAACAGTAAGGGACTTTAACATCCAACTTACATTGATGGACAGATCATCCAAACAGAAATTCAGTAAGGAAACAGTGACTTTGAATGACACACTGGACCAGAAGATTGATTTAACAGATGTATTCAGAACATTCCAACCTATAACAGCAGAATACATTCTTTTCAAGCACACAGAACATTCTGCAGAATTGATCATGTTAGACCACAAAACGAGCCTCAAATTCAGAAAGATCTAAGTCGTACCATGTATCTCTTCTGACCACAATGCTATGAAACTGGAAATCAACCACAAGAAACAATCTGGAAAGACCACAAATACATGAAGGTTAAATAACATGCTACTAAACAATGAACGGGTCAACCAAGAAATCAAAGAAGAAATCAAAAAGTACATGGAAACAAATGAAAATGAAAATGAAATGGTCTAAAACCTTTGGGATGCAGCAAAAACAGTTCTGAGAGGGAAGTTTATAGCAGTACAGGTCTACTTTGAGAAGAAAAATTATGAATAAACAACTTAATCTTATACCTAACCAAGCTAGCAAAAGAACAACAAACAAAACCTAAAACTACCAGGAAGAAGGAAATAATAAAGATTAGAGCAGAAATAAATGATATAGAAATGAAGAAGAAAATAGAACAGTTCAATGAAACCAGGAGCTGGTTCTTTGATAAATCGCTAGCCAGATTCATCAAAAGGGGAGAGAGAGAACTCAGATAAACAAAACCACCAATGAAAGAGGAGAGATAACTAACACCACAGAAATACAAACAATTTTAAGAGAATATTATGAAAAGCTATATGCCAACAAATGGGACAAACAAGAAGAAATGGATGAATTCCTAGAAACATATAAACTACCAAAACTGAACCAGGAAGAAATAAAAATTTGAATAGACTGATTACCAGCAGGGAGATTGAATCAGCAATTGAAAAATTGCCAACAAATCAAAGTCCAGGACAAGATGGCTTCACAGGCAAATTCTACCAAACCTTTAAAGAAGACATAATACTTATTCTTCTCAAACTATTCCAAAAAATAGAAGGAAAGCTTCCAAATTCATTTTATAAGGGCAATATCACCCTGATACCAAAACCAGATAAAGACACCACAAAAAAAGAGAACTACAGGGTAATATCTCTGATGAGCATAGATACAAAAATCCTCCACAAAATATGGGCAAACAGAATCCAACAATACATTAAAAAACAATTATTCACCACGATCAGATGGAATTTATTTCTAGGATGCAAGGGTGGCTCAATATTCACAAATCAAACATGATATGTCACATCAATAAGAGAAAGGATAAAGACCATATGATCATTTCAATAGACACAGAAAAAGCATTTGACATTCATGCAAAGTGAAACATTCATGATATAAGCCCTCAAACAAAATAGGTTTAGAGGCAACATACTTCAACATAATAAAGGCCATATATGAAAGACCCACAGTGAAATTCATGGGGAAACACAGTGAAATTCATGGGGAAATTCATGGGAAAACTGAGAGCCTTTCCCTCAAGGTCAGGAACAAGACAAAGATGTCCACTCTCACAACTTTTATTCAACATAGTACTAGAAGACCTAGCCAGAGCAATCAGATATCAAAAAGAAATAAAAGGTATCTAAACTGGTAAGGAAGAAGTAAAACTTTCACTATTTGCAGATGACAGGATAGTATACATAGAAAACCCTAAAGAGTCCACCAAAAAACTACTAGAACTGATAAATGAATTCAGTGAGGTCGCAGGATACAAAAATCAATGTGTAGGAATCTGTTGCATTTCTATACACTAATAATGAAGCAGCAGAAAGAGAAATTAAGAAAATTCCATTTACTATTGCACCAAAAACAGTAAGATGCCTAGAAATAAACCTAACCAAGGAAGTGAAAGACTTCTACTCTGAAAACTATAAAACACTGAAAGATATTGAAGATGACCAAAAGAAATGGAAAGGCATTCCATGCTAATCGACTGGAAGTACAAATATTGTTAAAATGTCTATACCAGTTGGGGCGCCTCGGTGGCTCAGTGGGTTAAAGCCTCTGCCTTCAGCTCCGGTCGTGGTCTCAGGGTCCTGGGATCGAGCCCTGCGTTGGGCTCCCTGCTCGGCGGGGAGCCTGCTTCCTCCTCTCTCTCTGCCTGCCTCTCTGCCTACTTGTGATCTCTCTCTGTGTCAAATAATAAATAAAATCTTTTTAAAAAATGTCTATACCATCCAAGGCAATGCACAGATTTAATGAAATCCATATCAAAATACCAACATCATTTTTCATAGAACTAGGACAAAAAAAAATCCTAAAATTTATATGGAACCAAAAATGACCCTGAATTGCCAAACCAGTTTTGAAAAAAAAAAAAAGCAATGCTGGAGGTATCACAATTCCAGACTTCAAATTATGTTACAAAACTGTAGTAATCAAAACGGTATGGTACTGTCACAATAAACAGACATGTAGATTTTTAGAACAGAATAGAAAACTAAAAATGAACCCACAATTATATTGTCAATTAATCTTTGACAAAGCAGGAAAGAATATCCAATGGGGAAAAAGACAGTCTCTTCAACAAACAGTGCTGGGAAAACCGGTCAGCCACATATGCTGGATCACTTTCAGATCCCCTACATGAAAATAAACTCAATGGATTAAAGATCTAAATGTGAGATCTGAAACTATAATAATCCTAGAGGACAACACAGGCAGTAATGTCTCTGACATCAGCTATAACATTTTTCTACATATGTCTCCTGAGGCAAGGGAAATAAAAGCAAAAATAAACTATTGGGACTATGTCAAAATAAAAAAAAGTTTTGCAAAGTGAAGGTAACAATCAACAAAAGTAAAAGGCAACCCATTGAATGGGAGAAGGTATTTACAAATGACATATCCAATAAAGGGTTAGTTTTCAAAATATATAAAGAACATATACAACTCAACACCAAAAATACCCCCAAATAATCCAATTGACAAATGGGCACAAGACATGAATAGACATTTCTCCAAAGAAGACATCCAGGTGGTCAGAGACACATGAAAATGTGCTCAACATCACTCATCATCGGGGAAATGCAAATCAAAACCAAGATGAGATACCACCTCACACATGTCAGAATGGCTAAAATCAAAAACATAAGAAACAACAGGTGTTGGCAAGGATGTGGAGAAAGGGGAACCACTCATGCACTGTTGGGGCGAATGCAAACTGGCACAGCCACTGTGGAAAACTGTATGGAGGTTTCTCAACAAGTTAAATATAGAACAAGCCAACAATCTAGTAATCACCCTACTGGGTATTTTCCCAAAGAATACAAAAACACTAATTCAAAGAAATACATGCACCCCGAAGTTTACAGCAGCATTATCTACAGTATCCATCACTTGATGAATGGATACAGGGGCACCTGGGTGACTTGGTTAAGTATCTGACTCTTGGTTTCAGCTCAGGTCATGATCTCAGGGTTGCGGGATCGAGCCCTGCTTTGGGCTCTGTGCTCAGTGTGAGTCTGCTGGAGATTATCTCCCTCTCCTTTCCCTCTGCTTCTCCTCCTGCTTGCTCATGTGCACATGCTCTCTGTCTCTGAAATAAGTAAAATCTTTTTTTAAAAAAAGAAGAGGGATGCCTGGGTGGCTCAGTTGGTTAAGCTGCTGCCTTTGGCTCAGGACATGATCCCAGGGTCCTGGGATCGAGTCCCACATCGGGCTCCCTGCTCGGCAGAGAGCCTGCTTCTCCTTCTCCCTCTGCCTACCGCTTTGCCTACTTGTGCTCTCTATCAAATAAATAAATATTTTTTTTAAAAAAAGAAGATGATGCGGTACATATATGCAATGGAATATTACTCAGCCATAAAAAGAATGAAATCTTGCCATTTGCTATGACATGGATGGAGCTAAAGAGTATTATGCTAGGAGAAATTAGAGAAAGACAAATAACCTTACAATTTCACTCATATGTGGAATTTAAGAAACAAAACAAATAGGCAAAGGAAGAGAGAGAGAAACCAAGAAACAGGCTCTGAACTATAGGGACCTGATGGTTACCAAAGGGGAGGTGGGGGGGGGTAGGGTGACACAGGTGTTGGGGATTAAGGTGTGCACTTGCTGTGATGAGCCCCGGGTGATGTACAGAAGTGTTTACTCACTATATTGTACACCTGAAACTAATATTATACTGTATGTTAACTGTACTAGAATTAAAATAAAAAAACACTAGCCATTCTGACATGTTTAAGAAAGTGCAAATGATAAATAAAATACTAGAGGAAAAGGGGGAATGAGTATATTATTTGCCATTCCTCTGCACTAGATTTGTAGATGGTGGGAAAAAGCAGTAATTAGAAGAGATTTTAGGAATGTTACAAATACCATAAGCAATCAGCCTTTGAGACAAAAATATGAAAAAGACTTGGGTATTAACATTATATTGGAAAAAGAGTATAGGAAATAAAAAACAAATACACTTGCCATTCTCCTTAAGATTTGGGTAAATTCCAGTTTTTTAGTATTATCTTGGCATAACAGGAAAGCCTGAAACAGTCTAGAATAGTTAAACTGGCAGGTATTGAATCTGTCCTTCAAAATATAATCACAAAATTACTATGTTGGTCCTGAATTTCCTTTATTGTGTTTAAGGTGGAGTTTTATGAACTGGACCAGAGTGAAGTAATGGAAGTGCCCAATAATCATTATGCTATTATTGCTCTTTCTGAAAGCAATGAAATGGTATAATCAATGAAATTGTAGCTTCGTTTAGCTGGTAGAGAGGACATACCAATATGTTTATGGCTTAATTCCTCTTTAGAATGAGGATGAAGAAAGTAAAAAAACTAAAAATATTGTATGAAGAATGGCTAAACTTTAAAGTCACACTTGCCAAGCATATCCAAAATTCACCCGAGATGAAGGTAAGAATGTATTTGCTTTGGAAAAACAAAGAGGATTACTGCATTGGGAGACAGCTGTTAAAATGAGCTTGGGTCCTTCAAAAAAAAAAAAGGTGCCGTCATCTGGGGTGCTTAGTTTCGAAACCCTCTACATTGTAGGTAAATTTACATTTCTTCGGGGGGAGGGGGTTTAGCTTTTACCAGATACTCACTGGGGTCATGCCCTGGATTACCTTAAATTCCTGTCCCAAATGCTTACTAACATCTTCTCATACTAACGTAAACAACTTAGACGCGGGGTCCTTTTGCTTATTTTTAGAACAGCCTTACTGAAGTACAACTGACATATAATAAATGGTACCTATTCAAAGTGTATAATTTGGTTAAGTTCTGATACACATATACACCAGTGAAACCACCACAAATAAGATAACGAACTATCCAAAATATGCTAAGATTTCACCAAATCTTTTGTAATTCCCTCCACCTTCCCTTCTCCGCCACTCTTTCCACTCTACCCAGGAAACCACGGATCTGTTTGCTGTCACTACAATTTGCATTTCTAAAATTTTATACACATGGAGCCATGTAGTGTATACTTATCTTATCTGGCTTTTTTTCATACACCATAATGATGTTGAAATTCATCCATGTTGTATCATGTATCAATACTTCAATTCTTTTCAAGTAGTATTCCATTGTATGGATATACCACAGTTTGTTTACGTATTCAGCTCTTGATGGACACGTGGGTTGTTTCCAGGTTTTTCCGTTACATGCTGTGATGAGCACTAGGCGTTATACTTAACTAATGAATCACTGAACACTACATGGAAAACTACGTACTATACAGAGGCTAACCGAACAGAAAAAAAAAGCTATTATCAGTGTTCACATTTAAGTCTGTATAGACACACACTGTCCTTTCACTTGGGTACCTACCTAGGAGTAGAGCAGTAGGCTCATACACGTGAATGTGTAACTTTGTAAGAAATTACTGAAATGTTTTCTAGGGCAATTGTACCATTTTTACATTCCTCCCAGCAGTGTGATGAGTTCCAGTTTCTTACACACTTGCCAACACCTGATTGTAATTCTAATTTGCATTTCCCTGACAGAGCATCTTTCCGTGTGCCTATTTCGTGTAGTCTTTTTAAGGTCACTTTCTAACAATTAAGAGTTTCTATAAAAGCAGGTGTGGTTTTTCTCAGTTAAGTAGAAGGTTTTTTCTAAAAAGAACCAAAGCCTTTGTTAAGGAACTATAGGTGTTTCTTCATCCAAGAGCTAAGCTTTTCAGATCTTCTAGCTCATCTAGTAAATGATAAAAACACAAATATAAAGATCTCAGAGCTCAAACAGCATCAGGCCACCTCTTGGAAAATCTCCAAGAGCTCCCTGTAGAGTCCAGAAACCTCAACCTTACTAAGGATATTTTAATGTGTAGATCACAAGTCTGAGTAGAATTAAAGAAGAGAAGGAAATGATCATATCATGGAAGGCAGAAGAGATAAGGCATAGGAAATCCCCCCAGCTTTGATTTATTTCTAGAGGTAAAAAGAAAAACCTGTCCAGGTCTTCCCTGTTTACAGCAATGGTCTTATCTAATTATACTAGATGTCTAGACTCCAAGAGAGGAGTCTCACACCCAAGAGCACATTCTGGAAATATTAACAAGATTATATGTCTATAGGGCATGAAGGTAAGACACACTCCAGGGTTTTGATGACACCCCCCAAACACTCTTGAAAGACAACTTATATGTAGCAAATGCTACAGAGTTAAGACGACAGGGCAGCTGCTCTCCACTTTATGTGTAAGACTAAGAACGATTTATGCCTATAGTCACTTGACTGAAAACAAAAACACTTCGAGAAACAAGCTTTAAGCTATCTTTAAGACACTGTCAAATCATATGAATTCTAGGAAAGTTCTAATCAGTCAGAGGAAATACACCAAAGGGAAATGAAACATTTAATTCATAGGATCAACTTTTCTTGTCACTCTTGCTTTATCTTGATTTGTTTTATATCAAGGTTTTTCAATAATCACATACTAATAGGACACACATAGCTTGAGTTTTAACCTACTGGCTTCTGGACTGGGAAAAAGCTTTGGAAAAGTTAAAATTAATGAGACAGTAACACACCGATAAGAGGAATGCTATTTAAATTATGGGCCAATGCAGTCAACTGAGGCAGAGCCATCTGGCGTAAGCACACAGCTCGGAGAAATCTGAAGGACTCCTAGCCCAGCCCGTGGCAGCTGCCTTCCAAACACAAACATTTCTCACACATGTATGTGGCCATCCTACACAGAGGAGAGCTGGGCTTCTTTTTATATTACGTGCAGAGGGGGACACCTATTTTATCTTCATTTCTTGAGTTATTTTCTTCTTTGTGGTATATTCCAAAGCATTTGAAGGGTTTTAGTAGCCAGTAAAAGGTAGAGACCAAGGCAGAACGATCCACTTATTTTTTAAAGATCTTATTTCTTTGAGAGAGAGAGAGAGAGAGAGAGAGAGAGAGAGAGAGAGAGAGAAAGAGAGAGAATACAAGCAGAGAGAAAAGGGAGAGGGAGAAGCAGACTCCCTGCTGAGCAGGGAGCCTGCTGCAGGGCTCAATCCTAGGACCCCAGGATCATGCCCTGAGCCAAAGGCAGACGCTTAAGTAACTGAGCCACCCAGGCACCCCAATCACTTAATAACAAGAAATCAAACTGATGCAAGGGTTGACTGGGACTTCACTATAGATTAGGATATAAGGCTAAAGAATAGAGGACCTGAAATCTAATGCTATTTATAAAGCACAATATAAACTTTGCAAAATCACCTTCTCTGTGCCTTAGACCAGTGAAACTCAGAGTATCCAGCTGCCCAAATGTTTATAGGTCCACATGAAGTATGGAATGTGTGCTGGATGGAAATCAAAAATCAATCATTGCTTCCTTCATTGATAAAGTCTTGTTTCCTCTACTGCCCCCCCCCCAAAGTTAATTGAATTTCACCATGCTATTGTGGCACAAGCTAGTACACGGATCACACTGAATAGGACTACTTTGCACTGTTCCCCAAATAATACTAACCAGCCCCCATCCTTCCCCCCCCATTCTTTTTTTTTTTTTAAGATTTTATTTATTTATTTGGCAGAGACAGAGAGAAAGAGAGAGAGAGAGAGAGATCACAAGTAGGCAGAGAGGCAGACAGAGAGAGAGGAGGAGGCAGGCTCCCCCGCTGAGCAGAGAGCCCGATGCGGGCCTGGATCCCAGGACCCCGAGATCATGACCTGAGCTAAAGGCAGAGGCTTTAACCCACTGAGCCATCCAGGCGCCCCCCCCCCCACCATTCTTGATAGATTCGTTTGGGTCAAGTCTAAGAAAACTGGCTGTGTTATAAAGTATCTCCAACAACAGGGAAGATATTTAAATGGGATATTTTGCAGAAACTTCACAATCAACAGTAGAATAAAAGATGGAGAGAGAATAGGAATGTGGAAAAAAGCTTATGAAATAAAATGAAATACTTCATAAAGAAGCTTCTTGTCATAGTGTCATATTCGATTTAACATTTGTTCTGTATTTTTAATTTTTAGCAAATCATTGTTAATTGTTGCATGAAAATAAGCTGGCACGAGTTTGGCAGACTTCTGCTTTGTACCTGCAGCTTTGATCTTATCTAGTAAAAGTGAGCCAATTTCACTGAACAAAGGTCTCATTCTTACACAGGATTAAACCTGAAAGACCATCTCCATAATCTTCTCCCTTACCGCCTGACCAATTCCCCTCTCCCCAGTGAAGGTAATCTCACCTCTCTTTGAATGACAGTGTGCAGAGAGCTTGCTGATAACATAAGGGAGTGGCCAGGGACAGCTAACTGCTCTGGTTAGGGCGGTAGTCAGAGTTATAGTCAATGCTGATGCCCCTGCCAGAAATCTGAGCTAGCAGCTAGTTGTGCTAAGGGCCCCTGGGCAGTCCGCACAACAAGGAAAGCACAGTTGGGTAGAGTCATTACAAAATCAGAGGTTAGGGACCATAAAATACACACAGAAATTAAAGGCTGACATACAACGGAGAGAGGATAGTTTGAACACGCCTACAGTACTGGTTCTGAGATTTGTTGTATGGGGTCTGGGCTACAACGATTTATTTTCCTTTTTAGTCGCCTTTTTAAAATTTTGTATTAAACTGACACTAAAATGAACTTTTAAAAAGTACATGTTTCATAAGAAGTTAGGTCCTGCTCTTCTTTTTGCGTAAAGCCAAGGAACCCACACACAAAGTTTGTCCACGTTTACCACCTGTCCTGGGGCTGTCGTTATGTCACTGACTCCCCAGGAGGCAGGAGACACAAGGTGCCTGAGAAAGCATCAGACCCTCTGTCAAGAGGCAGCCGTTCCTTTTCAAAGGCTGTTCCCAGGAGAAAACGACCTGACAGCCACAAAAGCAGGACGTATGTTTACATATCACCCCTGCGAGAGATCCTTTTCGTCTTGCACTCAGAACTGTCCTGGTTTATGTGATAAATTGGTATGGTCATCCTACTTACAAGGGATCTAGACTGAGGCTCCTTGACAATGGAAACCACCTGTCGCCTCCAGAGTCCCAGCCAGTCTCCAACACTGAACCTGGTACCCAGTAGGTAATAAGTGAATTAACAAAGGAAAGATCTACAAGGACCTGGTTAACAGGATTAGGATGTAGGTTTTCAGAAGCCCGTAAAGATAGGAAGAACCAGAGCTGATCGGAGTGCAACGAGGCTGGGCGTTTCAGACCTCCAGCTTCTACCCCATGCCATAGAAGGAACCTCCTCGACCTCGTTAAATGGTTGAAAAACCCTTCCCCCCTCCAACTGGCCAAGGTAGCACAAAGACAGAACGAGGTCTGTTTAGCTCACTATTGTACACGTAATACCCAGCACAGGGTCTGGCTCACAGAAGGTGCACATAAATAATTATGGATTGAATGAATGAAAACAAACCAGCAGCACATTTTGTCAAGGATATTATGTTAACTCTTTCGGAATATGCAATGAAATTTGAGCCTTGATCTCTCATTATGGATAGAAGGACAGATTTCATGGTAAGCCAATTTTAGGCAATTAGAAAGTAGTAGAGATGGAATTATTCTCCTTTATGGTGGAAGGAAGGGGTGTAGCCTCTCTTTGTCCCTAAAATTCAATGAATTCAATGAAACCTATGGGGAATTCAGGCATTCAAATGTACTGTCTGATTATAGTACACTGAACTTGAGACATCCTTATCCCACCCTTCTGCACTAGGTCTCCCAGATGGGAGCTGGAAGCCAGGTATGTAGCACTCACACTGGTAAGATTGTCCCTTCCACCCTCACAACATGCCCCGGGTCTTCTCTCCCTCAATTACCATTGGAATTTAGACTGTGTTCTCCTACTATCCTGTGCCTGCATTCATCCCAACTTAAAAAGTCAGTCTTGTAGGCTCTACCTTCTACTGTTTCCAACCCTCCAGAGTCTCAAAGAGGGTTGGGAAGTAGTACTTACTCAAAGGTCCTTCACATGTAGATTTTATCATGAGAAAGTCACTCATGAGGAGACCACAGAGAATGTGGGCACTTTGTGTCGTGGCCCAGTGGTCAGGGATATGGGGGGAGGGGACGTTGTGGTGAGAAGTTGTGTACAAGAAAAGTTGTGGCCTATTAAGAGCCATGACTTTAAAGCAGATGTGTGTTCTAATCATGCGCAATGTTTAGGTAGTAAACAAATTCTTATGCAAGTGTGTACCATCTCGCTGGTGTTCCTACTAAACTTTGGGGACATACAAACATACGCTTATGTGCACCTTGCCTTGCCGTGGGCAGTTCGTAACCCAAGGATTATAGCAAGGTCCCACAAGTGTTGCTGGTGGGGTAGGAATGAGGGATTGGTAGGGCAAAGGCCAACTGCCTGGAGCATAGTTCTGGGTAGGACTCCAGGAAGAGTGATCGCTAACCTACATCTAGAAACAAAAGTAGGGGTTTGCCGGCCGCACGGGAACGTTCCAGGTGGAAGAAAAGCATGTGAAAGATGGGAGCAGAGCAAGTCTGAGAGCACCACAGAGGGTCCAGCGTGCTAGAGCGAGCCTGAAACAGAGGGACCGCGGGAGACGCAGCTGAGGAAGCGGGCAGGGGCCCACGGTCCAGGCCTTGTCCGCCAAGGAGGACAGACGGCATCTCCCAGGAAAAGAGACTTCAGTATGACTCCGGTTGGCGATGTGGACTTTACACACTGAAAAATATTATCACTGTTGTTGAAAGTTTGGGCAAAGAAATCTAAAATGCTGGTTTGGCTTTGGCAAAGTGAAAAGATTTTAATTGTCATGTTGATTAGAATGGGCCCTATCATTACATAGGACCACTTTTGTATACATTTTAAAATGAAAGGCATTACACGTGTACGGCCAGTCTTTATATTTACTGCCCATGTAAAATGATGTTCTCACGTAGACTGTGAAAAAAATTAATGCAGTACACATTGCCTGGATTCAGATAAATTAAAGGAGGAATTAAAACACCCAACTTGAATACTCTCGTGCAGGCAGACTCAGCGACTCTAAGCTGCTGCTGTGTGTGGGGTGTGGGCGTAATGCAACCAACCTTAGAGAGAGGAGCTCCTTTCCCTAGATGATTCGTTAATGCAGAAATCACTGTATCTCACTATATTAGTTATCCTAATTGAACAGATAAGAAACCCTCTATCAGCAAATTCATTTTTCTCTCCGGACATTGTTCTCTTACCACCAGGGTAATGGAGAAGGAAGAGCCATTACTGCGAAGAAGATAAAAACGACACTGGGGAAAAAACCAACTTCAGTACGAGAAATTCCTAATTGATTTTTTTTGTTTGTACATTTGTTTTTACCAAAGCGGTATGAATAAAGTTAGTGGTGGAAAAGCAGCTTATCATGTGACTTAAGGTGAGAAGGCACATGCCAGGGCTACTGACTTCCTTCTTCAGGCACGACGGTCTGTACATCATATAAGACCTGAGGAAGCTGTTTAGCCTACATTTGAGAATGTCTATGGAAGCAGTTCCCATCTCCTCGAGACCCATTACACTGTTACAACTTCATCACCTGCTAGTACCCCTAATGGAACCACCAGCCTCACTGAACTATTGGTGGATATGTGACATTAATTTAGAAAGAAAAGCAGTCACCTAAATAGTAAAATGTAAACTCAAAGATACCATGTCTGCATTACTATTAATAATATATACTAACTTACATGCTTTAAGGTATCCAAATACCATTCAGCACCCACTACAAGTCATAAGAAGGTATTTTCAAGAAATGAATATCCTAGAAATTCAATAGCTTTCAAACAACCTTCCCTTTAAACTCTTACCAGCCTAAGATTCACTGTTGTAATGGACCTGCACTTCTTTATTATTCATTAAATAAAACACAGTATTTCGGGATGGACGGAAATACCGAGTATGCCAAACACTTAGGTCATAGTGTCCACAGTCATAGCTTTTCTAAGTCTTCATCTCCCTACACTTTCTCTAGATTGGAATTCACCAGTTGTGTGTGCTTGGCCAACACCATCTCCTTGCACAATAAACTGAGTTACTAGAAATTCCAACCTGTTTTGGGATAGGGAAAGCAGAGACAATCTTAAATGTATACTTTAAGAACCTTGCTCTTAATGCCAGACACCGTCAAGATAATTATCAGAAAGTTGTGCTGTCGTTGTTGCTGTCATCAGACAGTATTAGAAGGATGGCAGGGGACCAAATCATTCTTATGTCTAAAAATAGCAACCAAGCCAATTCAATTTTTGCTTTGGTCCTTGCAATGACACTGGAATTTCTGAATGAGAAGATTACCAAACTTTCAGGAATGTTCTGTAGTTATGAAGGGGTCAGATACCACAAGTTCCTCACAGTACATGAAACACAATAAAACTATTTGAATGTCAGACTTCCATCCCCTCCCTAATAAATTGAGAAGATGCCAATTTGCTGTCTTTCAGCCTTAGAAACCCGAGCACAACAAATGGACTTAGACTTTTTACGATAGGTAGCAGATTGAGAAAAAAAAAAAGAATGGAATAGATGTCACATTGATTTGAGAAATAAAGAGCAGAAGGAGACAAACACAGCCCTTCTGGCAAGGGAGTAGACAAGAAAGGAACACCATGAGGGCATTATGAGGCACAGGTAGTTTGCCTTCCGTGTAAACAAAGTGGTTGATTATCTTAGGGAAGGGAGCCGTTCTTAGGAGGATGCGGAGAAGGGGCTCATGGCGTGCGCAGTAATGAGATCGAGGACTAAGAGGAGTCACAGGCAATCAAAATACAGAAGAGGAGCCGGGAAAGAGATGCTGACTTGGGAATGATCATCAATAATGCACTGAGGAATAAGAATCAGAAGAATGTTTGACAGCAGTGAAAAGGGCAAACAAGACTGTGGGCTGTACGTGTAGCCTCAGAGAGAACAAGGCAGGACTGCTTACTCTGATGCTATTTAAGGCAGCAAGATCTCATTAACTCTGAGAAGATCTGGCTTTTCTTACCCTATGGAAGGAATCAAGTGAAAAGCTGTGAGTTGCAACTGAAGTGGATTCCTGATTCAAAAGATGGTGCACAAGCAAGGACAGTGCAGTTCCTGGCCCAAATGCAGCTCTACTGCAAGAAAGAATGGCCTCCCTCCCTCCCCTCCCCACTCCTTCCCTTTCCCCAGGCTTCTCATAATCCTCTACTTTTAGGGTGTTAAGAGGATGAGCAGACTGAGATTAGCCAACTGTGAGAAGAGCAAGGATTGAAACAGGATAACATCGCTGCTCTTCACAGAAATGTCTACAGTAACAGAGTTAACTACGTAAGGTTGTACAGCAGTTACGAGACATAGGAAGATGTGCTAATCGTGAGACAAAAGGTAAACAACATTTCTCTTTTATTGACGTGCTGTGTTCATGGCTGTTCAATCATTTAATGTAAGAGACCATTAAGGAGATGATCCCTGGAATTCCAGTTGGATCCTAGGATGGTATGGTGACTGGCAACCCTAGCTGGGGGAGGGCCTGATGTTTTCACAGTCAAAGACCAGTCTGCACTAAATCACCCAGGGAATACTGAAACTGCCAAAAAATCCCCAGATAATGTCCTTCTGTGTTCCTTTTAGTAAGACTTTCATTTCATTGACTGCTAATGACCACTGGTCAAACAAGCCCTTGGGTTGACAGTTCCTCATTTTGACTTTGAGGAATTCTGCAAACGAGAATAGTGATATTGTCACTTCTGGATAAATACAACTATTGTTAATAATTAATGATAACAGGGCTCCTAGGTGGCTCAGTCAGTTAAGTGTCCGAGTCTTGATTTTGGATTAGGTCATGATCTCAGGGTAGTGGGATCAAGCCCCACGTTGGGCTCCATGCTCAGTAGGGAGTCTGCTTAAGATTCTCCCTCTGCCCCCACTCCTGCCCACCTCTTGTGCTAGCGCGCTGTAATAAAATCTTTAAAAAATTAGTGATAACATATTTACTGAGACTTATCATGCTCTCTACATATCTATATGTATCATGCTCTATACTTAAAATCCTTACAGCTACCCTCTGAGGTTGAAACTATCATCTGCCCCGTTTAACAGAGGAAACTGAGGCACAGAGGGAAGAAGTAACTTGCTCAAGGTCACGCAGCTCGGGAGGGGCTGACCCAGGATCTGAACGTAGGCAGTGTGGCTCACCAGAACTTGTATATATAACCATGTTCTCCAGCAGGACCATTTTAGAACGAATGAGAGCTGATGTTTCCCAATACACAACACCATCATCTTTCTGATGTTTGTGCCTTTCCACTAAGATTTTTCAAACACCTCAACTGCTCAAAACCTTGACAGTTAATCCCAGTGAAAGCTGTGGAAAAGTAAACTTGCCTTGAGGATTATTTTGTGGTTGATGCTTCTACATTTTATTTCCTGCTTTAAGGAAAAACAACAACAACACTTTCTTCCTTGGATGAAGGCTTCACCTTTTTCAAGAAAAAAACCTCATTGCTGGAATAGAACACGGTGACAGAGCTGATTTAGTTTACACCAAATGACAACTTTAGAAATTCACACGAGAAATTCTTGAGAAAGAACGAACACTTTAAAACCACCTAAAAAACGATGGTATTCGGGTACACTCAGATGACTGCTTCTAGCAGGCAGAGATGTGAGAAGATGGGCAGCTTAACTGCTTGCTTATGCTTTATGCTTTGTGTGAAGGGCAGCTACAATGCTAAATGGGGAACAAGTGACCACCTATGGCTTTAACCAAGAGCAGCACTGAACACACCATCTTCTGCCCAGAGCGCTCAGCCCCTACAGGCCAAGGGGAGCAGCAGTCCCGGCTGTTCCCTTTTTCCTCAACAGAGACGTCTGTTAGCTGGTAAGGCTGAGGCTGGACTGGGGAGGGCTGAAGAGTGTGATCAATGTCCCTTCACTTGTCAGCAGCTTCTGGGCTTTAAACTCATTCCCAGCCATCATAAGAAACCACCACCTGGATCAACCTCTAACCATTAAAGCTAGACAGTCCCCAAAAGAAGGAATAAAAAGTACTGTGATGAATGTGGGACCATAATGAGGTTTTAAAAGTACCATCATCAGGGAATTGATCCTTATGGGTGAATCATCACATAAATTATCCTAAGGAGCTATTTTCAGGTGGAATTCCCTCTGCTACTCAATACATTCCTATCCATTGTCCCTCCAAAGAACCAATAGTACCAGGGAATTCATTTGATTTTCATGCAAGAACAAGAAAAAACAAAAATTAAGATGCTATATATTTGACTAATGCTGGAAGAGTGGTGGTAAATTTGACACCTCAGAGGTCCTGGTGAAGATGGCCAGACAGCAGTGGGTGATGGAGTTAATGAGATCAAGAGGACAATCTGGACTCTAAGTATAGAACAATTATTCAAGAAATTTAAAAAGGATATTGTTTATAAATGTTCAATTCCATTTGTATATCCAGAAACAGGTATGTTTTTCTACAAGAGCAAAAATGAAACCTTCACTTAGTCCAGTTAAGTGCTATTTCCCTCATACATATTATAGACAGGGAATTTTTTTAATTGCAGTAAATTCTGAACTAGCAAAAGAAAACAACATCAGTCATCCATCAGAAGCATAGCTAAGAACACAAAGTGTTAAGCAACAGGAAAATCATGATTATAGTTGTCCACTCAGATGCCTAAGAGACCTTATCTTTAAACATGGTGTTGGTACAAAGATAAACTTGAAATAGATTAAAGACCCCAATGTGAGGCAGGAATCTATCAAAATCCTAGAGGAGAACATAGGCAGTAACCTCTTCGACATCGGCCACAGCAACTTCTTTCAAGACACATCTCCAAAGGCAAAAATGAACTTTTGGGACTTCATCAAGATAAAAAACTTCTGCACAGCAAAGGAAACAGTCAACAAAACAAAGACGCAACCCACGGAATAGGAGAAGATATTTGCAAAAGACATTACAGACAAAGGGCTGATATCCAAGATCTAGAAAGAACTCCTCAAACTCAACACCCAAAAAACAGATAATCACATCAAAAAATGGGCAGAAGACATGAACAGACATTTCTCCAAAGATGACATACAAATGGCTAACAGACACATGAAAAAATGTTCATCATCATTAGCCATCAAGGAAATTCAAATCAAAACCACATTGAGATACCACCTTACATCAGTTAGAATGGCCAAAATTAACAAGACAGGAAACAACGAGTGTTCAAGAGGATGTGGAGAAAGGGGAACCCTCTTCCACTGTTGGTGGGAATGCAAGTTGGTGCACCCACTTTGGAAAACAGTGTGGAGATCCCTTAAGAAATTAAAAGTAGAGCTACTCTATGAGCCTGCAATTGCACTACTGGGTATTTACCCCAAAGATACAGATGTAGTGAAAAGAAGGGCCATATGTACCCCAATGTTCATAGCAGCAATGGCCACAATCGCCAAAATGTGGAAAGAGCCAAGATGCCCTTCAACAGATGAATGGATAAAGAAGATGTGGTCCATATATACAATGGAATATTATACCTCCATCAGAAAGGATGAATACCCAACTTTTGTATCAACATGGATGGGACAGGAGGAGATTATGCTGAGTGAAATAAGCCAAGGAGAGAAAGTCAATTATATGGTTTCACTTACATGTGGAACATAAGGAATAATATGGAGGACATTAGGAGAAGGAAAAGAAAAGTGAATTGGGGGAAATCGGAGGGGGAGGCAAACCATGAGAGACTGTGGACTCTGAGAAACAAACTGAGGGTTTTGGAAGGGAGGGAGGTGGAGTGATGGGTAAGCCTGGTGGTGGGTACTAAGGAGGGCATGTATTGCATGGAGCTCTGGGTGTGATGCATAAACAATGAACCTTGGAACATCGAAAAATAAAATTTAAAAAAATGATGGAGAACAAACTGAGGGAGGGAGGGAGGTCAGGGATGCGCTAAATGGGTGATGAGCACTGGGTGTTATATGTAAGTGATGAGTGTCACTAAACTCTACACCTGAAACCAATTTTACCATGTATGTTAACTAGCTAGAATCTAAATAAAAAATTGAAATTAAAAATAAGTAAATAAACATGGTGATGGTAGATGAAACTTTGCAGTTGCTGTCAGAATCAAACTTGATGTGAGATATAATAGCAGGGTTAACTGAAAGGAAGCAATAGGTTGAAAGCTTACAGAGAAATCAAACATAAACACCAACTAAACGGTTGTTAGAAACTAAATTTAAAAAAGAATCCTCATCCTACAGGTAGTTTAATAAAGTAAAAGTCTAGCTAATGACAAAAGAAAAAGATGACAATTATATTTCATCACAAATCCACCTTATCAACGATACAGCTGCTTGAGAGTACGGAAGAGCAGCAGAAAAGACCTCAGTGGCCTGACATTTGAGATGCAGGATCTCATAGGACAAATGAGGAGGGCTGTTCACAACCAAATGACATTTTGGCAAGATGATGCAGAGGATTTATTTCTAACTGGCTGGAGATCAGTTAAGTATATACATATTTCCATTTCCAGAGAGTTAATCTGCCACAGCCCCACACTGTGCTGTTCAAACATACATCCCATTCTTAGTTTAGCAGAACGTGAAATCTGGCACTGTTCTGGACAAGATATTGGCATTAGGCTTTTAATGAGAAATGGTGAGATAAAAATGATGAATTCATTCTTGCCTGGGTAATGAAGTAAGAAACGACCATACTCCAGCTTCTGGTTTCTGAGACATAATTCTGGTAGACAGAACCCTCTGGAATGCCTGTCCTGCTTAGTCTATAAATCTAAACGGTACAGATGCAGACCCCCCAGTTTTTGCTGCTAACACATGCCAGCGACGTGATGAAGACCAGTGAAACCCAATAGCACAAAGGACCTCATACATTTTTATGCAGAATGGTAGGTGTTAACTCGATCATGCATTCATTCAGCAAATATTTATCTGGTATCTATTAGGCACTCACTATTATTCCATTCTTCTATTTGAGTGTTCTGGGATATACAAGTTGACAAAGTAGACAAAAAACCCTGTGTGTGTGGAGTTTAGTCCCAATATTAGTGAACTCATTCAACAAAGCTACTGAACCACCAGCATCTTCTAGAAATTACATCTTAGCAGGCATTATTACCCACAGTGCTCAAATAGAGTTCAAAGTGGCAATGACCTATCAGGAACTTGGATTTCAAAGGGCTGCCATGGTGAAATGGTGCAGAGTAGTTTCAATTTTAAGGACAATCCAGATTACCTAGTTGGGTCAAGTAACAAACTCTTACTATAGGGGAATGCTTAGTAATTATAAACACTTTCCAAACTTGCTAGTCTGCAGAATCCTATTAATCCTGAACATGTTGTAATGGCCAACTAAGTCACTACTAAGAGAACATGAGCATTTCTTCCAACTTACACACTTCCTCAGTGATAAGACTTCCCAGGATAACCATCTATATCGCACCAGACACACTAAGCCAAGAACAGAACATTAAATTGTGTACCTGGTCTGAGGCTGTCATTAGTGCTGGAATATTCTGCCCTGGGCATCACTCTGGTGTGTGGGACAGGGGGTGGGAAAGGGTGGGAGCAGGGAGGGTGTGATAGTCTGCCTGGAAAAACATAAAGGGATGTGCATTGGAGTTTTGTTTTGTTTTGTTTTGTTTTAAGATTATTTATTTATTTATTTGACAGAGAGGGAGAGAGATCACAAGTAGGAAGAGAGGCAGGCAGAGAGAGAGGAGGAAGCAGGCTCCCTGCTGAGCAGGGAGCCCGATGCGGGGCTTGATCCCAGGACCCTGAGATCATGACCTGAGCTGAAGGTAGAGGCTTTAACCCACTGAGCCACCCAGGCACCCCACTGTGTTGGAGTTTTTAAATGAGTTTGTCTGATGGGAGTGGAAGAGGTATTGGAGTTGGGTCAAAATTATAACCTCAAGAGCAGTAAGGGGATGTTAGGATGATACTGCGCTCATCTTTGAGCAAGAACACCGCATATTGCTGCTGCTTTACTATCTGCTCCTGTGAATATGGCCTGCACGTTCATGCTGCGGTTCTACAGGTGAGGTGGGGACTGAGTTTGGCATTAGTGAGCTCGATCAATAAAGTATTAATAAATGACCAGGAAACTGCAAGGAGACAAAGTATCAGCAGGATCAATGCTCACTGAGGGTGTTCTGAAAGGGGGTGCTCCTGCAGGCACTCAGACCACGACAGACTAAGGGCCCAGCTCTCTGAGGATTTTGTGTCTCAGCTACCTAGGGTCAGTCCTTGTGGTTGCACTCAACTCCTCCTCCTTCAAGGGAAACAGTGCAGGACTTTACGTTCTACTGGTCTGGTAGTAAACCTTTTCTAAGACTGGATTATTAAGTACACATTGAATTCTTCTGGTCCAAGATCATGTCTAAGGATGCTGGTGATCTCCAGTGAGTTATAAGGGATATGGAAGTCTGTAAAAAGCTATAGAGCCTTAGGTCAATAGCCTCATCAAAGACGGAACAATCAGGCTTGGGTCTGCAGAGATGGCATGCTGTATTTGAAGGAAGAAAACAGGATGGCACCAGTTAGCATTAATGTACTCTACAGGGGTTGGAAACTCAAATGTCTTCAGGGGCCAGGGAGTGAATATAAAACAGTCAGAGAGGAGAAGGAAGAATTTTTGCTTTTGAGAATTTCATGCCCAATTGTTTTCAGATCTGGTTTTTCTAAGACAAGCCAAAACTGGATTCTTAGGTCAACTCTTTCATTTTTTTTTTAATGTTGACAACCAATTCCCAAATTCAAAACTGTTGTCCACAGCAGACAAAACACATCTGTAGGCAACATCCAAGCCTTGGGCCAGAAGGATCCATCCCTGCACGATAGCAAAACACTGAAGGGACTGTCGGGAGTTAGGAGTCAGGGCAGGAAAAAAAGGATGTGGGATGAGTTATTGACTAAAATGTGGTTCAGAGGCTTTGCAGTAAAAACCTAAAGCTCAACAGATTTCAATTTTGGTATGCCAACAGAGGAAAAGAATTCCACAGGCATAGAGACATTCAATTAAGACTGCCTAGGTTCATTTCCTCAAGAACTGTGATTAAATTAAGACTTGAGATTGAAAATGTGGACGAAAGTAATTTTAAAAATCAGTTTTTCACAGTTTGGGATTTATATTTTTAACATATTCAAAGAAAAGGAGTCATGGCTTAAAGTCAGGGGAAAGTCTATAATACATAATTAAGGTTGAATTTTGCATACCAAATGGAGTTAAGAAAATGGAACAAAACAACACAATCAGCAATGAAGTTCCAAGAGTACACGAACTTTAAGAGGGTTTGTCTATTAAAAACAAACCCATGCAGCATGCAACGTTTTTAAGAAGTACATAAACAAACTGGATTTTGCTCTTCAAGTAGGAGATACTCACCAATGAAACATGAGCACAAATGCAGGCACATTTTGGTTTTTCCTCTTCTTTAATGGCCCTCACTTTTGAAATTGGGCTGCAAATAGCTCATCTAAATAGCAGTTTTGTTTTTTTTGTTGTTTTTTTTGTTTTTTTTTTAAAGATTTTATTTATTCTTTTGACACAGAGAGAGAGATTACAAGTAGGCAGAGAGGCAGGCAGAGAGAGAGGAGAGAGGAGGAAGCAGGCTCCCGGCTGAGCAGAGAGCCCCATGTGGGCCTCGATCCCAGGACCCTGGGATCATGACCTGAGCCGAAGGCAGTGGCTTTAACCCACTGAGCCACCCAGGCGCCCTAAATAGCAGTTTTGAAAGGATGTTACACTACCATGGCATAACCTGAAAACAACAAATATTCTGAAGACCATTCTCTACCTAGAAGGTAGACAATTTAAAAAGAAGGCTATTTATCAAGATGACTGTGGGGCCAGCAGTGGTTATTGTGGCTGATACCCCACGATGAGTTCATGAGGATCTCAGCCCCCCTGCCCACTGGGTCTGTTTAGGGACAGGTGGCAGGCTCATGTGGTTCATTGACAAAGGGGGAAAGGCTTGTTGGGGGCGGCTCGGAGAGAAACTTTCTTGCTCCTTAGTAAGGACCATGAAAGGCCAAATGTGAATTAGGGAACACATAGCACTGTTTGCCACTGGAAGCCTCTCAGGACAGGAAGGGATGAGCCGTGGCATAAAGTCAAAGCTGTGGAGCCTGGGCTAAGAGACGGAGGACCCCGGGCCTGATGCCACTGGGATATGTTGAACGACCCTGAAATCCTTCCCTTCCTCTGGATTTCCAGGTCTGTGAACGAAAGTCCTTGTTTCAACCATTTTAACCATTTTGTCACTTTCAGCTTAAATGACTCCAACTGATAATGCACTTTCTCCTGGAGAATCATTCCGATTCTTCAAAACATTAAGAGTCAATTTTTACCCAGTGTGGTTTTCTGATAGGCGCTGGTTGTAGCCATACAAAAACATATAGAACTACAAAAAAAGATTCCCTCTCTCTTTTCAGTTTCTTAAATTACCACAGCCTGCTAGAAATGTTATCTGTTATTTGGAAATGAATGTTAGTAGGCTAAATATAAATGAAGCCATTTTTACAACTCTGTCCAAAAGACATTCCTTTTTAGAGTCTCCCCAAAGGAAAACTTTCTAGGTTTGACCCAACCACTTGCATGTGCCAGTCGGAATACAGTCTTGTACCAACCCAGAAACTGCCTAAGTGAATGGCAAGAGAGAACATTCTAGTACCTATGATGTTACTAAAGCATTACAGAACTTTCCATTTGCTAGGAGCACAATGAAACACTGTCTCAACTATTACAGGAACTTAATTTTCTCTTAAAACACTATGTATCTGCAAGAATTGCTACACTATTAATAACCATCTTCCTGCCTACCAATAACAGTATTCAGACTGGGTATAGAGTAAATAATACTCATCATACAGTTACTAGTAAAGAAGTATCAACATTACTGATTTCCATATTTATGTGCAATGCTGGATTCCAAATATCTAAATACCATTTCATAGAGTGGGTTGTTTTTTTTTTTTTTTGAGACGAAAGTCACATAACACAAAAGTAACTCTTTTAAAATGAACAATTCCATGATTTAGTTCATTGGAAATATATAACCACCCCTTCTAACTCGTTTCAAGACATTGTCCTCACTCCAAAAGGAAACCCCGCACCCTTACAGGCACTCCCCACCCCTGCCTCCTCCACCCCAGCTCCTAGCAGCCACTGACCCATTTCCTGTCTCCATGGATTTATCTATTCTGGAGATTTCATATAAATGGAATCATATAATATGTGACCTTTTGTGTCTAGCTGCTTTCACTTAGCATAATGCTTTCAAGGTTCGTTTCATAGAATTTTAATAAACTTAGAAATTATACCAGAAAGAATGTTGATTTTAGAACTCCCTGGAGGGAGGTCTCCAGTATAGCTACAGACAGTCTGTATGGGCCCAAGCGAAGAAAAGTAGTATTAGAGTTAAGGCCTTCGGGTCATAAAACACAACTATACTAATACAGAGTGAGTATGTTGGGTAAGTAGCCAGCCAGTTGCGAAAAAAAAAAAAGACTGTAAGTGGAGATGCAGACCTCAGTGAGAAGTATGCTAAGTCAAGTAGTCTTTTATAAAATTTTGCGAATTCCAATTATTTCATAATAAAACATTTAACAATTTTTTTAACAAAGTAGTTTTCTTTGCTATCAAGTTCAATATAAGCAATGGTATTTATATTATCTAAAATTCTAAGATAGCATTTGATGCCCTTAGTGGAAATGTAGTATTCCTGTCCTGTCTAAGCTCTGAACCCTGGTAGCACATTAGGAATTGGGCATCTGTGTAGGATAAGGATGGGCACTGCGGGCTCTGTGCCGACCATCACCCTCTGTTGGGACCATTTTGAACTTCTCAATTTAATTTTAGAACAAGGGACCCTACATGCTGAAAATTGCATTGCCAGCTCTGTGTGTAAGTACAGAAGACATCTTATCTGATAATGTTGGCAGCGATACAGACTCACTGGTTAACAAAGCAGGACAGTTTGAGCAGGGAAACATAAAACTGTGATACAAACATTTCAAATTTAATGCTTTAACTTAAATCACATCAACGTACATTCATTTACCAATCTTGTGACACAGGGCCAAGGCTATTTAAAAAAAAAAATCCTAGGTTAAAAAAAACCTTTTTAGTTCTCTGTCCCAGATTTAATTTAACGACAGTTTAACAATTTGCCTTCACCAGATTTCCCAAAGCATCCCATTTGTCTTTTTAAAGAAACAACTCACTTTTTGAACTCCTATCTTAGTAATGATTTAAATGATAAAACTTTAATAAGAAGAAAATGTACAAAAACAAGTTTAAGACTCTTGTTAACACAGAGTGTATGTACCTGGTGGGAGCAGAGCCGGAGCTGGGGAGGGGGGAATCCTAGAGTATTATCTCTGTCTCCTCGTGGTGAGCAGAAGATGGCTAGGGTAGCACCAGTGCATTTTAGCGAGGGAGCGGAGAGCGTGGCTGAATTCAGCTGGTCAAGTTCACAGAGGTGGGCCATCTCTTAGTAGAAATATGTGGCTTATTGCAATGTCTTCTGTCTGAGTTGTCCCGTCAAGGCCCAGGAGCATGGCTGCACTCCCTTGGGATAAGGATATAAACTGCCCCCTGACTGATGAGCATTCCTGTTGCCAAGTATCAGAGAAAGAGGTAGGCCTTTGGGGAAGGAACTGTAACTCAAAAGCAGAGAGAGAAAGAGCTCGATCATAGGCTGCAGAAGCGGAGCTCAAAAGGCAGGCCTCCCAGGGACAGGGGGATTCACCTTTCTCTCCTGATCCGTCCTCCTGGGCGGGGCAGTACACACACGTGTGATGTCCTCCGCCCAGGAGGACAGGGTGACTTCAGTCACAGGGAAAGAGGCAGAAAACTAAGAGTCACCTCCAGGCTGACCACAAGTAAACTGTTTGGTAAGGCCGATTATCCAGTTGCCTCTTCCTGAGTGTCCGTTCTCATGGTGCGGCTCTTACACCCTGTCCTGCACTGTTTGGGCCAGAGCGGTAACGCCGCGGCTGGCTCCGAGACAGCAGAGGTACATTCGGAGAACCTCACGGACTCTGTGGAGACTGGCGTGCTGCAGTCATTCTTGCCCACATGGGGTTTCCACCTCACTCCATGCTAAGGAGCAGAGTTTCATTTCATCGGGGAATGCACAGGGCTGCCTTACATCCTCTACGTATCTCACTAAAGACTACCATCTAGTCGTGGATGAGGGGCCAGATGAATGGAGTCCAAAACAGAAAGAGGAAAGGACCACCATTTGCTGAGTGCCTCTTAAAGGCCTGCTAGCACACTAACCTTTCCATGTGATCAAATGAAGACTCCTGACAGCTCTACGGGTTAAGTGAGTCCCTCTGTGGGTAAGAAGACATTGAGGCTAGAGAGATGAAGTAACTTCCCTAAGTCCCATCCAGAGCTGAGATCTGAACCTGCCTCTAATTGAAAGCCGGGGCTCTCTGCCTACATTACACTGTCTCTGTGTGTCTCCGAGGGTGAGAGTCTATGAGACAAGATGGGGATGTTTGATCCGTTAAAACCATAAATATCACCAAACAATGTGGAAAGCCACGAGGGCTTCCTAGAGACAATAACCAATCAATCTGCAATCCGTTATTTAAATAATTACTGGAGATGTCAGTTAATGGACTCTGTATAATAAAGGAGTCTGGACAGGGTTCTGTATAGTAATTTCTATGCCATTCAGTGTTTTTATTGTCTCTACTCCCCTACTCCAGAAATTTGGAAAGCTTTTTTTTTTTCCTAGAAAGAAAGTACTCCATAGAGAAAAAAGCCCCTAAAGAGAGGGTAAAAACAGGAATGACCAATATGATCAGACAGCTTTGCTGGTTTAGGAACATTCTAGAAATCGCACTGTGAGAAAACATGGTCTCAGCTCCACATCCAGTTCACTGAGACAAAGGTTAGCTAAATAAGAACTTATTTTACTATGTCTGCATTTGGAACATAAGGCTAACTGGAATGCCTACTTTAATTTAGGTAATTAGAGTATCAGTCCCTGAAAGAAAATTTGCAAAATTCAACTGCAATTAATGGACTTGAAATGGCAAGTCTGCTTTAACCCAAAGAATATGAATATTTTATGTCTTCTGTACTCTACTATAATGATAATGGTCCTACTGTATATATAACGCTACCTTAGCCCACACCATAATTTGTGTGAGATTAAGGCAATATTATGAAATGGAAAATATACTTCATTCTCCATGGGAATATACATGAAGGCAAATATCTGCAATCAATGCCCAAGTTTTTTCGTTTTCCAGAACTTCTAATTTCCCTCGGATGGAATAATTGGATTCAGAATTACCGGAAGGCATCTCTGGATTTCTCCTGGTCCCCAAACAGTAAATTACAAGTTACTTTTCAATGCCCTCAAACTTAAGTGAACACAGAATGTGAAACATCGTTTCAGCTCTTATTTCCCAAGTCCTCCAGGGCTACTGTCCTTTCCTCCTGGGGTCCCCACACACCCCAGTCAAATGGGAATCAAGTCCAGGCAGCAGAGGGATCTGAGCCCGTGTAAACTATGGCTAATAGACTCCCTGCAGAATGAATGAGGCTAGAGGACAGCATTTATTTGCCCTCTTTGATAGGGAAAAGGCAGGAAAGGTGCCACATTTTAGACTTTATCTGCACAGTGACTTAATTCATGAGGAATGGCTAGGGTTCGGTTTTAACAAGGCATTTTGGCAAATGGCTATTTACAAGACCCTGCACTGTCTGGCCCCCGCCTCCTGTTTGGCCTTATTTCATGACACCCTCTCCTCATTCACCAGATCTGGTCACACTGGTCATCTTTCGCTGAGTTCATTATCTCTGCACAAGCTGTGCCTCTCTGCCCTGTGTGACGAGGCTAAATCGGAGACGTCACTCACGTTTCTTCCTCAGAGGAGCTTACTCTGCTCCTGAATCTAAATGAGGACCCCTGTTTATGACTTTCTGCAGAGCCTAAAAGAGCACTTGTTTCTTCAGAGCACTTCTCACAATTTGTGATTTTACTTACACCTGCGTCTTCCTCTCCTGTTAGACGGGGAGATTCAAGGAGACAAGAACTCTGTTTTGTTGACCTGGCGTGCCTGGCCCAGGGTAGAGCAGGTGCTCTACTTATTGAATAAATGGAGTAGGGCAGCTTCCAAGGACCTGGATGACAAAGTATGGTAGGAGGCCCTGTCCCCACTTTCGCATGGAAGCAGGTGCCACTTCTGCTCAGTAATAGGAAGCACCCCAGGACCTTGAGAAAGCAGCACCACCGTTGTGGGCACCAGGATCCTCACGCTAGCTGGTGATACCTGTGAGGATTTTTCAGTCTCTTGGGCAGGGAATGAAGGCACTCCAGTGAGCCCACTACACGGTTGCCAGCACGGAAAAAGTGATTGAAGGAGCCCTAGGACACAGCCCTGTGGGGACTCCCAGTAATATCCCAGGGGAATGTCTGTTCTTACTGGCTAACAACTATTTTAGTCTGAAGACATGTGAAATACATGGATATTTCAGATGATGCCAAGAAGCCTGAGCTGTTATATTTAATTATTGCTAATTAACTATAGAAAGCACTGCTCAGAGTTATTTTAAGTATAAAGTTCTGTGTTTTTGAGATTAAAAAAAATTCCATCCTAAAAAAATATAAAAAATGTCTCCTACTCATTTCTTACCTCGTAACAATTTTCATGAGCACTAAGTAAAAAAGCCAACTTTTTTTTTTTTTTTAAGAGATCCTCTGAGCTCCAGGAAGCCTACCATGTTAGGGGCCGAGAAGCCCAATAATCAGAATAATCTATTACATTTTCATGTTTCCCAAATATAGCGCTGTCCAAATCATGTCCCCTAATCTGTATTCTACTTTTCTATTTGATGATAAATTTCCACTGCATGCCATTCTCAACTCACCACTCAGTTCCACTAACAACTACAAAAATGAGAAGTAAAAGAGTAAGAAAAATATGCGAGGAATTTGTAGCTCTTAAGGAAGGAAAGCAAGGTTAGAGCCTAAGCAATTTGGAAGCCCCTCCTGTCCTCCTGACCTTGCATCTCGAAGGCAGACGCAAAAGTGAGGAGAACTGGCACAATTCTGACCCCCGGTGCATTCATCCAGTGAAGAGAGTCATGAACATACCGAGTTTCTAAAGACCCAGCTAACAATCACCAACGGATAAGAAGTCTCAAAATCTGTTATAAATTAGATCTCCTGGGGGTCTATTACTGAAAAGATACTTTGAGTGGGATGTTTTCATCTCAAGTAACAAACCTCTTAAGGCTGACCAGGTTCCCTAAGGGTGAAGATAAAGGCATTCTGCCACTAAAAAGTTAGGCCAAAAAAAGAATCTAATCCCAGTCTAACAGGCAGCTCCTTCTTCTCAGCTTGGCACAGCGTAGGGCGGTGGAGCCAGGCAGAGGTGTTTGCCCCCTAACCACAAATTCCTCCTGGATGGTTCTCTGTCTCACCAGACATGAAATCCTCCAGGAAAACCTGCATTTAAGGAATGCTTGCTATGGCTCACACAACACAGTACCAGTGGCAACTTCTGATGAACATGAGCTCAGGAACAGAATCGGGCACAAATGTCGATGGGAAAAGTGTAAACGTGGCAACTCAAGGTCTCTCCTGATCTTGAAATGAATCTGGGCTGAAAACATTCTTATATACCTTTTGGACACTCAATTTAAGGAGTGCAAGAAGAAAAACTAGGTTTTCTTGGGTTTGGCAAGACAGTGTTCTCTGTTTTTTAAAAAAAATGGTAAGCAAATACAAGCTACAGGATCAAATTTAAGATTATAATTAAACATGAAGATGAAAATAGTGATGACAAACCCACATTGTGTCAAAAATGTTGACCTAATTTTCTTTCTTGGCTTTAAAAAAATTTTTTTTTGATTGGGTAAACGAGGAGTTCTATTTTCTGTTATGTATAAAATTGGGAGGCAGTATCTTCTCTTTCATCTTAATTAGTACAATGAAAAAAAATAGCAAGGATTTGGTTTGGGATTAGGAGATTTGCCTGTCAATCTATTAACAAGCACAACTGGGCACGTACATGTATCCACAATACTATACTATTGACGGAATAGTTAAAATTCACGTGGGCCCAGAGATTTTTGAAATGGGTAAACACACACACATGCACACACACACACTCACTCTACCTAAAGACAGATCAATCTACTACTAGGGCAGACTGTTAGGAAAAGAGCTATTTAATTTAAATCCTACACACCTGGCAGTCATGAAAAAAAAAAGGACAGTATTAGAAAGACTAGGTTTCCTGCCCAAGAATAAACCTACTTTACTTTCACCACAAAGATATTCTTACTACCTGTATGGACTGGTTATTTGGGAGTTTATTGTATTCTACAGTCAGAAAGTTTGGCTAGATTGAATGTAATCCTCAGGTATATTGGATTCTAGAGTTAAAATACAGATTAACATAAATTAAAGCAGGACAATTTAAAGGAATTAAAAAAAAGCAAGACTCTGCTAACGTAGTTAATATCTAAGACTAATCCACTTGCAAGCTCTTGCTTCATTTAAGTGAAATTAAGTACAGATCTTAACTGGAGTCTATCTGTATCAGTGGCTTTAAAAAGGATCCACAATTCCTAACCAAATAAAAAGTGACAAAGTTAATTAGAAAATTAGGGCTTACTATGTGGTTTACTGCTGCACTAATTCATAATCATGTAACACAGAAACTGAGAACACCTTTGGGGAAATTACAGATGTTACTCTATGTCTTCTAGAAGTTCCTGGAAATAACATTTGCCCCTATTTTGAAAGGTATATTTTTTAAAGATTTTTATTTATTTATTTTGACAGAGAGAGAGAGAGAGATCATAAGTAGGCAGAGAGGCAGGCAGAGAGAGAGAAGGAAGCAGGCTCCCTGCTGAGCAGAGAGCCTGATGCAGGGCTTGATCCCAGGACCCTGAGATCATTACCTGGGCCGAAGGCAGAGGCTTAGCCTACTGAGCCAGCCAGGCACCCCTTGAAAGGTATTTTTTTTTTAGATATTTATTTATTTCAGAGAGGAGAGAGACAGAGACAGAATGCAAGCATGGTGGGAGTACAGAGGAAGAAGCAGACTCCCTGCTGAGCAGAGAGCTCGATGCAGGGCTCAATCCCAGGACCCTGGGATCATGAGTTGAGCCCAAGGCAGGTGCTCACCTTACTGAGCCACCCAGCTACCCCTGAAAGCTAATTTTAAATTGCCCCCTCATCCTAAATCAGAATGTCTTTATAAACAATAAGCCTGCCAACCCTTATCTCTGGCTAATTAATCACTTTCCATTAGAATTTGTAGATAATGGGCGCCTGGGTGGCTCAGTGAGTTAAGCCTCTGCCTTGGGCTCAGGTCATGATCTCAGGGTCCTGGGGTCAAGCCCCGCATCAGGCTCTCTGCTCAGCAGGGAGCCTGCTTCCTCCTCTCTCTGCCTGCCTCTCTGCCTGCTTGTGATCTCTCTCTGTCAAATAAATAAATAAAATCTTAAAAAAAAAAAGAATTTGTAGATAAGTAAGCAGAGGGGGTGGGTGGGGCTGACAGTGAATTTCATCATAGGTGTGGGCAGCTTGTTTTCTGACTTGGTTTCCTAAGAGAATGTTTCTTCTGTTTAATTCCCTGAATTTTGGGGGGGCAGGAGGAGTATGGTCACCACACTATAAAAATTATGCCGTTAAAGTAGGAATTATATTTTACTTCAGTCTGTCTTTCTGTTGCAAATAAACTTAAAAATACATAAACTTAGGTCTGTGACTAAATTAATGTCCAAAGCATGTGTGTATGTGTTCTGCAGATTTATACAGACCTGTTTCTAGCCCTTTCCAAAGAACTCAATTTCTGAGTATTTTAATTCAGCTAGAAATGGTAGTCATTCATCTGAATGCATGTATTTTTATATTAGATAGTCCAGTTTAACACTTGTAAATATATTTAAATAATTTCTGTATACTAATTTTTCGTGTTAAAAGAACTGTTCCCATATTGGGAATTATGCCTCAATAAAGATTTTTTAAAAGAAAAAAAAGAGATACTTGGGAAACCAGGAGCAATGAGCTACAATCAAATTTGTAGTGTGGCACATTCCTGAAAATGGTAACCCTGTGCCATATTAAACTGCTCATCTATTTCTGGAAAAAATATATATAAGGAAAGCAATCAGTATAGTCCTCCCAAGCCCCTTCCAGCCCTTAATTCCCTAGACTATTAAACTTAACATACAGACAACTTTTAATCAGGAATCACTCAACTGTATTTATTGACATCATTCAACTAACCCCAAGCCTGTCTAAAACCCAGAAAGGGCTTAAGGAGTTTTCTTCTTTTTTTTATTATCTGTCACCACTTGAAAATCATAGGCCAGCTGCATAATAGAGACAATATTTTTTAATGGAAGTTTTCCTTTACTGAATTTCAACATCAGTAAACATCACAGCATAACCACTGAACTGAATATAAGAGAATATGTTCACACTTTCCCAAGACTTCCACTGTAAGCATACTGCTGTTCAAGAAATCCCAGCTCACTCACAGCAGCCTGTACTACACCTGGTGACAGCTGCGGGAGGAAAAAGCACTTCACACACCCAACTATATGCTTGCGAATGAGCAAAGGTCCTGTTGCTTGCACGCTTTGGAGCTGAAGGCCACCAGGAGGTCTACTGCATCCTCACCAGCAGTCGTTTTACTAAAAACTGTACTGGCTCACGATGGTAAAAATGTATAGCACCAAGGTATCGCCACACATCTATTCCATTTATACACACTCAATCTTAAAAAGTTAACTGGCACAGTTTTAAACAGACTCTTAAAAAAGGAGAAGAGACTCAAATAAGGCAGAAAAACAACAGAGATCAGTGAGATTGGAAGAAATACAGATGATGGGCGCCTGGGTGGCTCAGTGGGTTAAAGCCTCTGCCTTCGGCTCAGGTCAGGATCTCAGGGTCCTGGGATCAAGGCCCGCATCGGGCTCCCTGCTCATTGGGGAGCCTGCTTCCTCCTCTCTCTCTGCCTGCCTCTCTGCCTACTTGTGATCTGATCACTCTGTCAAATAAATAAATAAAATTAAAAAAAAAAAAAAGAAAAAAGAAATACAGATGATGCCATAAGCCAAAATAGTCTCCAAAGGTTACTACAGGCAGAAACCAAAATGGCGCCATGACCGTCTACTGCATATAGGAATTACCTGGGATGCTTGTTAGAAATGCAAATTTCTACACTCAGAAAACCAAGATTCCAGATTCCGTGGCTCTAGACTGGAACCCAGAAATGTGCATTTTTACTAAGCACCTAAGGTAAGTGTGTTGCGGACATCTCAGGGTGCATGCTTTGAGATAAACACTGAGGCTTCAACAAGTACAAGAAAAAAGGCCTTCTAGACCAACTGCATTACTTTCCCAAGACTCGAAAGTCACGCGAGAAGTCAATTCTTAGGAAAGGAAAAAAGGTGAAGGGGGCAGAGAGATAGGAAAGCATTAATTATGGTGAATTACTCTTCAGTTTTGCGAAGGTACAATATTTGTATTGTTCCAATTAGCAATCCAGGCGCTATGCCAGCACGAAGTTTGCCAAATAGAAATAACTGTATTCATTGATCCATAGGCATCTTTACTTAGTGCCTACATGTGGCAAGAAGGGCAGAGATTCAATAAAATAGAAGACCCGCCTTGCCCTAAAGTCACTCTCGACCTTCAGACAGAGAAGGCAGGCATCCCGAAGTACAGTAGGATGAAGGCCACCTGTCCCTAAATGTGGTACAATACAGGTCTCTGGCATTTGTGACAAGGAAAAGCTGTCCTCCCGGATCTATGACAGAAGAGCCTTCGTGGAGCAGGCATTTACGGTACATCTTGAAGGGCAGACAGGTTGTGAACAGGACTCTCGTGTGCAGGAAAAGAGCACTCCAGGGCCATCAACAGTCTGCCCAAAAGTCTGCTGAGAGAGCTCTGAGAATCTATATAGCTAATACCAGCTTCCAGTGCAGTAATAACGAGTCAGCCAGGCTCAAATTCCACCAAAGGAAATTGTATAAATGATTGCAGAAACACAGCTCCCTTCTCAGGAAACAGAAATTCCAGCAGCTGGTTCTAATTTCCACTTAAAGAGAGGGAAAAAATATATATATAAATATATATATATATTATATATCCTAAAATCCAGGATATGGTGATATCAAAACCCAGCAAGGAACAGTCAGCAGGCATTTTTCTGGAAGGCAGCTGCCCAGCGTTCAAACACTGTAGAACCCGGGTCCCGGATCAGACCTTTGGAGGAGCTGTTGAGCAGGATGGACAACTGGCTAGCTTTAGACACCCACTGGTGTTCCTTCTACTGCTGAGGTTCTAACGCTCATTCAAAGGAGACTCAAAAATATGTCTCAGGTCATCTGGGCGGCTCAGTCGGTTAAGGGTCTGCCCTTCGGCTCAGGTCATGATCCCAGGGTCCTGGGATCGAGTCCTGCATTGGCCTCCCTGCTCAACAGGGAGCCGCCTTCTCCCTTTCCCTCTGCCCCTACTTGTGCTCTTTCTCACTCACTCTCTCAAAAAAATAAATGAAATCTTTTTAAAAAAATATCTTGTAGGGCGCCTGGGTGGCTCAGTGGGTTAAAGCCGCTGCCTTCGGCTCAGGTCATGATCTCGGGGTCCTGGGATCGAGGCCCACATCGGGCTCTCTGCTCGGCAGGGAGCCTGCTTCCTCCTCTCTCTGCCTGCCTGCCTCTCTGCCTAGCTGTGATCTGATCTCTCTCTCTCTGTGTCAAATAAATAAATAAAATTTTTAAAAAAAAAAAAAAAAATATCTTGTATCACAAGTCCTGAACAAAATTCAGAACTTCTGTTGTCTTTTGTACATGAGTTGGAGTTTCATTCGCTATTGGTTTTTTCCCCTCCCCTGTGCTGCTATTGGCAGAGGAAACTTCTGATCGGCGGTTTTTTAACTAGAAGGGGAAGGAAGCAAGTTGGTCTGCTTGCCTCACTGTATCAGTGATCCTTTGGGACCCCTCTTTGAAACAGCTGAAATGGGGACTCAGATCTGGTCTACCTTGACTTAGCAGCCATCCTAGGCAAGCAACACATGCAAATTTATACACGCAGATCACCGACTTCCACATCTTAGCAAGTTAACTTATTTTTTTAAACCAACACTCCCCCAGGAAGCCCTGCCAGTCCTATCCATTCCCACTGACTCAAGACCTAAAAATGTCTCCTGTTTCTTGCCTAAGGTAGTGCTGCATTTAAGCTCAGCTGAAGTGGGTTTATGATTTCAGCCTACACACAGTGCATTTAATCTGTGCACCACTGTGCTTTTGCACAAAAGCAATCACTCCGTGTCACTACACCATTCCTTCTGCAATCCAAACCGTGGTTTGTAAAGGTTCCCACACTAAAAGCAGATTACCTTGAGGCTAGGTGCTGAGGATTTGTTGTAACGTATGTTTGCTACATTACAGTAAAAGTCCTAACATTTACTGCTCTGTAACATATACTATTGCTTCTTTCAGGTTTGTCTTTTTTTTTTTTTATGTTGCCCTAAACATTTACTCTAATTCAAGAGAAAATTCTAAAGGGGGAAAAAAGATTTTTAATCTCTTTAAATGTTAGCTGCTTTCTATTACAGAAGATGGAAAAATACACACACTAAGCAAGCATTCAAATCTCTAGAGGCAAACGCTCTAAGTTGAACTAGACTATTTTTTGTACAGTTGTCAAGCTGAACATATTTCATATTTATAAAATGCTACTTGAATTCTGCACTCTCAAAAGTAAGATCCTTAAGATACTAGGATCCTATGTTCAAAAAACCCTTTGTTTCTGAAGTAGATGTTATGAGATACCTGTGTGTTTAAAAATGGTATTTGTTGATCTCTAACAAGTATTTCTAGAGCACCAGCTATGTGAAGGACAAAGTTAGGGATGGTGGGGCATAGCAGTTAACAAAACAGATAAAAATCCTGGCCTGTAAGAAACGTAGGCTCCAGGGAAAATCCTATGTAGTTAACTAAATAAACGAAACAGACAGCCTATTACACCCAGAGAGACTTGGTAAAGTGATTAAATGAGGAAGGAGGGTGGAGGGGGGGTGGATGGGTTCCAATTTTAAGTAGGCTGGTCAGGGAAGGCCCTTTTGAGAGGCAGTATTTAAGCCCTAGGAGGTAGACAGGTATACTTTGGGAAGGAGTGATCTGGCAGAAGGAAAAGCAAGGACAAAAGCCAGTATGGTTGGGGTGGAATGAGCAACAGGAGTGGAATGAGAGCGAGGGATGAAGTGAGGGATGAAGTCTGAGAAGTGACACGGGACAGATCATGCAGGGGACTGTAAGCCACTGAGATGTGGGATGGAAAAGCCATTTGAGAGCTTTTATTTAAAGCATCGATGTGGTCTGGCTTTTTTTTTTTAATTGAGATGTAAGTCACGTATCATAAAATTCACCCTTTTAAAGTGCACCATTCAGTGGTTTATACTATAGTCATGAGGTTCCACCATTACCACTTCTAATTCCAGAGCAACTTCATCACCCCAAAGAGAAACCCCACACCCACTGGCAGTCACTCCCTTACCCTGTCCCCCTCAGGCCCTGGCAATCACTTGTCTACTTTCTGACTCTATAGATCTGCATATTCCAGTCATTTCGTATAAATGGACTCACGCTACATGTGGCCTTTTGTATCTGGCTTACTTTGTACGTGGATGGCTCTGGCTACTGTGATGGGTACGGGCTGAATGGAGGCAAAGACAGAAGCAGGGAGACCCGCAGAGAGATGAAGCAGTGATTCAAGTGAGAGATGAGAGAGGTTTGAAATGGGATGGGAAGCAAAATGGGAATAATGGCCAGATCTTGGGTACATTTGCGTAGACTGAACATCAGGTAGAAGGGAAAGAAGAGTCAAGGACAAGGCAGGTTTTCAACTGGAGCACCTGAATACAGCGGCCATCAAGCCAGGGAGCAGGGCCAGGGGAAATGGGAGGAAACACGAGGGGCTGTTTTCTGATGTTAAGTAAACCTGGGAAGCTACCAGCCTTCCATGGGAGATGCCACAGAGGGAGCTGGACAGGAGTCTGGAATTCAAAGGAGAGGTCTGGGCTGTAGATATACATTTGGGAATTAGAAAATGAAAACATTAATACCATGAAACTCCAGCAGATCACCAGGGGAGTGAGTGATGACCATAGAGAAGAGAGTGCGCCCAACCTGAATGCTCGAGCAAGTTAATATTTACAGGTCAGAGGGATGGGGAGTAACCTGTGAAAAAGCCTGAGAAGGAGACACCAGGGCGCCTGGGTGGCTCAGTGGGTTTAAGCCTCTGCTTTCGGCTCAGGTCATGATCTCAGGGTCCTGGGATCGAGGCCCGCATCGGGCTCTCTGCTCAGCAGGGAGCCTGCTTCCTCCTCTCCCTGTCTCTCTGCCTGCCNAAAAAAAAAAAAAAAACTAAAAAAAAAAAAAAAAAAAAAAAGGAGAAGGAGACACCAATAAGGTAGGAGAACCAAGAATGGAATCTTAAAAACCCAGTAGAGAAAGTTCTCGTGGAGGAAGGCACGGTAAACTCTGCCCAGCACTGCTGATGTGCCTTGTAAGGAGAGAACTGAGAACAAACCACCGAACCACCAGGCTGAGGAAGGGACCGGTGGCCAGCCGTCACTCAGACATTCACAGACCCCGGATCCTCCCCCGCCCCCTCAGGCTCAGTCTGCTCCGGCCACGCCCTCCTCCGCTGGGACACATCCCGGGCTGGGTGGGCGCCTTCCCCAGGGTCGGCTTTGCAAAGGCGCAAGGTGATAGAGAGGGCAGGTCAAAGGCCTGACTGCAGTGGGTTCAGGAGGCAGAGGGAGGAAAGGGATTACAGTCAGGGGCAATTCTTTTGAAGAGTTTAACTGTGAGGGGGTAGAGAAATAGCTGTAGCGGGCAGGGCAAAGAGAGGGCTTCCTGTAAGATGCGAGAAATAACACATAAAGACTTTGGAAGCAGAGGATAAAGGAGAAGGCAGAGAACTGCTGGGACAGGTTCGAGGGAGACAGAATTACTTTATCTGTCAAACAGTCTCCAATTAAAATATAAATCATCTACTGATATATGAAAAACAAGGATATGCTATCCCTCAACCCCCAGCAGGAGACCAAAAAAACCATCATTTAAAAGAATCTGGATCTACTTTTCATGAAGATAGTGAAGTGACTGTACAAGGAGGGTTGGGGTTAGGCTCTGGGCTTGGAGTCATAAAAGCCAAGTTCGAAGATGATGACAAGTTACAACGTCCCAGAAACTTCTTTTGCTCCCCTTTACGCCCATTAAATATGGATTAAAAACAACCTGTTCTTTCTACCTTATGGAATTGAAGAGATAATCAAATGAAATATGCAAACACTGTAACTCTTAGGTGTCATATCCCCATAAGTCATTTTTAGTGCCATCAAAGAAGGAGGAATTGTATGCTTGGTCTAATTCCAACACCCTACACTTTAGCTGGGGGGGCGGGGGGAACAAAGACAAAATAAAAAATTTGGGGCATAAAAAAGTAGCAGCGTTCTGATATTGTATTTAAAGCACAGTAAGTTGTAAAGGAATTATGTCCTAATTTCCACCTTTAAAAAAACTCAACAACCAAAAATCCTTTAGTTTAGATTCAGCTGAGCCTGGGGCAAAAAAAAAAGTACACTAAATTTGACTGAAGGCATGAAGCAAGCCCATGCTTACAAAAAGATGTGACCTAGTATCTTTCCATGAATCTCTCTTACTCTTCGTATTCCCTACCACCTGCCAGGATCAACTGAACTCAAAAGACTATTTCATTCTTAACTTCTTGCCCAATAATGGACATTAATTAGTAGGTGCTTAAAAGAAAGGTTTTTTTTTTAAGTTATTATCTTTATTTATTTTTAATTCAGGCTACTTTGTGTATGGATGATAGTTCTTGTTAGGGAAAACACCCCTTACAAGGAATCTTGATCAAGCCATTAACTTTTCTCCTGATTTTGTCAGGTCAAGTACGACATGATCGTGTGGGCTCACTTTTTCTAATGACAGTAAGAGTATCTACATATATCAAGGAACTATTCACAGAAAGAATTCTGAGGTGGAACTTACGGTAGATACCAAAGCTGAGCTGCCCTCATTGCTCAGGCTCCCCCTCACGTTTGAGCTGAACATTTTGGTAACAACTCAGCTGGCCATGCGATCTCACAAGATTCTAAAGGGACGTGTGAGAGATACGCAAGGAAAAACACATGCACCTGTATATAAGTGTGTATGCCCCTTTTTTAAAAAAAATATGTCTTGGGGCGCCTGGGTGGCTCAGTGGGTTAAAGCCTCTGCCTTTGGCTCAGGTCATGATCTCAGGATCCTGGGATCGAGCCCAGCATTGGGCTCCCTGCTCGGTGGGGAGCCTGTTTCCTCCTCTCTCTCTCTGCCTGCTTGTGATCTCTCTCTGTGTCAAATAAATAAATAAAATCTTTAAAAAAAATATGTCTCTATTTCTTCATATATGCATCACTTGGCAGAGAAATGAGCGTCCTTGTGAAATCAACGTGTATACCATATACAATTAAAAGGAAAAAGCTCAGTTATTTCTAATTATAAAGGTATCTTCACATTTATAACATATCGTTTGTGTGTATCAATAAGAGATACGGATTCTTTACTCAGAATCCTGGTCTCCCACTAAAACCTCAGTTACTCACTAAAGTAATTCACTTTATAATGACCTATATTATAGAACTTACAGGAACAGATTACTCTGATGGGTCAGCATAGCCACCTCAAGCTCCCTCAGTCACAAACTTCAGCATTATTGGGGAAAGGATTTCTTTTGAGCAAGTGATTTTCCTTTTACGTTAAAACACGTCATTTAAGGGGCCCAAGTCATTTTAATCATCAGTTTTTGATTTTCAAAGAAAGTTTTATCATCAAACATATTACCCTAATTACCCTGATAATTGCTAACAATATAATTAATTCATGTCATAACATTAGTAACATATTAACTGGTCTTAATTACTTAGGGTCATCAACGGGAATACCCAGCGATGGACTGCGTTATAAAATCTTCACAACCTTAGGGTTATCTGAGGAGCATGGAGCTTCTTACCCTCACCCTAGGTGGAACCAGGCTGTACTTCTCCTTAGATGACAGCCATTTGCTTCCTACAGCTTCTCAGCCTCCTGTGCCCTTCGGGGAAGCTGCTAGTCACATCCTGCTCCTGACAATGAGTCTGTATCTAGCAGACTCCCCCAGCTCCACGCAGCTATTTCTGCATTCTCAAAGCAGTAGAACTGGAGCCCCGTGCCCAAAGTGAAGCATCCCTGCCCCAAGCCAGCGGCATGGCCCCGGACAACACACAGAATCACTTTAGGAATCTGTGTCTCTATCCATACAGTGAAAGAACTGGCCTGAATGATCTCTAAGTCCCATCCAGTCTTAAGACTTTTGTGATGAGTCTTGTTAATGGTTGAGGAAATTAATATCTAAGTCCATCAGAACTGTGCCCAAAGGAACTCTGACAAAGGACCTCAGAGGTTCCTGTACTTTGGTGCATGGAATTTACAGTCTCGTATTTTTGCTATGTGTGGACTTTTGGGTCTTCTAGGCTCTTTGTTATATTTCCAATGAGTGAGGTTCTTATGAAATGGGACAGAATTATATTAAGAACTTTTTAAAAAGATTAAATATGACTCATACATGCTTCTCCCACATAAAAGAATTCAAGAAATTTTCAAAAAATCCATAGTAAATTACTCCTTTATGAAAACTTTCACATCTAAATGCACTTCCATTTGATAGATCAACAAAATGACACTGTATACTAAAAAATGATTTACCTATAACTACATCATGACCATCAACCAAGCCAGCAGAGAAGAGCTCCTGAGATACGCCATCTGCCGTATCTGTCCAAATGTGAAATGAATATGTATTAGTAACCATAAAATAAAAATCAACAACTCAGTACAATGTAAAAGATATTTTTCATTTATGAAAATCACCCACGTGTTTTAATTCAACAATGCAGATTCTATCAGAACCAAAAATCAGAGGCAATGTAAAATATATTTTGCCCTACACAATTTGCCTCTTGGTATTTATTCAACAGAGGTTATATGAAATTATGATTTCATTTTCGGTGAACCAAAAAACATTTGCCCTTTGGCTACCACCTGACTTGCTCCTCAAATGTACCTCTGTAAGTTAGCTCTTAACAGGTCCCAATGACACTGCTTTTCTTTCTTGCCAAGGTTAATTCCAGCCATCATCAATCCTTCTCTATCATTAGTAGCTACTGAGTCAGAATTTATGGCAAAGGTTGAACAGGCAGCACTTGACACAACCTTATATTTGGTACAAACAGCCTTTGAGCTTGTTGGACTATTAAGATGAGCTATTTAAATTTATGCTATTAAGAAACTCCTTTAACATGACATTGATCATTTGATAGCAACAGATTCATTCTCTTAGAAAATGTGTTTGAATAAAAGAATGTAGTTTCTCAATGATAAGTGACAGGAGTTAGAAATCTCATAAAGATGGGACTGAGCGGGCTGTAGCAAGTGAATATAACCAAAATCACTTAATTGAAAGGTTATGAATGAACATGGTAATATGTGAGAAGTCTGTTTGAAGACTTTGTAAAGAGAAACTGATAAATGGCAGTGTGCTTAAAAGAACCATTATGAACCCCTGTGTTTTTACAAGGGAGAAGACATGGTCCCCACAGCCTTCTGACATTATCACAAACGTCCAGAATTGTAGCTGGGTAAGAAGAGACTGGCTCAGCAGCAGGTAATAACCTAGAAGAAGGTTTGACTCAAGTGTGTTCCAAAGTCAGGGAGCACCTCGACGTATCGCTGCTGAATCAAACAGACATCTAAATGGAACGGCAGTTTGCTTTGCCTAAGGCTGCCCTCAGAGTGTGTGTGTGCGTGTCCGTGAGCGCTCATGTGAGCGTGTCGTGGGTGGTAAAATTATCTTTCACATTTGTGGGCTCTAATGTGCTTAGCCCAGTGTCTAACACATAGTAATTACTCCATCAGTGGTAGCCGTGATGATGATGTTTAGCCAAAGATCATCTGAAATGTACTTCATGCTCTAATGCATTCTCTTCCTCCCTTTCATACATGGCCCTATTTCCAGGGTTTCCAATAAAACAATTTGAGAGCCAATGTATACTCGTTGTACGCCCAAAGACATTGTGGTAGTCCATCATTTTACTCGCTCCATTTCATCATGAATGACATGGAATAACATGAAGGAAATGGAAAAGAAAAAGGGATCTTTCTCAACTATGAGATTCCACAAAAGGTGGGCTTATGTCAGGGCTTGTCCTTACTATTAGAAGTACAAAAAACACCTTACAAAATTCTCTCAGGGATAAGATGACCCCATAGCATGGTATTTAGGGTGAGAGGCTCTATTCTGCACGTGATGTAGCTTTATGAATTCGACTGGAACATTCTAGGCTCATAATTTCATCCTCCTGGATGCTGCCGGAAACTTCACTACAAAAACGTATTAAATTAAGGTGTCTACCAGGTAGGCACAGGGCACACAGTAGGCAGTGATGGCATTTCTATGGATTGATCATCTATTAAAGCATCTGGATTTCTTATCACCACCTCTAAAGTATCAGTAAGATCCTACACCTGAGTAAGGAGCTACGCTCACAGAATGTAGTTGAAAATGGAATCATCAAGCAAATCCACATTGCGGGCTATCACTAAAACAGTACCAAAGCAAAGGACATTCCCAATGATTAAAGTTTACAGCACCTCCTGTTATGCTCAGGGCTCCTGAACAGCAGATGAGTTGCATTCAAATAGCACAAGGGTCAAGGGTCATGCTGGCCATTTTTGGCCCCAAAGAGAAATATTCCATGTTTGTGCACCATTAACCAGTTAATTTGTATGCATGTAAGTAATATATCAGTAATAGTTTAGAACAGAAACTGGGAGGTAATTGGTAACATTTTTCTTTAAGCTGCTTAACATTCCTAATGCATAAACAGGGTTAAATCATCATAAATAATCATATACGCTCTGGTTTCCAGAATATACAGCAACATAATAAATGCAAAGGGCTTGCTCTCAAGTGAAGACAGAGAATATTTGCTCTGTTTGTGTTATACACCCTACACCAGACAACACATTTACGTGTGCGTATAGCACAGACACAATACACAGGCGTGAACAGTGCAGACAGCATCGGAAATGCAGACAGCATGAGCAGTCACAGAGGGATGGTGATATATCCATGGTGTTTCCGTTACTAATGGTCTGTGCTCACTGCCCAGGGAAGGCCAGTTATCATCAGGAAACCAGCGCCACAGTTCCTTCTGGGAAACAAAAGCAGACTCAACCCACATGGCACACGAGGCTGCCAAAGCCAGCACAGAGGGCCAAGCGACGGGGGGAGAGCCATCTTCTCCCCCAATATCCTCAAACTGGAAATTCATTTCTTGGTTATCTCTTGAAATTCAAATTAATTTTTACTGCCACTGTCAATTTTAGATAATTAGATTGGGGGGAAAAAAAACCTTGAGAGAAGCATCTGTTCTTTTACTCACTATATTTGAAACAATTATTATATAATTACTAGATTTTTATCACAATACTGGCTGGTCAATATTCTCATATCATGACAAAATAGCTTTTGGATAACAGAAACTGGTGCTATGCGATTTCACAGACTGACTTTAAACTGCCCAGGATGGATGTTCCCAGAAAGAAAGATCAATTAGCAAATGTACTGGGCCCTTATTTGCCTCTATTTTGTAACAAGCACTTCATATGTTACTTTAATTCAGATATCCTGGGAATCATTAAATCTCTATGCTGACAGGGGACTAGACATCAGGGCCAGCAAGTCTATGCCCACATTTGGCCCAGGAACATGTTCTGTTTGGCCAGCAGTGTCTTTTGTTTTTTTCCTAAAAAAACAAAAAAACAAAAAAACAAAAAACTGAACGTGAACAGACAGGACTGTCTGGTTTCCTGAAGTCCCCACCCTTTGCTCTGACTCCTGTACATGTCTGAGTTCATGTCTTCTTACATTTCTAACAGCAAGGAGGTCAAAGCGGATAACCCCTTGACCAGATATCACAGTAAAAATTTTGGATTTTCAAAACTTTAGCAAATACGACTTATTTAATCAAATCAAAATTTACATGGAGCTCAAATACATGAAATAATTATGGAGTGTTATTAGCTTGATGTATATTAATATATTCAAGTGTATGAGTCGAATGTATTGTGTTTTAATAATATAATGCATTTGAGAAGATTTTCAATATAGATAGTGAGGCTGCTTTCATGTACTTAGAAATCTGAAACCAGAGGTCAGAGAGAACAATAAGTCTTAGCATTAGCATCTGATTTTCACCTCTTTGGGTTGTTCTGGGTATAAACTAAAGAGCGGAAATAGCAATTTTTGTTTAACTACAAATCTTGTGGTCTCCGAAGGCTGTTCATATATGTTACTTGTCCATTAATTAACCAAAATTACTTGAGATTCTCCTGCATAGCAGGCACTTAGTCAAGTGCTAAAGATACCAAGGAATGAGACATGGTTCTGCAGACCTCAGGCATCCCGGAGCTGGGAAGGCAAGCAGCCTGGCCTTGAAGCTGCAAGAATGGCAACATTCCTACCGAGCTCTATGGATGAAAGTAGAGGGGCGAAGTACACCACGTCGTTGTGTGACACCTCATTAGTTGCTCACCTCTCGCCAGGACGGCTCTGTGCTGCTCAGTACGCTCCTCATCACAGGGTCCTTCAGGCCCTGCGTCACCACGCCAGTATTTCTTTTCATGGTCGAGCTAACATATTGCATCTGTATGTGTATGTGAACTGGGCAGCACGCCACAGGAATTCACGTAGTCAGTACTGGTCCAGTTTGGATTCCCCCCAATTACTGCAAACGTTTCCGCTCTCCCTCCCGTCCCTCCATCCTCCTTTCTTCATTTTTAGAGAAAGCAGTTTTGAATAGCAAGTTCTCACCATACCCTTGTAATCAATTTCTTCAATACTCTTTGCAGCAATAAAATAATAATTTCAATTAAAACTTACCTCTTCCTGGAGTAAATTCGAACCGTATGTCATTAAGTTCCTTTCTGGAGTTTCTGAAATACATAACACATAGCACATTAAAACCCAATGAAGTACAGTTTAATCAAACTAAATGCATTCCAAGTCTTACAAGATGCTACTAATATGTAGACAGCATTTACAATTTTGGGTTACCTCCGCGTACTTCCTCAAAAACAAGAGATAGTTATGATAATAATAAAGGGAGATATTTAACTGATTGAGTTTACCTTATTTAAACGTTTATTTCACAAAACTCCAAAAGTAAAATGTTCTTACATAAAATCTACTCTAAATCAGTAACCTTAAATAAAATTCTGTAATTAAAAATTTCAGATTTTAGTCTCAGATAAACATTATTTGAGACATTTTTCATATCTTTCCTGAAAACAGTATTTCATCAATTATTTTTCAAAGTGAAACAAACAGGAAAGATAGTCTCAGTGGTAAAGCTTAGGACAACACTGGGCATTAAGTTATGCAACACAATGCCCACAAAAGGATATATATTTTGTTATTAAAAATTTTATCTACAGGACACCTGGGTGGCTCAGTCAGTTAAGTATCCGCCATCGGCTCAGGTTATGATCCCAGGGTCCTGGGATTGAGCCCCGCATCAGGCTCCTTACTCAGCGGGAAGCCTGCTTCTCCCTCACCCTCTGCCTACTGCTCCCCCTGCTTGTGCTCTGTCAAATTTTTATCTACATAGAGGGGTAACCCCTAAATGTTGTAAAATTATCCACTGAATAAACTTTTTTTTTTAAAGATTTTTTAATTTATTTATTTGACAGGGAGAGAGAGATCACAAGTAGGCAGAGAGGCAGGCAGAGAGAAGCAGGCTCCCCGCTGAGCAGGGAGCCCGATGTGGGGCTCAATCCCAGGACCCTGAGATCATGACCTGAGCCAAAGGCAGAGGCTTTAACCCACTGAGCCACCCTGGCGCCCCAACTTTTTAAAAGTAATATAAAATGCTTACATAAAACTGTACTATATACATACATATGTATATTCAATCCAAAAACTGACACTAGGGAAATATGGCACAAATGAATACCTAAGATATGAGTTTTCCATTCACATTAATTTCAAGAAGTGATATAGGGCAGTGAGCTATAATTAGAATGGTTTTAAATTCTCATAAGAACACTAAAATATTATGAATAACTCTCAACGGATGCTACAATTAAAGTTAATAAAAATACCATAAGAAATTGCAGGAAATTTCTTCCTAGGAAACAGGAAATAAAAATTTCTACAAACACTCAAATATTTGCTCAGCTGCCAAGGGTCCAAGACAGAGATGGCCTGAATTCCCATCCCAAACAGCCTCCTTCTGGTGCCAGGAAGTCTGATCAAATCCTGTTTAGTTCTCCAGTTTGGGACTCTGGAACTCTGGGTAAAATCTCCTGGTCTCTATATACATCGTGTTGCCACCAGTCTCTGGCCCCTTCTTGGTCCCCAGCCTGAGCTTGGTTCTTCAGGTCTTATGACATCCTACCACACTAAATGCAGGAGGCGCAGAAAAATGACAAAAGCAAGGTACTGACTTTGAGAAAGCCCTTTTCCCATGCTGGAAAAGCTGGCCTAAGTCTGCACTTTTCCACAGCAGAGAAGTAAGGGTCAAGAGTCCAAGAGATGCCCAAGCTCAGGCCACAGTCATAAGAGCCTTAAACCACTGTGCATCTTTTCCCAGGTGTCCCCACCTTGACTGTCACTATTCCTCTCAGAGTTAGAATGGGATGGGGGAGAGGAGGGATAATGGCAAAAGCTAAAGCTGTGCTTCTACTAACATCTTTTCAGGGCCGAGGACCGAAAATTATGGACACTTACGCTAAAGAAGTAGACATAGGACCAACACATGAAATTGCAGACAACCGAAGATGGTTCAGAGATCATCTTGGACCCCAGGCTAAGTGACCCTGCCCTGGAGATGGGGCAGGCCATGAACAATCAGTGCCTACAAAGGGCGGGCTGTTTGCCTGTGGCCCTGTTTATCTACCAATGTCACCACACATTTACATAGTCCTTTCATATACTTCAGCAGTTCTCAAACTTTTTTTTTTTAAACCTCTATAATGCCTGGCTTAAGATAGATAGATTCTTATTTTTGCTTCTATATTCAGTCTGCTGCAATATCACATATCATGTTGCCAGCCACTGGAAAATTCCACTCTAAATGTTGAAATAATAAGAGTGGAAAAGGCACACAATTTCTTAATGTTATTATAAACTTAGTTTGACCTCATGGGCTCCCTGAAAGCAACTCAAGGACCACCCCCCCACCCCCGCAGGATCATAGGACCACACCTTGAGAAACACTAATATCAAATCTCATGAGTCAAATCTCATTTGATTCCAGCAATCAATCTTTGAGATATGCAAAGTAGGTACTATTTGTTTTCCATGTTTTTAGATGCATGCGTGCATGCCTTTCCAAGTTTACAAATTGAGTGGCAGATTGAGGACCAACAATTCTACACTGGAAATACCTAATGCAAATATAGAAAAGTGCAATTCCTTTCACTTCTGAGAAAACAATATTCCTCAAGATTTTTTACATTACCAAAAAAGATCAGCAAGCATTCTTTTATTTAATAGCCTCGGTTTTATGTGCTATGTATCAACAAAGGTTGAATTAGAACTACAACAGTCCAATAAGAAAAAAAAAATGATCACTAGGAAAGCAACTATTTATAGTATATTTAATAATGAAATGACAGGAGGAGGAAAAAATGAGAAAGAATTTGGTGCTAATTTAGGTCATTGTTCCTTCCCTCTCTCTCTTTTGGTCAGTCTTGTCTAAATTAGTTTGTCCTACTAAAGCCATCAGAAGAGAGGTATAAGAACTGTACCTAGAATATCATCACACACAACCTGATTCTTTCAATATTAATACCACAGAGGTAATATCCACTACCCATAATCTCTACACCAACTATGACTCGAGTTATGGAGGTTGCCTAGTCGAGTCATTCTTTTATGACTCTGAACCTAAAATACTTGCCTTTGAAAAGATTGCAGTGATTGATTGTGAGTAGTAGACTTGTCTCATCAGGTTGAAATATAGTTGGAAAAATGCCTAATTGGATCTAACTACTGAAGGTCATCCTTTTATAAAGAATTAATCTTTTCAGACTCATACTTAACACCTTTAATTGAAAGTACATTTACTTTAATTGATATGGCACAGGATATTCTTGATTTCAAAGAAGCTGAAAATAGGTATGATTTAAGGCCAGAAACTAAGTCTGTGCAACTTTATAGAGGAAATGTTTAAAACTTGAGAGTAACAGCTTTAAGACCCAGGCTACCTTTGATAACTCTTATTAAAAACCTTGTTAATCCTAGGGTGCTTGGGGGGCTCAGTTGGTTGAGTGTCTGACTCCTGGTTTCAACTCAGGTCAAGATCTCAGGGTCCTAGGATCAAGCCCCGAGTTGGGCACTGTACCCAGGATGGAGTTTGCTTGGTATTCTCTCTCTCTCCCCTCGGCACCACCCTGCTCTCCCACCCCCGCTCACACTACATCTCTCTAAAATAAAGAAATAAAATCCTAAAAAAAAAAAAACAAACACCCCTTAATCCTCAAAATAACAACAAAAAACCACTCCAACAAAAAGCATACTCCTAAATTTGATAAGCACAAACCCTTATTTCTCATTGTAGGTCTACATTACAACACAAAGGTAAATGTCTGCAAGGCTCAGGTAGAATATTTATTTTTTAAAATAAGTGATACCATCACATGGTTTAAAACCCAAAAGATACAATACGGAATTCTGTAAAAACCAGGCCTCCTACTCTTTTCACTCAACTACCTGGTCCCACTCAATGATATAGGTTTTTGTATATCCTTCCCAAGATGTTTCAGCCTATATCAGCAAATATACATACACAGGTCCTTCTAGCCTGTTCTATACAAGCATATCATACTATATCCATTATTCGGCACCTTGCCTTTTCTTTTAATAATATAGCTTGGAATTTCTCCCTATTGGTTCATAGAGAGTTTTCTCATTCCTTTTTTTTATAGCTACATAGTATTCCGTTGTCTGTGATATCCTTTTCTGAACCACACTACCCATTCTATGAACAGACTGTTTCTGGTCTTTCACTATTACAAACAATGCTCAATGAATAACTTTGTTCTTATGTCATTTTGCAAATACATGAGTATGAAAATAAATTTCTAGAAACAAGTTGCTTGGTCAAAGGATAAATGCATTTGCAATTTTATAGATACTGTCAAATTCCCCTTCATTTAAGTTGTACCAATTTATATTCTCACAAGCAATTTGTAAGCACCACTACAGGAACTTTCAGTGAATAAAGCAGGAAGTACAGATAAAAAAAAAAAAAAACAAGGAGATGTGCTCTGCTGGCTGGAAAGCTGCTTTCCCATTTAAAGAGGGCGACTGCTGCTCAGCACCAGCTGGTTAAGCCAGGCAGGAATTTGGGCTCAATCACGTTAAAAAGAAAAACACACACACACACACACACACACACACACACTCATGCACGCTAGATAGACAGATTATAGATAGATAGATAGATAGATTATATGTAAATAAATATACTATATATAATATATAAACATATATATATTTGCTCTGTCCGTTCAAAGCGACAAATCCAGAGATACAGACTATCACGTTTAAAGTCTTCCTTCGTGCTTATTCAACTCATCTGCAAGGGACACAGTGAACCCTCGAACGAGACAGCTGGCTCGGAGGGTGGGGATGACAATCACGAGAGCGAGCACGTGAGCGAGCACGTGAGCGAGCACGTGAGTGTTCCTGGTGATGGAGGTGCAGTGGGCCTGCGCAGATGGAGTCTGCATTTTCTACGATGTAGCATTTTTCTGCACTTGTTAATGTACCATGTCAGGACAGTCTGATAGAGTTACAGCTCCTGGAGGGCGCCAAAGCCAAAATGCCACCTCAGGACTAGGCGTGTTCCTTAGCTTCACACTCATGTCTTTTAGCCCACGCCAAAAAAAGTATGGGGGCACACCCCCCTCCTAAGAACCAGATGTGATCAAAATGCCTAGAAGCCCAGAGACCACCGGTTGTCAAAGGGCATTGGCAATGCTAAGTGCCAGTGGCACTGCGTACCCTCCACCCCAGGGACGCTCTGCAGTGAGGCTGGACTCCAACCATTTCCCCAAGGCTGAGGCTCAGGGATGCAGTTGTGGTAACACCAGCAAGTATGGTGTTTTCTAGGGGTCCAGATGTGGCCCCTCCCTCCTACGCAGTGGACAGCTAGCTCCCTTTTCCCCTTATTTGAACCTAAGGTTTCAGGTCCGGATGAAGCTGCTGGTGTCCAAGGAAGTCCAGAGGGACTCCCACTCCTATCCTCCTGGAATGCTTCCCCTTGGGAGCAGGATGGAGACTTTCGATCAGGCTGGGCTAAGAATCAGGACATCCTTTTTAGTTTAGCTTGCTTCTTTCCTGTTCTCGGCACTGAACTGAAGTCTCTTCTCACAGGCTTCGGAGAGAAAGGGACTGTGGCTCCCACTAAGCCTGCTGGGCATCTCTCTCCACACCAGCAGAGAGCCTGGCACAGACCGAGGAGGTCACGGAGCCGTGGGGACAGAGGTCTATGTTCAAATCCACTTGCTACATGTTTGGCATCTGTCCTCTGTTTCCTCCACTGTGAGATGGGGAAAATAATAATTAATGGCATTTACTGTCTGGCAGTATGTGCTTGGTGATTCACTGATGTTATCTCATGCCATGCTCAAAACAACCCTCGACGTGGGGATGGCTCTTATCCTCTACTTAGAGACAAGGAAAGAGGCTCAGAAAGGATAAAAGATGTATCCAAAATCAGGTCCGATGAGCAGATCTGAACTAAATCTAGAAGTGAATGCATGTTACGCACTGTCTTCTCCAGTGCACAACCCTTACCCGAGCCACTGTGGGCCCCGCTCCGAGTCTGCAGGTGCTCCTCATTGGTCTCTCCACATTTAAGCTCATGATGTGCACAGGAGCCAGGCAGCTTGTTATCGGGAAATTTGATTGTGCCACTCCCTTACTCAAAGACTCCATTTTCTTCCCTGTATTCTCCCTCCTTCCCTTCCTTCCTTCCTTTTTTTTCCTTCCTTCCCAAGTAGGCTCCTCACCCAGCATAGAGCTCCACACAGGGCTTGAACTCATGAGATCAAGACGTGAGCTGAGGTCAATAGTCGGATGCTTAACTGATGGAGCCACCCTAGCACCTTCCCCCATATTCTTAAAACAAAATTTAAAATCCTTAGCATGACCCCGCCCCCAAGACCTGCTTTGACCTCTCTCCCCACCTTCAACTGTCCCACACTGTTCCCTGCTCACCTTGTTGCTGCCTCCAGCCTGCCCTCCTTCCCCAGATACAGCTTTGCAAAGGCGCAGGGTGACAGAGAGGGCAGGTCAAAGGCCTGACTGCAGTGGGTTCAGGAGGCAGAAAGAGGAAGGGGATTACAGTCAGGGGCAATTCTTTTGAGGAGTTTAACTGTGAGGGGGTAGAGAAATAGCTGTAATGGGAGGTAAGGTAAAGAGAGGGTTTTTTAAGATGGGAGAAAAGTAACATTTGTATACTGGTGTGACAGGCTTGATAACAGAGGGAAACAAGTAGGGAGGGAACAGAGCAGCGCTCTTGGGAGCTGAAGCTTGTTAGGGGGCCAGCTTCCCTCACTGCTAGGAAATCTCCATTCTCACTCTCCCTCTTCTTGACTGACTCTAACAGAGCTCTTTTGGGGGAGACCAGGAAAGAAGGGTAAAGGCAGCCAGATGAGGGTAGGCCCCTTTCTAGCGTGCACTCCTTGCCCCTAGTCCTATTTTCAGCACTTCACATTCTGTATAAATGTAATGTCATTACCTTAATGTCCACCTCATCTACTGGACGCTAAGTTCCCAAAGAACAAAGACCTTCAGCGGTCTTGTTCATGGCTCTTCCCCTTAGCACCTAGCACAGTGCCTTGGGAACGCACCAAAAGTATCTGTCACATGAATGAATGAATGAATGATTCAGTCAATCAATCAATCAATCAATGAAAATTCTACAAGTCTGGCTTTTGTCAAGTGCCTCTGCTTGGCCTCTGAGATACCATCACCCAGTTCCCTGACAGCCTTTTCTCTGTTGGCCAAACACTGCTGTCTGCTTGTCCCTTTAGTGTGAATGTTCTGCACCCCCCCACCCATCTTCCCTTCTTCTCTTTCTGGATGAGTAATTCCAAATGCATAACTTTAAACCCGGGTACTTCCGAGTTTTAAACCCATTATGAGCTGTCTACACAACATTTCTCCATGCAGTGTCTAGACACCGAAACCCCCAGCACCTTTCCTCTCAAATTCGCTTCTCTCTCTGCTCCCTCTGGCAGAAAATGGTGGTGACAGCCAACTACCAGGGCCTGTGGGTTATACCTCCATAATATGTCTCAAAATATCCATTTCTCTAAAACTCCGTGACCACTGACTAAAGGCAGGTCACCATTATCTGTCACAAGAGAAGAATAAACGATCTAACGAACAAAGGGTATTTTATCCACACTCACACACACACCACACAAAGACACACGGGGAATGCCCTCGCTACAGCCACAGATGAACAGCAAAAGGAAAAGGCCATAAAAGGTTGAGGGAGCTATTACTCGGGGTGTAATCCTTGGCAGATGAATGTGTTGTAGCCCAGGAAGAAAATCGCTATACTTAATGAGATGTGGAAAACGATGCCAAAGCAACGATAAGTTGAAGGACACCTAAAAGTAAGTCCAGGAAACAAAAGAATCAGGAAGAGGAAACAGAAGCCTCCTGTGTCCAGGCCCGTGGCTGCCCAGACGCAGTGTTTCCGTGGATCTCTGGGCTTCCCTAGTGCAGAATCTTTAAGTCAGCCAACCACACCACCTTCGGGACTAGAGAGGGTTCATCTGAGCTCTGCAGCTCAGCCACACACCAGCAGTGACCTTTAGTTACACTTCACCTCTCCAACCTCTACTTCAGGTTCTTCTGCAGGAAGACAGGAAACAACGCCATCCTCCCGGATGAAGAGGGTTGTGCGCAGACACCCCGTGGGCCCCTCACGGAGCCGTCAGGCATTCTGATGCCCAATATTCTGAGGCACAGAGCAGTAGAGGGGAAAGTCATGGTTCCAGGCCTTAAAGAGTTGACAGTGTTCCCAGAGAAAGACAGCTGACAGGAGGTAAAAGTACCAGGGAAACCCCAACGTGAAGAAGTGCTTAAAAAGTAGTAGTAGTAGTAGTAGAAAAAGAAGTATTAGTCTAATTCAGAGAAAGGAGCATTTCCCCTTTCTTGGTTCTTACTCTCTCCATCCTTCATACTCCTGTCAAATTCATCTTCTCTGAGGTAAAGGTCCAATCACAGAATCGTATAATTTTACAACTGACAGGGGCCCTGGAGGTCACCTAATTCATTTCCCTCATTCCTGAGGTGAAGAAACTGAAGCCAAAGAGATTAAGTGGCTTGCGTAATATTACACAGCTGGGTAATTCACTCAACACTCCATAAATACTTATTGATCATCTATGAGGTGTCGGTTGTGTCCTAGGAGCCATTTGTGGCAGAAATGACACCCAGACCTGGGATGGAGGCTTCTAGATGACTGCCTTTTATTCTCGATGGGTGGTTCTCCAACTGCAGGGTGAGCTGAGGTGCACTCTCTAAAGAAGAATTCCTCCCCTCAGCGATGTCCCTATCCCTAGCAGATAAAAAGTGCTGTATGCAGAGTGAGATGCTACAGGTAAGAATGGGTTCTATGTAGGATTAAGGTGATGATGACAGAAATAAGGTTAAGAGACACTGCTGTCCCAAAGCCCTGCTTGGAAGGGAAGCTCTCTTCAAAGTATGGATCGCCACATAACCTGACCATGCCCCAGGAGAGTGAGTCACATACCTTCCCCACCGCACCCACACCTTGGCCTTGCATTTAACTTGCCTTAAAAGAGCCTTTTGGATCAGAGGGTCCCCTAAAATGTGAAAGTGAAAATTCCTATCTTCAGACACCCAAAAACATGCCTATGGCCTAGCAACGTATAAGTTGATAGCATCCAGAATTCTCGTCTATACCAAGCCATGCAGTATCACACAGTTTATGATCAACATCAAACAAAGAGATTGGGAAGTCATACAGTTCCCTTTAACAAGAAAACATGAGTGGTGACTAATACAGACAGACAGACACACACACACAGCTTCTTGAAATAAGGCATCTTGATCTATCTTAAGGAATTTGACCTTTACAGTGGTTGTCGACAGGTTTTTCTGAAGCTAGAACCTCAGGCTGAGGACTCTGATGCATCCGCCTGGTTACTGAGCAGCCCGAAGGGCCTTTCAGATTTACGGTCCATACGGAACAAGCAGTGTGGCTGCACAGGATTTCACACAGCTGACACCTAAATTAGAGGTGTGTGTGCAGAGCCTGCCAAAGAAATTTCTCATGCTCTGTACAATGCTTATACCCATGAATAAATCATATGCAAAAATATTATCATAAATAACTGCTTTTATGGTCTACAAAAATAATTTTCATCTGGAAATAATCCTAACTCAGTTCCTTTAACAGAAACCTCTTGAAAATCTACATGCCAGCCAGGTAGAGGACATGGCTATTTCCTCTCAGCCACCCTGCCCACTTGCCAACCTAAAACTTGTTTTTTTTCCCTCTAGTATAGACTTTGGAAAATCATGAAAAACACTTCAATATACAGGAAAGTTCAAAGAGTAATAAAGCAAATATGCATGTACCTACCATCCAGAACTTTTTAAAATGGTAACATTTTGTCATATTTACATCAGAACTTAATACATAAAATTTTAATAATGTTTTGCCTACACAGTACAAAATCGATTGTTATGTCCCAACTGTGGTAAATCATGAGTGAACAGATTATTGTGTAAGGGCTCTACTCCCTGTCAAGTTTATGGAACTGTATTTTCATGCGTGGCAGTCTTTTTCAGCATTTAGAATGTCCAGTGAATATATTTGCTGAATTGATTTTTACTGATAGGCCAAGAGGGAAATGGAGTGACCACATAAAAACTAGAGTCAGGGGGTGCCCAGGTGGCTCAGTCGGTTAAGAGTCTGCCTTCAGCTGAGGGCATGATCTCAGGGTCCTGGGATCGAGTCCCACATCGGGCTCCCTGCTCAGCGTGGAGCCCACTTCTCTGTCTGCTCCCTTCCCCACTTGTGCACTCTCTTTCTCTCTCCCAAATAAATAAATAAAATCTTAAAAAAAACAAAAACAAAAACAAAACCCAACACTACAGTCAGGTATACAGCTGGTAGTAGAAACACTGCAGTCTAGTCAAAATTCCCATTTTTCCACAGCAGGAAAAACTATTAAGCCCCCTTACTAGTTAGGGGTTTTGTGTATATGTCTTGATTGAAATCCACTAGTAGAAATGTAGAAGCAGTCTTCGTTAACCTCACTTGTGTTGGAAAGTCTGGCGTGCGTTAGGGTTTACTGCAGAAAACCCGGACTCAATGTTACTGTGACAGATAACCTCTCTTCAATGCATCAGGCTCCAAGTCCACATGCCAAGTAAGTTATACTAAAAATGCAAAGGGCACCTCTAAGATGTCAATTCAGTAAATGTCCAGTTGGGTTCTTGATCTCACATCATGGTAGGTGTGTTTATGTAGATGAATAGACAGTATATGGAGAAGCAGGGGATCCTGCCCTTGTATCCAGCATTCCTGGAGGAAGTCAAGTTTCAAGATGATCGAAGTTTAAGGCACAAACTGTTATAATCTCTATTATGGGAAAAGATCATCTTCCTTGCTGTTTGTCTCACTTCTGGCAAAAAAGGATGGTAAGTAGATCAAAGTTAAATCAAATATACAACCAAATTTTTCATTATCAAAAGTAAAAGAAATTGAAGGGAACAGAGAGATACCACACGTACTTGAGATATCAGTAACTCCCACTGAGCACTGAATTTAGCTTTGTTTGCTTGCAGCTCAGGCAAAAAAAGGGAAAAGTATTGCATGATACAGTTCTTTATCAAAAAAGAAACAGGGCGCCTGGGTGGCTCAGTGGGTTAAAGCCTCTGCCTTCGGCTCAGGTCATGATCCCAGGGTCCTGGGATCGAGGCCCGCATCGGGCTCTGCTCAGCAGGGAGCCTGCTTCCTCCTCTCTCTCTGCCTGCCTCTCTGCCTACTTGTAATCTCTCTCTCTCTGTCATATAAATAAATAAAATCTTAAAAAAAAAAACATGTGAAGCAAATGTTTTTCCCTTGGTATTAATATCAAAAAGAAATTCCATATGGAAGCCCCTCTACAAGGTGCACTGAGTCATGTCTTCAACTCTATGTTGTAAAGGACAGAAACTTTTTTTCGTATAAATGTCTTCTAACTATGTGGTGCAAACGATGAAATTTTTTTTCTCCCATGTGCTGAAGGCACCATATTAAACCTTACCTATGTGAAGGCATTTCTGCTGGGAGCTGAAATAATACAGCCGAGGTACATTGTCTCCTGATGATTTACCTCAATAGAGGGAGCCGGAAGAACCTGGAGAAATGAATGGCCTGTACAGACTGCTTCCTGATGCCCTAAAAGTGTCTTTGTCAAGCGCTACGATGGGTGAGTCCGTGACTGAAATTCAACCAGTGTTGGAAGGCTTCTGATAGTTCTTACAGATGTGTTGATTAAACGCAGATCTTTCACATCATCTAAAACTCAAGTGCAGAGGTAACACTCTGCTGTGAACAGAGAGACGGATGGACTCTGGTCATGCCCTCCTCCAGAGAGGTGGCTAACTGTTAAGATGGCAGGCTGCAGGGTGTCTCTAGTTCAAGAGGAAGCTCCAAGTCTGGCCAAGAAATCGAACACAGGCTCAGCTCAACACACCCAACTGTGTTGCTTCAGAAGGAAGAAAGGAGGACTGTTGGCTTTAAAGTTTTAAAGAATGCCTATCACTCATCAAGAGAGTTAGCTATGGTTAGTGTAGCTGCAATACTATAAAGTGAGATAATAAAATTCTTTAAACTTCAGGGAGGTGATCACAAAAGTAGCAAGAGCTATGCTTTAACTTTCCTATCAATTTATATGTATAGTCATATCCAAGGAAAGCTACATTAAAAATTAGCAAAGTTAAAGGGAAAATTATCACTTCTAACTCGGTTTAAAATACCCACCCAATAAAGGAGAAAACTGTGAAGGACTAATGAACAATAAGTGTTAATACCAGTGTCCTCCAGGCTAGAAATGAAAGCAGAATCCTCCCTGGCTTTGCCACACATAGCGCCTTAAGACGATTAAATTTAATGATAAATGAGATTGAACAAGTATTTTCTCTTTTGCTCCATTTCAGAGAAATGGCCTATAAGTAAATATATTTACAGTCTAGTGTGGGTGACCCTTTGTCTTTGGCAAAGACATCATAAATCCTCAAATTGGACTTTCCTGAAATTACTTCAGCAAATGGCTATTTATAAAACACAGAGCTGCACAGAAAATAAACCTTGTTACTAGGCATTTGACAGGTTGTTGGTGGGCATCAGAAAAATATACATTTATTCAAGCATATCATGCAGCACTCGTCAGGACGCTGGATTAGAGACACGGCTTTTATTCAGAATAATGTAAAAATAAAAATAAAAGAATTCAAAAATTCAAGCCCCCCCAAAGCATCCACTTCCTTTTGAGGCTGGGAGTTGTATGATTTTCCAAGTAGTGACACTAACAGGGTTAAAAAAGTACGAAGAAGGGCGCCTGGGTAGCTCGGACGGTTAAGCAACTGACTCTTGGTTTTGGTTCAGGTCATGATCTCCGTGTCGTGAGATCCAGCCCTGTGTGCTGCTCCATGCTCAGTGGGCAGGGGAGGGGGGTGTTAGTGTCTGCTTGAGTCTCTCCCTCTGTGCCTCCCCCCACTCATGTGTGCTCAAATTCTCTCTCTAAAATAACTAAGTAAACATAAAAAAAAAAAAAAAGAAAAAGAAGAAAAGAAGGACGCCTGGGTGGCTCAGTTGGTTAAGCAGCTGCCTTTGGCTCAGGTCATGATCCCAGGGTCCTGAAATCGAGTCCCACATCAGGCTCCTTGCTCGGCAGGGAGCCTGCTTCTCCCTCTGCCTGCCACACTGCCTGCTTGTGCTCTCTCTCTCTCTCTCTCTGACAAATAAATAAATAATATCTTTAAAAAGGAGAAGGAGGAAGGGGAGGAGGAGGGAGAAGGAAGGAAGGAAGGAAGGAAGGAAGGAAGGAAGGAAGGAAGGAAGAAAGAAAGAAAGAAAGAAAGAAAGAAAGAAAGAAAGAAAGAAAGAAAGAAAGAAAAAGAAAGAAAGAAAAAGCAAGCAAGCAAGCATGAAGAGTAGGGCAGGCTCCTGAGAGCAAGTGTGAAAAGCTTCCTTTGGATTAACAGATCCCCAAAATGCAAGGGGTTGTGAAAGGATTCATTATTTGCATGATGGGATTTAAAGTGAGGGCTAATTACCTAAAAATCTTTCTAAGTATTTCTACAAAACTGCCTTTTCAATCTGAAGATGGCCACAAGTGAGAGGGGATATCTGAAGTTCAATCTCATCTCTTTCCCATGGACACCTTTTCCAAAGACCCACAACTGGTCTGAATGCACCACTCTTTCGCTTACTATAAGGTAGTAAAAATGCACCTGCCACATGATACCCTCTTCCTTCCTCTCTGATCCTGGCAGATTTTTAAAAGTCAACATTTCCACCTTCAGCAACCACTGCATTCCTTCTCTAGAAGGACTAGAACACTAATTGATGGCACTCATTATCACATTGTACGAAGAAACCATCCCTTCAACAGGCCCAATAAAGTAAATAAAATAGCATTCATCACCTGGCATAGAAATCAAACCATCCTAATTGAAAAGCACCAAGTATCTATAGCTCACCAAAATGGGAAAGACCCTTGACTTAGCCACGAAGTTCGCTCTGCAATGGTGAGAGGCTACCTCCACCACGAACAGCCTAAGTGAGAACAAGACTCAAAAGCAGGCTAGTAGAAGACAGATCTTATTCCAAATGCTCAAAACAATTTTTTGCCTGTGCTCAAACACATGCTGCATGACTGTCAAATAATGAAACTGATTTTCATGCGTGAGTCATGGAATCCGTATTTTAGAGCCATCCTCACCACTTTGTTGATACTGAAAAACATGCAGAGAATGTTTGATAAGCCAGCCCCATGTGTGTAACTGCACCATAAAGCACAGGACTTACCAAGACTGTGGGGAGTACACACTTTTCCAAGATTTGCTAATAAAAAAGATACACCCAATAATTTCCCCCATGATGGTTTTTTCAGTGATGGACCTTTGTACCCAATCTGTTGATCTCTGACAAGTTTTTAAGACTGACTTAGCTTTTTAAGATCTCTTGACCTCAGTGAAAACTTAATAAAGGAGGTCAGACTGGATAAACAAGAATTCTCCCTCTAGAGAAGTAGTCATATTGCACGTTCTGCAAACTACTTGCTATTTGCTTCTTCACTGTAAATTGATAAATGTGCTTTTCATAAGGAAGTACAAAAAACAGTGCCACCAGACAGGAAAGGGGATCAGAAGAAAAGTCGGGGGGGGGCAGGGCTTCCAAAATGATTTACATTAAAATAGAGCCTGTCTCCATCGGTCTGATGCAAAATAAAATAAACACCGACTATTTGTCAAGTTTAAGAGAATTAGTTGATTTAAAAAAAGTAAGCAACTCAGTAAATATCGGTAACAAAGAAAAGGGATGGTAAAGGTGAACAACTGATGAACATTTTAAGTAACTATACAAAATTCAAAAGATGGGCGAGAGAAACTATGATGCTTTGCCAGGTCTCTCCCCAGAGTGCCTGGCACAGAGTCTGGCACATAAGTAAGCTCTCAACAAATATTCAAGAGATCTAACTGCGTCCAGCAGGACCCTATTCCTCCTTACCTGCTGCATGGCATTAAGTCACATGTAATCGCAGCAGACAAACTGCATATGGAGGTAACCAATCCTACATAAATACCCAAATAACCCAAAAACAAAAACAAAAAAATGGTTTCTGGGCTGAAGGCATTTTAGTTGCAATGCAGGCCAGAGCCATGATCGGTAGAGGAGATGTCACATTAGGAACAGATCTGGGAGAAATAAAGGAGGCCTGTTATGCTGAAGAGATTTCTGGCCAGAAAAGCTCTTCCTCATGTGAGGAGCAGTGAGTTAGCCGTCAGTGTCCAGAGTGGGGGTGATCGACCTGGTCAAGATTCACATGGAACAGAAGCTGTGAACAAGTCTGCCCAACACCAAGGCTCTGGGTGGCTGGACAAGCTTTGCATCTAGGATTAGGAGATGCTGCCGCTTCACCACCACCTGTGCCCCGAGCTCCAGGCTGCTCTAATGTCCACAGCATAGTGATTTTTATTTAAGTATAGAAGGCAAGAGAGCACATCTTGCATCAGGAACACCAGACTTCTCTACCTCCTGTCCTCTTCCATCCTCTACTCGATATCTTGGATTGGGTTTTATGGGGAGTCTGAGAATACAAAATGCTTTTTTGCTAGGTTCACTTGGCCTGTCATAGCTGGGTTTCTGAAGACCACATTCTTGAGTTTAAATACCATTTGTAACATTGACTTGTAACACTGACTAGCCAGGAGACCTTCTGGCAATTAACTCTCCAAGTCTTAGTATCTTCAGCTGTCAAATAAGGTAGTAACAAGTAACTACTTCATAGACAGCTCAGAGAGAAGGCAGGTAGGGATGGTGCCTGGCACACAGCGCACATTCAGTCATTAATAAATAACAGTAATAATAACCACCGAGTTCTCCATGTCAGCTACTGGCCCCTTCCCCGTGATGGGTTCTTTCTCATCCTTTCACCTAACCTGAGCAGGAGGGTAGGCGTCTGATCCTTCACTGAATCCCGTTATAGCTTCCACCGTAAACCCCAATGGATATGATAAGACTTCAGTAGGGTACAAGACTGCCTCTCCTTAAGAATCCCAGTCATGCTTGAATAAATGGGGGCTGATCACTGGGAGCTGGAGAACAGCAGTCTCCAACCCAGATTTTGAAGGAAACAAACAGTCTAGTGATGGGGGTGCTTTAGAATCCGTGATAATCCCCAGAGAGTGAAACAAACCCATGAGGATCTGAGAAGTCTCCTGATAATCCTTGCCATGCCTCTTTCCCTTATGAATGACTTAAATTCTCTGCTTTGTCTGGTCAAATCAAAGATCCTAGTTTATGTGAAGGTGGAAAGACACAATAGGCGACTGAAACATGCCTAAGGTATGTAATCCTGTCTGCCAGATCAGGGCATTCCCTAAAAAGAGAGACATGAGAAAAACACCCGGGTCGTCAGTGGTTTGGCCAGCACTTCCGGGCAAATTCCTTCCTTTGCACTAGAAGACGGCACACATGTCATTCAAATTACGTACTCGCTGCCATCCAAGGTGTCTTTGGATTTAGGAAGGCCTGAAGGAACCGTGCTCTGAGCTCAGAGTGCTATTTAATTGTGACTCTCGTCATCACTGTTATTACAGATCTGTCATTCAGAAATGCTCTCGGCTATCAGGGACAGCATGGAGTGTTATGAAGATGACATTTCCATGTTTTGTATTCTGAACATTAAAAACCAGTTTGGCTTACCCAATGAGCAGCGGGTGCCATGCCAATTATATAACTTTTTAGAGCACAGAAAGGATCTCCCACTGAGCCAACTGGGAGGAAAAAAACACAATACTCACTTTATCCACGCCTCAGCATACTGACCTCCTTCAGTCCGTTGATGTGGCCATTAATAAAACATTTTAAAATGATCTGAAAACGCTTTTTTCCTAACTAGAATCTGAATCTGGCTGCCAAGCAGCTATGTATTTGAAAGACTTGGAGCTGGTATCAAAGTTGACCGCTGACGATTCAAGCTTGTTCTGGGAACCTCCTGTATTCGGAATCTTGTTCAGGCTTTTGACTGGTTATAAACGAAAAACAGATTCCCACTCCTGAGGAGTTTTAAAGGCCAGAAATAAGGATGCCTGTGATGATAGTCTTGCTTTTGCTTGGGATACATGATGACTTTATTTTAATTTTACTTAGTATCTGACATGGGATTGCCAACATGTGTTCTTACAAACTAAGAATAATAATTAAAATAAAAATATTACTACTGCTTGCAATTCTAAAATAGCCTACTGGGTAGTTCTCGAAGCTCAGAGAAGAGTTTGATCTTTTCTTACTTTGTCTTCCCTTTCTTCTGACAAAAATAACAACTAAAAACACGCATCAAATATAATTTTTGATCTTCAAGCAAAGTATCTAACAGGCTATTTGACTGAGTATATGTGATCAAATCTATCTGGGAACTAAGACTTAGGTTACGCTGATGGGTGAGTAAAAAATGAGGTGGGCAGAGAAATTCACTCAGTAAGCTCAGCTATACAGGTTGGACACATACAGGCAACATGTGAGGCATGGGAAGAGAGAATAGAGATGAAATAACGTACAGACTGTGCTCAATGAGCTTACGACCTATCAGGATTCAGAGATGAAGACAAACTCCATAGGTAAGCAAGCTGGGGTGCATCAAAGCTGTCTGGTGTACTGTGCTTAAGAGAGTTCTTTCTCATCTCAGACACTGGAACCATGAATGCCTTTTCCTTTACCTTTGAAATGTCTATCCCATCACACCCTGCTACTCCCCCCAGTATCCCCATCATCCACTCCTTAAACACACTCATTTAAAAAGCAGGGGAACACCTTATACTGTGAAGGACATGGTAAGAGAACCAAGGTCATTCCCAGATCTCACATTTCCTAGGATGAACTGGCAAATAAATGCTTAACACAGGGACAATTCAAGTCTATCAAGCTGGGGGGTGGGGGGGAATGAGGAATTTCAACGTCACTTTGCAGGTTTCTCACGTTAAAACAGATGAGGACAGGTTTACCAAGGAACACTGAATGACTCAGACTATTTTTCTCTGTGATTAGCCCAAATTCTGTGGCTACTCTGCCAACACAGCACTATGAGGCTGTACGGGAAAAGGACTTGCTGCTTTGGTAGAAAGATGATAAAGCTGGTGAAGAAGGCTCATGGAGCGAGCCCACCATCACCCACTGTAGTAATTTTTAATCATTAGGAGATTATACTGAAGGACTCCATCAGACCCAGAAACACATCAGTATGTGCCTTTAGGGGAAAACAGGTGCCATATTATAGATCTCCTCCTGGCAAACCAAATGATCTGGCCCTAGAGCTAATAAAATAGGGCCGGCCCAATTGCTCTGCTAAGCTCTAAAACTGGGCTTACTGTTCTAAAGTGGGGCAAAAATGTTTACCCATATCATTAAACAACAGGTTCAGGAGCAGAGGTTTTAAGGGGAGAAGGTGACCTACTTCCAGACTCCTCTGGGTCCCTCTAGCTGGTGAGCTCTAAGATCAGTACCCATTGGATATCGTAAGTCAAGGATTCCCCCAGATGCCCTGCACCTGCTGTCTGCTAGCCAGGTAGGAAACCCAGCAACGGGATTCCTAGTGACCGCTGATGGAGTGAGGGCGAGGGCTAGAGCATGCACACAGTCTTTTCAGAGAAAGGTGAGGGAAGGGGGAAAAAAAAGCAAAGAGACTGATAGAAAGAGGCTGCTCCTCAGCATCTCAGTACTGAAGCGTTCATTTGAGAGCACACTCAAAAGAGGAAATATTCATCACTGGACTTCAGCAGGTAATCACCAAGAACAAATAAATTCAGAATAACCTCATTTCTTTCTTTGCTATTATAATGAACTTTTCAATTTCAAAAGAAAGCCTTAGGCTTGCTTTGTTAAGACTAATGCACATGTGGGGACATGGTGTGAATTCTTTTAGAATAGCAATAGAAATATCTATTTCTCCCCATATAGGGATAAGTCCTTTTACCAGGCTGGGAAACCCAAGAACAGTTAAAGGGTCTTTCAAGCCCTTTCTGGCTTTATCCATCTGGGGATTTTGAGACTTGGCTCAGTGGAATGCGAACTACAAAATCCAGTCACTACTTTTTATTCTGCCAAATAAAATGAGCAAAGATTACAAAATGATAATACGAAACATGGAACAATGGCAAGGATGTAACCCATTATACTTTCCTTCATTGCTACTGGGAGTATAAATTAATACTATCTTTTGAGAGGGTTGTTTGGAAACACGTTTCTAGAATTTTAGAAGAATTATTATATACCCCTTGATCTATCAATTCTACAGCTCTAAATCTGACATACAAAATAAGTTAGAAATTTGAGTTTTCTGTTTCATATCAGGGTTTTTTTTAGATTTTATTTATTTATTTGACAGAGAGAGAGAGAGATCACAAGTAGGCAGAGAGGCAGGCAGAGGGAGAGGGGGAAGCAGGCTCCCCACTGACCAGAGAGCCCGATGTGGAGCTCGATCCCAGGACCCTCAGACCACGACCTGAGCCGAAGGCAGAGGCTTAACCCACTGAGCCACCCAGGCGCCCCTCATATCAGTCTTTAGAGAACTTCTTTTGTAGCAAAAATCTGGAAACAAATTAAGTATCCAATGACAGGCAGATAGTTAAATAAATTGCAGTGGAATAACCACAGGATGCAATATTATATAGCTATTAAGATGTTGCTTATAAAGGATTTTTAATGACATGAGAAAACGGTTATATTGCAATACCAAGTGTAAAAAAACAGGCCACAAAACTGCATATGTAGTATAATTGAGACAATAAATATATGTGCAGTAAAAAAAAAAAAAGATGGAAATACACCAAAATGTTAGTTGTGCTTATCCCTGAGTGATGGTTCGATGGGTAATTATTTTCTTTAGAACTTCGTGTTTTCCATATTTCCTCTAGTGAACATGTATTACGTTAATAATGAAGGGAGAAAGTTCCTTTAAAAGACCCACTAGGATTTGAAAAGGAATTTGTGCTATAATGACTCATCATCATTTGGGGTTGGGGGAGAATCCTTAAAAGGAAATGCAGAGAACTGAACTAAAACTTAAAAACTAAAACCAACACTAGGTAGTAGTTTTTGGTCACCACTGAGCAGGGGAAACAACAGTGAAACAGGGGATCCTTGGGTGAGGTTTTGGTGATAATCTGAAACAGAGATGTCACCTGAAGTTAGCTAGGTTAGGTTACAAATCCTTGTCTATGGCATAATTACACATGCACGCACAGATGCACGAACATGGAGAAAGTTTCTGAATAAGTCACCAAACTGTTACAGATATATTGCTCAAGAGGGAGACCATCTCTGAGATTATTCTTCTGAACTCCCAACCCCAGACCCTCCCCCAACAAAAACTCCACATTATTTTTATCATGACAAACTTGTCACAAATGTTCAGCTAATTGAACAAATGAGGCAGAAACAATGGAGTGTCTGAGGGGAAAAAAAAGAACACTGATCGTGACTTTGCGCCATACTCAAAATTATGTACAGATATTAATGTAAAGGTTAAAATGATAAAATTTCCAGAAGAAAACACAGGAAAAAATAGGACAAAAATCTCTGCAACCTAGAGGTAGGTAAATATTTCTTAAATAGCATACAAAAACTACAACCCATAAGGTTAATAAATTAAACTCTCAATCAAGATTTAAAATTTGTTTCTCAAAGGATACCACTAAGAAACCAAAATGCAAACCACGGTATGGTATATATTCACTACATGTACATCTGACAGAGGATTTATATTCAGAATATATGAAGAATTACTACCACTCAGTGATAAAAATAATTCAATAAAATATCAACACAAGATTTAAAAAGATATACAAATGGTTGTTAAACACATGATAAAATGCTCAACGTGACTAATGAGAGAATGAAAATTAAAACCACAAGGGCATATCACTACCCACCTATTAGAATGACTAAACTGGAAAAGATGGACCACACCAAGTACAGGCAGGGATGCTAGACAGAGTTAGAGCTTTCACGCACCGCTTGGGAGTATAAAATGGAAAATCCAGTTTTGAAAACTGTTTGGCAGTTTCTTAAGAAGTTTAACACACACCTATCCGGCGCCTGGGTGGCTCAGTGGGTTAAAGCCTCTGCCTTTGGCTCAGGTCATGATCTCAGGGTCCTGGGATCGAGGCCCGCATCAGGCTCTCC
>LNAC01000135.1:916468-956299 GCA_002007465.1 Ailurus styani
AAAATCTTAAAAAAAAAAAAAAAAACACCTATCATCTGACCCAGCTATTCCACAACTAGGTATTCTCCCAAGAGAATAAAAATATAGTCCACATAAAGACTTGTACATGAATGCTCACAGTAGTATTCATAGTACTAAAAAAAAGGGGGGGCGTTGGGGGAGACAAATGTCCATCAACAGGTGAATGAACAAAAAGTGGTAAATCCATATAATGAAATACTACTCAGCACTAAAAAGGGATGAATTGTTTACACATGCAACAACACAGATGAATCTCAAAATAATTAAGCTGAATGAAAAGAATTCTCTCAGTCCATGAAAACTTAACTTTAGGGGTGCCTGGGTGGCTCAGTGGGTTAAAGCCTCTGCCTTTGGCTCAGGTCATGATCTCAGGGTCCTGGGATCAAGCCCCACATTGGGCTCCCTGCTTGGCAGGGAGCCTGCTCCCTCCTCTCTCTCTCTGCCTACTTGTAATCTCTCTGTGTGTCAAATAAATAAATAAAACCTTTACAAAAAAAAAAAAAAAGAAGAAAGAAAGAAAACTTAGCTTTGCACAGGGCCCACGCACTTGCCCTTCTAAATGTGATGCATTACAGAAACAGAAGGCATAATACATCTCCTAATATGTCCTAACATACAAATTGCACTTTCAAAGGGCTTTCTCCCAATTTCTCTTTCACTGGTACATCTAAATAATGTCTTGGTTTTTAAATTACTTGGTATTATGTCTATTTAACATAACATATAGGAAGGTAAGAATAGACTTCATTTTTTTTTTTTTTAGAAATGTTTAATAAGTTCTTCTGTGGCAGGAACTGTGTGAAGAGGCACAGAGGATACAGAGGGGAATAAAACAGACCTACAGTCATGCTGACTATAGTTAACAATGCTGTATTATATATTTGGAAGATGCTACGAGAATAAATCCTAAAAGTCCTCATCACAAGAAAGAAGTATTTGTACCCCCATTTGTAATAGATATTAACTGGACTTGTCTGGTGATCATTTCACAATATATAAAAATAACAAATCAGTGTTACACACCTAGAACTAATACATCACCTGTCACTTACATCTCGATAAAAAGAAATTAAATGAATGTTGTTCATATATACAGGTGAATAAAGAAAAAGTTAAACATTTAATTTAATAAACCGCCCCCCCTCCAAAAAACAGGCCTGGCCCTTGCCTAGCAGGAGCTTACCGCCCAATGGGAAGAAGATAGGACTCTTGCCAGGAGTCTCCCAGAGCTGCTAATCTTTTTGACTTTGTTTTTAACAGTATTAGCATGCTAAAGCTAACATTATTGTTTGTGATAAATGTTTGGTAGCACTAAAATGAAAAAATATGCAATCCTTCCAGCTCTTAAGGCAAAACTCTTAGAGATGTAGTTAAAACGCAGCATTTAACATAATCAAAGTTCTAAAGGATATACCTTAGGCTTATGGAAGAGAAAGCCATTGATCACATCTACTTGAAAAGTGATTTGCTCAAGCTAAAAGCAATTCTCCTGCATTGTGTGGTTCAAAATTATGGGGTGTAAATGGAATAGCTGGGTAAAAGTATTAGAGACTCATTACACAAATTACAGCATCTACCCCCACAGTTCCTTCTCTGCAGCACGTTTGCAAATAAGGGCCCCATCTGTGTGACACACAAATCAGGGTTTGAATATTTCTGAGAATGGCAACTTTGCTACTTGCTCATCTAATATCTACACCTAAGAATTTCCTTTGACCAACACGATGCAAAGGGCCACTTTGGCTGTCTTTTTTTTTTTTTTTTTTTTAATTTGAGAGAGAGAGAGAACATGCACAGAGCAGGGAGAGGAAGTGGGAGAGAGAGTCTTCAGCAGGCTCCATGCTGAGCACAGAGCCTGACTCAGGGCTCGATCTCACGACCCTGAGATCACCACCTGAGCCAAAACCAAGAGGCCAATGCTTAACTGACTTCACCACCCAGGTACCCCTGGCTGTCAGATTCTTAACTCAGACTAAGGGCTGTCCTCTCCAGGTCAGAAGTGTTTCCTTAGTTTCTCTAAATTAAGGGCTCTTCTTTCAGAGTTGATCAGAAGAAAACAGATCTGAACCTGGTTTAGCTCCTGAAGAAATAACTTTATGCTGTAATTCAATGAGGACAAGCCCCTGACTTCTAAGGACAGTGAATCTAAGAAAGCACTTCAAGAACATTTTTGCACATTTTGCAAAAACATCGTAGGTCAAGTTTTTTTGCTATGTTATCCAAGGTTCATTATAGGAAGAACCACAAGATAAATTTCTCTTGAATTTTAGTTCCAAGCAAAATCTTACCTCCCTATATCTTTTAATCATATAGGTTTACTTTTATCACGAAAAGAGCACTCCATAGACAACTGTAATTTCCTGGTTGCTAAGAAGCTGAGAGCTACATTTACTTCTCAGTGACTGTAATTACATTACTTTGGGTTCCTGATTCAATCCCTTTCCACTCTCAAAATAGTTTTAAAACCTAATTTTAGCTTCCTTTTATTTGTTCTGCTTTATGTTTTCATATGTAGGTTACCTCAAATCTCTGGGAAAGGGCAAGGTGGAAATAAATAACACTGTTCATGTACAACATGTGGTTAAATCAATGCTTACTTAACTTCTGGCAGATCTAAATTGTTCTGTGGTATGTCACGTCAACCCCTTTCACCAGTCAGTATTCAATATGCTGTTTCCCTTGCACATCACAAAGCTCCTCTAGTTAAGTAACTCTTGCTTAGTGTAAAACAACATAATTAAAAAAAAATGTTTTCTCACAATGTTTACACTCCCATTTTCAACAGGTGGCATATGCTCAAAACATGCTGTGTGGAGCATATGGACCTAGACATAATTTTACACAAGTTACATGTCCAAGTCCACCAGCACCCCTTCACGGAGAGCCTGGGGACTGGTCCACGTGGGAGGTTTCTGGTCTCTGACAAAGGAGCACACAAACCCAAATCAGAGAAGTAAGTAGAGCTGAAAATGATGTAGGAGCCAAAAGAAACTTAGGAAGGAAATCCAAGGGGGTCGCCAAACCAGATCAGACAAAAATACATTAAGAAGCTAGAATATGACCTAGGACGCCAGTGATGAGGGCAGGGAAGGACGAAGGAGGTGAAGATCCAATGGGCCTGGAAGCTGAGCAAAGGCCTACAATGGAGACCACTGATCGAAGCTCGTGGGGCTTCAGTGGGAGTCTGGATTCTTGTGTTTAAATGCGTGGGTTTTCTTGAAGGTTTTTTCCTCTCTTGGTGTCTCCTGGCCTGCATCGGTGCTTACCTCCTACCCCTCCATTTTCCACAAATATCTAATTGTTTTAATAAGAAATAAGAAGACGTTAAGGACACCTGGGTGGCTCAGTTGGTTAAGCAACTGCCTTTGGCTCATGTCATGATCCTGGAGTCCTGGGATCGAGTCCCACATCAAGCTCCCCACTCAGCAGGGAGTCTGGTTCTCCCTCTGACCTCTCCCCTCTCATGCTCTCTCTCATTCTCTTCCTCTTTCAAATAAATAAATAAAAAATTTTCCCCCACTAAATCTTTATTAGTTTTTTAACATTAATTACAGTTTTTATATATTTTTTTCATTTTGTTTTTTCAGTTAAAACTGCCAAGGGGTGGAATATGTAGAAATTATTTTCTAAACGTTTATGACATTTCCATTTTTCTCATTTGCCACTGCATGAGCCTCACATCCACCTATCCACCTGTCTGAGAAAGAGTTCTCCTTTAGAAATTATCTCTGCACGTAGCCTACACTCCACTTGTAGAAGCGAGCAATCTCCCTTTTACAAGTAAGTCAGGACCCTATTCATATTTAGAGGCAGGTTGGCACAGTTCAAAAGCAGGGGTGATGGTGGTGTCTGGGCATTCAGGGGAAAACAACAACAGGTGATGAGGGTTTTCGGTCCAGCTCCCTTCCCTCTAATGTAGGGGCTCTGTGGCATCTGGGGATGGGTTCTGAGGGTCAGCAGGTCCACTGAAACTGCATGCAAAATGCTGTGTAAATGTGAAATTTGCACTCGTGTGTGTGCGGGTCAGGGAAAGGGATGGGCAGGCCATAGCTTTAATCCGAGTTTTTAAAGTCTATAACCGCACACAATAATGGTTAAGAACGATTACTTTTTCCAACCATCTGTCCCCAGTGCCTAACTCTACCCAGTCTTCAACTACCAAAATCTTGACCACAAATACAAAACACAGTCACGTGGTCACCTTTTACCCAGAAACCAGAGTACATTTCCCTTTATCTTTTAACTGGTACTCATTTTTGCACCCCCAAGCATAGTACTTGACATATGGCAGGCGCTAAAAAAAAATTGTTGAACAGAATTAATTAATTGAGGAGTTCTATTTATCAGCCACTGATAGCAAAAAACCACTCACCAATAACTAATGGCGACAAGTCTAATCTGGAGGCTGATGATTCCTAAATTTTTAATTGAAAATAAATATAAATAGCAGCAATAGGAGCAATTAAGTGTGTATGTACAGAAAACAGGCAAACAACCCCCCAAATAGAGCTGAACAATATTCCCTGCTTGATTAAATCACGCAGCTGCTTCTAAACCTTAAAACACGGAAGCAATGCAAATGTGAATTTCCTCTGCAAATTCTCCTTACAGGAGTGACACGGCAAGAAGGGTCTGTTAGCTGACGACAAACTCAAAAGCATACAACAGGCACAACTTCTGACCATGATCCCCTCCAGGGCCCCTCGAACACCGCTAGTCAACCCTTTCCTTGGTTTCTCTTCTGAACTTGGTCAAAAGCATCTTAGTTTGTCAAGATTTTTATCTTCTCAAAATTTCTGACTTTGTACTTTCAACGGCATTATTATATATACTGGAAAGCTAGAGGATTCTAACTGCCACTTTGTATTTGAGCTCAGGAGGCTGCAGATTATCCAGCACAGAAATCCTCTAGATAAGGATCCCTTTATAGAAGATGATGCCCCACACTCACAATTCTTTATCAGAACAGTAACGGACCCAGGCATTATTACTGAGGATTTAGCTACTGGAAAGCAAGCTCACAAATTAGGGGGAAGACAGCATTTTATAAAAATAAGTATTCTCTTCTTTATAGAGGTTATTTTAAAGCCCTTGTTCATAACTGCAGCATATTAAAAAGTATCATTTTTTCCTTTGCCGCAGTTTTTAAATTTTTATTCAATTTACATAAACAAAAACCAAAAACCGTTCACCCATTTCTCCTACCTCACACCCCACCATCTCTTGCAACCACCAATCTGTTCTCTGTATCTATGAGCCTATCTTTGTTTCTCGTTTTGTTGTTGCTGTCCTTTTAGATTCCACACACAAGAGAGATCATCCAGTATTTGTTATTTTCTATCTGACTTATTTCACTTAGTGTAATGACCTCAAGGTCCATCCATGTTGTTGCAAAAGACCTCATTCTTTTACATGGTTGAATGATATTCCACTGAATGACTATCCACTCATCCATCCCTGGACACTTTGGTTATTCTGTACCTTGACTACTGTAAATGATGCTTCAGTGAACATGCAGGTGCAGATATCTTCCCAAATTAGTCTTCCTGTTTCCTTCAGATGGAAACCCAAAAAATGGAATTGCTGGATCATACAATTTCATTTTTAATTTTTTGGCAGGACTTCCATACTGTTTTTTATAGTGGCTGCTCTCATTTACATTTCCACCAACAGTGCACGTAGGTAGGTTCCCTTTTCTCTACATCCTTACCAAGGCTTATTTCTTGTCTTTTTGACAATAATCGTTCTAATGTGAACTGATACCTTATCATGGTTTTGACTTGCATTTCCGGAATGATTAATAATGTTTTCATGTACCTGATGACCATCAGTAGGTCTTCTTTGGGAAAATGTCTATTCAGATCTCCTGCCCATTTTTTAATCAGATTGGTTTTTTAGCTACTGAGTTGCAGGAGTTCTTTGTAGATCTTGGATATACACGACTTGCAAATATTTTTTTCCATTGCACAGGCTGCGCCTTTTCATCTTGTTCATCGTTTCCTTCATTGTGCAGAAGCTTTGTAGTTTGATGCAATGCCACTTGTTTATTTTTGCTTTTTTAGCTTTTGGTGTCAGATTTTAAAAAATCATTGCCAAGACCTATGTCAAAGAGCTTAATCACCTATGTTTCCTTTTAAGAGTTTAATGGCTTCTGGTCTTATATTGAGGTCTTTAATCCACTTTCAGTTAATTTTTGTGTATGATGCAAGACCGTGGTCCGGTTTCATTCTTTTGCACATGGTTGTCCAATTTTTAAAGTACCATTTATTAAAGACACTGTCTGATATTTTTCTTGGCTCCTTTGTTGTAAATTGAGCATATACTGTTCTGATATGTATTTTTATGCCAATATCAGGCTGTTTTAACTACTACAGTTTTGTAATATAGTTTGAATTCAGGAAATAGGATACCACAGGCTCTGTTCTTCTTTCTCAAGATTGGTTTGACCATTTGGGGTCTTTTGGGGTTCAAACAAATGTTACCACTGTTTATAATATTTCTGTGAAAAGTACCATTGCAATTTTGGCTGGGACGCCTGGGTGGCTCAGTGGTTAATTGTCTGCCTTCGGCTCTGGTCGTGATCCCAGGGTTCTGGGATCAAGTCCCACATAGAGCTCCTTGTTCAGCAAGGAGCCTGCTTCTGACTCTACCTGCTGTTCTCCCTACTTGTGCTCGCTTTCTTGTTCTCTCTCTCTCTCTCTCTCTGACAAATAAATAAAATCTTTAAAAAAAAATACCATTGGAATTTTGCATTGAGCCTATACTTTGGGAAGTATGGACATTTTAACAATATTAGTTTTTCTAGCCCCTGAGCTTGCAATAGTTTTCCATTTATTTGTTTTCAATTCCTTTCTTTAATGTCTTATAGTTTTCAATATTCAGGTCTTTAACCTCGGTTAAATTTTTTTTCTAAGTATTTTATCCTTTTTCATTCGATTATGAATGGGATTGTTTTCTTAATTTCTCTTTGATAGTTCATTAGTGCAAAATAATGCAACAGATCTTTGGGTACTGATTTTGTATCCCACTTTACTGAATTTGTTTATTCTAACAATTTTTGATGGCCTCTAGGGTTTTCTATATATAATATCATCTCATCTGCAGAAAGTGACAGTTTTAATTCTTCTCTTCCAAATTGGATACCTTTTATTTCTTTTTCCCATCCAACTGCTCTAACTGGGACTATCAATATTATGTTGAATAAAAGTAGCAAGAGTGGACATTTTTGTCTTATTCCTGATTTTCGATGAAAAGCTTTTAGATTTTTGTTGTTGAATGTATTACGTGTGGGCTTTCATAAAGAGCCTTTATCATGTACATTCTATTAGGTACATTCTCTCTACCTCTACTTTATTGAGACTTTTTATCATAAATGGATGCTGAATTTTGTCAATGCTCTTTCTACATCTACTGAGATAATCATGATTTTTTAACCTTCATTTTGTTAATGTGGTATATCACATTAACTGATTTGTAGATTTATATATATATTTATATGTATGTGTGTATATATATGTATATATACACATATATATAAAACAATTTATACCTGTGGCAGTCTATTTTAAGTTGATAACAACTTAACTTTTGCCATAATATAAAGCTCAACATTTTTACTGCTCCCTGCCCCCCATGTTTTATGTTTTTGATGTCACATTTTATATCTGTTTATCTTGGGTATCATTTAACAATTTATTATAATCATAGTTACTTTTATTACTTTTGTCTTTAAGCCTTCATACTACCATTCCTATATATTTTCCTTGCCTTTGAGATTTACTCTTTTATATGTGCTCTTGTTACTGTTTAATATTATTTCTTTTCAGCTTATAGAGGTCCCTTTAACATTTCTTGTAAAGTCAGTTTAGTAGTGATGAACTTTAGCTTTAGCTTGTCTGAAAACTCTTTATATTCCCTTCAATTCTAAATGATAACTTTGCTGGGTAGAGTATTCTTGGTTAGAAGTTTTTTCCTTTCAGAATTTCAAACATATCATGTCATTCGCTTCTAGCTCATAGTTTGTGGTGGAAAAAAAAAATGTGTTTACAATGTGGAGGGGAAGGGTTCCCTTGTATGTAACAAGTTGTTTTTGTCTTGCTGCTTTCAACAGTCTCTCCTTGTCTTTAACTTTTGCCAATTTAATTATAATGTGTTCTGGTTTAAGTCTCTTGGTTTTTCTCTTGTTTGAAACTCTCTCGGCATCCTAAGTCTGGATGTCAGTTTCTTTCCCTAAGGGAGGGAGGGTTTCAGCCAGTATTAATTCAAATAAGATTTCTACCCCTTTCTTATTTTTCTTTCTTCTTTCTGCGACCCTAAGATGCAAGTGTTAGTCCATTTGATGTTGTCTAATAAGTCCCTTGAGCTATCTTCACATTTTTTCATTTTTTTAAAGATTTTATTTATTTGACAGGGCAAGAGAGCACAAGCGGGGGGACCAGTAGAGGGAGAGGGAGAAGCAGGTTCCCCACCAAGCAGAAAACCCGATGTAGGGCTCGATCCCAGGATCCTAGAATCATGACCTGAGCCAAAGGCAGACACTTAACCAACCGACTGAGCCATCCAGGCGCCCCTTATTCATTTTTTCTTTTTGTTGCTCTGACTCGGTGAGTTGCATAGCTTTGTCTTCCAAGTTGACTGATTTTTTTTCTTCTCCTTTATCCATCCTACTGTTCAACACCCCCAACATATTTTTCAGTTATATTCTTCAGCACTGTGACTTCTATTTGCTATTTTCTTGTATTTCCCATCTCTTTGCTGAAATTCTATGTTCATCCATTCTTAACTCCTGTTCAGAGAACATCTTTATTACCATTACTTTTAACTCTTCATAAGGTAAAATATTTCCATTTCATTAAGTTTTTTTCCCCCGAGGTTCTATCTTCTATTTGGAACATATTAATTACTCTTTTCTTCATATTGCTAGACTCTGTTGGTTTCTACACAGTAGATGAAACAACCACAGTCTTGAAGGAGTGACCTTGGATAGGAGATGAAACTTTTTGTTCAGCCCTGTTCCAGCTGTTGATCATCTCTCAAACTTGTGTGCTTGTCCAAGCAAACTATTATATTTTTAATATTTCCCAAGAGCTGAGGATGTGCCAAGCCTGTTAGGGTCTGAGAAGTGAAGCTCTTAACACACAGATTTAGGCTGACTGGAAGCCAGACTCTCCAACAGCAGCATTTAAAACCACGCAAACATATACAGTCCTGTGGGGTCACAAATTTAAATCCTGCTGGCCACCAGAGCCAGGCAATCTAAAAGTTCCCCTGGGTGGCAACCACAAAAGTCAGGGCTCCTTTCTGGGAGATATTGGTAAGCTAGAGCAAGGCAGAAGGAAAGCACCACCATGGCATCCATGGCTTACATTCCTTGAGAGCAGATCTGTAGGTCATGAAATGTATCTGCAGGCCACTTAAAATGTATCATTTCTGTGTGGCTCCCTTTTGCTGAGTGATACAAGGGCATAAGTAAATAACAACAACTGTCTTTTGAGGGACAAAGGAAAGGTCCCGAAAATATTGTTGTGTACATCAAAGGTACTGTCAGTTTAATGGCCAAAATAGCCTCCCATTAAGGTAACCTTAGACTTAATGGACCTTTCCACTTTCAACACTAATAATAAAATAGACAACAAAATAGAAAAAATATGTCTTTTCCTCGTCATTCAATATGCAACTTGAAGACCAAGGGCACTATGATAAATCTGGAGTTCTTAAACATGATGATTTAATGAATGTCATAAAGTGAATTCTAGCCTTAGAGAGATTACTGAGCATCAGTGGGTTTGTCTTTAAAGTCATCTTGATAAAATGCTGGAATAGGACCCAAAGGCTGTTTATACAAAAGATGAAACACCAAACAGAGTAGCCTCTGTAATTCTCAAAGAAACAAAGTATAGAAAGACCAGGAGTTTACAAAAAAAGAAGCAGAAGACTCAAATGTACACACCACCAGCTCTACCAACACCCAAGTCCGCACTGTCTCAGCAGTACTGTGGTGGGACAGACCCAGGGAAACTGGTGTCAGCTTCTGGGGAAAGTGAGAGCATGGTCCCATGTGAAAGGGGAGGTGAAAAGTATGTGGGGGCGTGGGTGGTAGAAGACAAAGATAGGGGGAACGGGGAAACAGAGTAACAATTCTAACAGCACCACTGCCAAAGAGGGTGGTTATTTTAAATTCTCCTTTCAAGGAAAGAGAGGAAACAGTGAGTCCACTGAAGAGGAATCCATCTCATAGCAGAAACAAGAAAAGCAGTTAGTAAACAGCAAGCTCTTCACAACTTCTGTTCAACACTTAAAAAGTAAACACACGATTCTCAACTATGCATTGCTCATTTACACCTTAGAAACTATGGTAGTCCACACACACACCCCCCACCAAAAAGGGTATAATGCAAGAATATCATATTTCAAAATTCAGGGGAAAAAAGTAAAAAACAAAACAAAACAAAACAAAACAAACGAATTGGCCCTAAAACTGTACCGATACCTTTTCACATTTCTTCTTCCATTCCTCCCCTTCCTTATCAGTAGAGTCTTGCTAGGAGGTCCATGGGGCAGCTGGAAGACACCATGCTCAATCGCCTCCTGACCCACCCACTCCCACAGCCTCCAGAACACCTCAGAGAGGCAGCCTTAGGGGGCTACTCCAGGGGACAGTTATATGTGAAAAACTACATCCTTATTCTCAATTATATTTGAGCAATTCATCACATGCAGCCTGACAGGGATTTAAGGTTTCCCACATTTATATCTTTATTTCCTTAAACTAAAATGTAATATGATTCTCAAAGGCCAAGGGTTATGTGTCATGATATTCCCCATGGTAACTCGCCCAGAGCAGTTCAGTCTACATGGGGATGAATGACTATCTGGAATTACTGAGTGAATATTTTCCTGTTGCTCCAGAATGGATTCCCAGGATACTCAGCTAAGGATAAATAGGCATGGGGTACCCTGTATTCTAAATCAGCCATTCTAACACTTATTAATAACTGGCCGAAATGGCTATGTTAGCCTCAACGATGACCTTTGACTCCCTCAACCTGTACCTATATAAATAACATTTGGGGCTGGGGGAGCAGAACAACAAAGGATCTTCAGTCATGAATCATCAGTCCAGGGAGTGTGCTGGGACCCCCACTACCAAGTCCCCTCCAGGAGTCTCGCAGAGAGTCACATGATACATCAGAGGTGCCTATGAGGAGAGAAGGTTGGTATCTCACTCCCCAAAACTGGTATCTGCGTAGGGCACAAATTTATCAATTAGCCCTACCCCTGACTACCTGAGTGAGGAAAAGAGAACTGGTAAAAAGCAGAGTGGAAAGAAGGAGCAACTGTAGAGCCTGCATACATACTGGTGGCTCGGTGTGTCAAAGGAGTTAACTGGAAAGTGGCCATAATTAAGCCATCTTGTCATTACCCCACCCCAGAAGACTGCCTGCCCACCTCCCTGGGTGAAGGGAAGAATTGGAGCTGGCTCAGAACTCTTCAGAGGATCCCACCAGGGCTCCTACTTTTGCAGCCTTGCCTGAGAGGACACTGACAGCGAGTTGGTCTGTGAGAAACAGTGACGGCCAAGAGGAGAAAGTAGTCCAGAAAGGGAGGGTGGAAAGGATGAAAGAGTGGATTGTGTCCCCTTCTCAGCCAGAGGGGACAAATGGGGGAGAAGAAGGGTATAAAGTCTAAATTGAATTTAAGATTGAAATGTAGACTAGACTTGACTTTTTAATATCCTCACTGACTGGAAAATTATGGCCTATTGCCCTGGATACCATTAAAAGATGAGAAAGGAAGACTCAACAAAGCTTTTTAAATACAGTGACTAAAGAAAAATAAAACTTTCTTTTTAGCCTAGAAAGTATAGATTATTCAATAAACTGATTACAAAAGAATGAATGAAGGATTATTAAATATCTTCTAGCCCTGATTTTTTCAGTTTCTCATTTTCTTTGAAATCTTCTGGGAGAGAGGAGGTAAAGGAGATGGAATATTTTGAGAAACAAAAAAGATTCATCTTAGCTACTTGGATATTGCTAAAAATACTCTAAGCAAACACTACACTTCCCTGCAACAGAGCAGTTAGTCTAATGCAGTCAAAAGGCCAACCTAACAAGGATCCTTGGTGTGATTTACAATGTGAGAGTTTAAAATGGTATAGCCCATGCTGTGGTAATAAACATTCTTTTTAAGCCATTTAAAGGACTAATACTTCATCTGAACATTCTCAGAGAAAGCTCTCTCTTTCAGGGAAGGAGCATAATGGTGCAATCAAGCCATAAAAAGAGAATGGATCAAAGTACAAAAACCGCAACAACTTTTTCACTGACCTGACCTCCATTGCAAGAAAATCTAGAACCAACCCCAGACAAATGTGTGGGGTTTGATTTTATTAAATCCCCAGGGCTTCTCCATTAAGACAACAAAAGCAAATGGCTGGCACACTGGCAAATTTTCCACCTATGGAACTGAAAAATCATCCTAAAGTACCTACCACAGCGTGCTCTATATAGGAGAGAACACCACCAGGGCCTTCCTGTGTTAGAGAAAGTGGTTTGCTTTCTAACCCAGGGCAAAAGCAAATAAAACTAAGCCAAAGGACTTGGAAGGAGACTTAACATAAATATTTTGTGGCCAGGTATGATTTATAGGCTCTCCATTATCTGAATTCATTAAAAACTCCACCAAAACTCGTATTTCTCTTAGAGATTGTGGTTACTTAACCACTTACCTCACTGGGGAAATTCACTGAGACAAGCAGATTACCAGAGGAGAATGTAGGGTTTTATTTTCTGAAAAGTTTAAAAAGAGTAGTTCTCCTATTTGTGTGATAGTCTGATTTCCACGTGGGCCAGAGGCTGTGAGCTCAGAAGATAATCTCCAGTTAATTCCATCCAACCAAATGATCATTAAATTCGGATCCTGATCAAGATATGGGTTTTATTTTGCCATGGTTCCCTAAAGTATAGTGGATATATTCTATCTCTTGCTCAGCCTCTGCTTTTTAAGTTCAGGTGAGTTAATGTTTTTCTCATTATATTTCATAAGCATTGGGCCAGGCTCAGCCATTTGTAAGAGATCAACTCCAGTCCCCAGGCACAGACTTCCCTTTACCCATGTAACACCCTCGACAGCAGCCCCCAGACTAACAGCTGTCAACTCTAGCAAATGACCTAATGCATCATGCAGTGGAGAAAATGGTTTTCATCCCCAATTGCAAAATGAAAGACAAGTGGCAGTCCTGGTAACAGGTGGTCACTGAGTGTCTTATAATCCATCAGGCCCTTGCCAGAACTCTGAACTGTGTCAGCTGATGCACAAAAGAGGAACGGTGTGAAACCAGCAACACAGAAGACTCAAAACTGATGACAGTGACCTGGAGAAGGTGAGGATTCCCTCCAGGCACCACTTAACACGTAGAAAACACAGCTAATGTTGGATAGTGATGTGAATGAAGGCAGAAAGAAAAACCAAGTCTGAGTAAGCAAGAGTCCTGATAATTTTCTTCCTGTGTTGCATATCACCCCAATATTCTCCATTTCCTACAGAATACAATACAAATTATGTAGCATGAAATCTATAACCTCATCTTTCCCAATGTATGTTTCTGGACTTTTCTTTCATTGCAAGCTATACAGGGCAGTGTTTAAGTGAGTGCCCACCAGGATCTAGTAACAGAAGTTGGAATTCCTCCTTAGGTACTGAGCAGGAGTGTGATTCTAGGCCAATAAATGACCTTCTGAGCCTTGGGGTTTTTTTTAACCTGTAAATGAGAATAATATTTGTATCTATTTCACAGGGTTGTTAGAAGCAAAGGAAATAAGGCAGTGGACATTTTACACATTGCCTGGCATATGGTTAACAGGCAGTAAATGCTATCTATAATAGTAATTATCTCATCAGCCACAGATGGAGAACTTGCAATTCATGACTATGTCCTCTACCATCCTGAGTTATGTCTGTGCTCATACTCTTCCATGAGAAATAATCAGGTATGTGTAGGGTGATACTGTTTACAATAGTGAAAAGTTGGAAAAACTCTACACACATACCCTAGAGACCTGGGCATTAGATCCTAAAGGAAGGACCTATATGGGACCTTAACCTCAGGGATACTGTAGGAAGGCTTATCTTCACAAATTACCTTGTATGTTCAAATAATCCTTTTTGACAGCTTAACAGATGAAACAGGTAACTGCGTATTTCCATATAATTGTCACTGATATTTATGAAGATAGAAAAAGTTTCATGTACATCCTCTTTGTAGCATTTGTTATATACCAGGGACCAAACAAGTATTCCATAATAATTATCCAAGGTCATGAAAATTCACTGCCCAACTTCTGGGCAATGTTTGTAATGTGGCAGGCACTGAATCAGGCCTGTAATACTAAGAAGGGTTGGACCAGAAAGAAAGCATAACAAAAGTTAGAAAAGACATTATACACCGAAAACTCAAGAGAGACACTTAAAATCTTCCTCTACAATCACCACCATTCAAGGATGCAGTAGAGAGAATAATCATCACCCAAAGATGCCCATGCCCTCATCTCAGGAAGCCATGAATAGGTTTACATGACCAATAGGAGAGTATTCTGGATTATGCAGATGGGCCCATTCTCAATCACATGTGTACTTAAAAGTAGAGAACCTTCCTCATTGTGGTCAGAAAAACACACGTAATGACAGAGGAAAAGTCAGAGGGATATAAAGTTGCTAGTTCTACACACGGACTCTGGGGGCCAGAAGCGAAGCAATGTGGCCAGGCTCTAGAAGCTGGAAAACACAACGGAGTATTTTCAGTTTCTAGTTCCACAATGCAATAAGCTTAGAAGGCACCACTCCATCATAACAAGTAAAAAAGCCGAATAGACTGAAAAATCAGCTCTTCTTGGATCTGTAAGACAGCAGAAGACACAGGGCAAACACTGCCCCCAAGACTGGAAGAAGAAGGCAACTACAGAGAATCATGACTTACCGGAACAGAGACTCATGAGTAGAAACCACAGTGAGAAACCAGTGCTGGGGCAGGAAAATCTTCACTGCAACTGACAAATCACTAGAGGCTCCGTGTAGACAAGTACGAGAGTTAAAAACACCAGGAGAGGGATGCCTGTGTGTCTCAGTCAGTGAAGGGACTGCCTTCCGCTCTGGCCATGATCCTAGTGTCCCGGGATGGAGTCCCGCATTGGGCTCCCTGCTCAGCAGGGGAGTCTGCTTCTCCCCCTCCCTCTGCTCATGCTATCTAACTCACTCTCGTTCTCTCTTTTTCAAATAAATAAATAAAAATCTTAAAAACAGACACCAGGGAACACAATCGTGAGAGGGCCCGAAATATTATAAGATTAGGGAACTCCAGGAGCTTTAACCAGTTTCCCACAATAAATATCAGAGAAAACCCCCTCAGACTTCAACAGTGGGAGCCGAAAAGTCATTATGAAATGCACCCGAGCAGTCTGCTCTTCTCAACAAAGCCTGCCCTCAGTGGAAACTAGTTAACCAGAGCTTAGCCTGCTGCAGTTATCAGAGTCTAGCTAACCTGGGAAAAGGGAAATAGCCAATGCCATGCTCTAGCCATCCTGTCCCACCTAAGAAGGAAAAAACCAAACTCTTATTAAATTCACAGTCCAGAGGCACAGACTCACCAAAAGACTGAGACATAATCATAGGATTATAGAATACTTCCCCCAACCCCACCTCACAACCACATTACTAAAGGTGTATTTAGAGTAGTTCCTTTTACCCAGTACATCATGTCTGCATTCAATAACAAAATTACAAGGCATACCAAAACGAAAAGAAAATTAATAATAATTTGAAGAGACAGAGCAAATATCAGAACCAGACATGAAATTTAAAATGGGAAATCAACAGAGAAAATCAACAAAACCCAAATCAGATTGTGTGAAAAGATCAAAGTTAATAAACTTCAAGCCAGGCTGAGAAAAAAAAAAAAGAGGACATAAATTACTGATATTAGAAATGAAAGAAGGACTATCACTGTAGAGCCCATAGACATTAAAAGAATAACCTGGGAATAACATGGAAACTCTATGCCCAGGAATTTAATAACCTACATGAGATGGACCAATTCCCTGAAAGATGCAATCTGCCAAAAATTACACAAGAAAAAAACCAACAATCTGAATAGGTTTATATCTTTTAAATAAGTTGAATAATTAATTACCTTTCCTAATAGAAAGTACCAGTCCTGGAGGAGATCACTGATAAATTCTACCAAACATTCAAGAAATAAATTATATCAATTCTCTACAACCTCTCTTAGTGGATAGAAGCTAAGGAACACCTCCTAATTCATTCTATAAGACCAGCATTATCCTAAGACTGAAACCAAAGACGTTACAAGAAAATTATAGGCTAATATCTCTGATTAACAAAGAAGCAAAAATTCTCAACAAAATATTAGCTAAGTAAATCAAACAATTTACAAAAATAATTATATGCCATGACCAAGTGGGATTTATCCTAGGTATGCAAGGTTGGTTCAAATATTTGAAAATCAATTAATACAACTCATCAAATCAAGAAGCTAAAAAGAAAAATCACATGACATCAATAGATGTATAAAAATCACTTGACAAAATCCAACACCCATTCATGATAAAAAACTCCCAGTAAACTAGGAATAGAGCAGAACTTCCTGAACTTGATCAAGAATATCTATGAAGAAACTAAAACTAAATCATACTTAATGGTGAAAACCTCAAAGTTTTCTCATGAAGATCAGGTAAAAGGCAAGGAAGTCCCTCTCACCACTTCTTTTCAACATCATACTGGAAGCGCTAGAAATTCAATGAGAAAAGGAAACAAAAGGTATACAGATTTGGAAAGAACAAAACTTTGTCTTTAAAAAAAAAAAAACTTTTTCTTCACAGATGACATGATCATCTGTGTAGAAAATCGAAAAGAACAGACAACTAATAAGTAATTATAGCAAAGTTATGGGATACAAGGTTAATATAAAAAGTCCATTGCTTTTCCATATACCAACAGTATGACAGAACTAGACATTAAAAACAATACCATTTACATTAGCACCCCCTAAAAATAGAATACTCAGGTATAAACCTAACAAAATATGTGCAAGATCCATATGAAGAAAACTACAAAACTCTGATAGAAAAAAATTAAAGAACTAAATAAATGAAAGATATCCAATGTTCATGGACATGAAGACTCAGTATTTTCAAGATGTCAGTTCTGCCCATCTTGATCTGTAATCCCAATCAAATCCCCTACAAGTTATTTTGTAAATATCTGCAAACTGATTCTAAAATTTATATGGAGGCAAAAGACCCAGAATAGCCAACACAAAATTGAAGAACAATAAAGTTGAGGGACTGACACTACCCAACATCAAAATTTCCTATAAAACTACAGTAATCAAGGGATGTCTGGTTGATACAGTTGGTAAGCGTGGTTTTGGCTCAGGTCCTGATCTCAGGGTTGTGAGATTGAGCCCGGCATTGGACTCCCTGCTCAGCATGGAGTCTGCTGAGCAGAATTCCCCCCTCAAATTAAAAACCAAACAAACCAAAGTAATCAAGACACTGTCGTAGTCATGCAAGAAAAACAGACTAATGGAACAGAATAGAGATTCCAGAAGTATACTCTATAAATATGGTCAATTAACATTTGACAATGGAGCAAAGACAACAGGATAGAGCAAAGATCTTTTCAACAAATGGTGCTGGGACAACTGGATATCCATATGCCAAAAAAAAAAAAAAAAAAAGTGAATCTAGACATAGACCTTACATCCTTCCCAAAATTTAACTCAAAATGGATCACAGACCTAAATGCAAAATGCAAAACTATAAAATTCCTATGGAGAAAATATAGAGAGAAAATACAGATGATCTTGGGTACAATGATGCCTTTTTAGATACAACAGCAAAGCCACAACTCATGAAAGAAGTAATTGATAAGCTAGACTTCATTAAATTCAAAAAGTTCTGCTCTGTGAAAGAGTCAAGAGAATGAAACATTTGCAAAAGACATAAGTGATAAAGGATCATTGTCCAAAATATATAAGAACTCTTGAAACTCAACACTAAGAAAAAAAAAAAGGATAAATGGGCCAAAAACTTTAACAGAAACCTCACCAAAGAAGATATAGTGACAGCAAATAGCATATGAAAAGATGTCCCACACAAATGCCATCAGGGCAATGAAAATTAAAACAAGATACCACAATATATCTATTAGAATGGCCAAAATGCTGGTGAGGATATGGGGCAAGAGGAACTCTCATTCATTGCTGGTGGGAATGCATGATGGTACATCCACCTTGGAAAGCAGTTTGGCTTTTTTTTTTTTTTAATAAAACTAAACCTTTTACCATATAATCCAGCAATTACACTTCTTGGTATCATCCAAAAGAACTGAAAACTTGGGTTTTCAAGCCAGCACATGGACATTTATAATAGCATTATTCATAATTGCCAACACTTGAAAGCAACCAAGTAGTCCTTTAGCAGGTGAATGGGTAAACAAACAATGTGTACAGAACACAGTGCAACATACAATGTGTATTTTTCATAGCTAAAAAGAATCCAATCTGAAAAGGCTAAGTCCTGTATGATTCCAAACGTAGGACATTCTGGGAAAAGCAAAACTAGGGAGACAGTAAAAAGATCAGATGCTGACAGAGGTGTGGGAGAGGAGACAGGCAGAGCCCAGAAGATCTTCGGGGAGTGAAAATACTCCGTGCTGAGTGCAGAGCCGGACACAGGGCTTGATCTCATGACCCTGAGATCACAACTGGAGTCAAAACCAAGAGTCACAATGGTAGATACATGTCGTTTAAATTTGTTCAGCCCCACAGAATGTACAGCACCCGAAGTGAAGCATAATGTAAACTATGGATTTGGGGTGACGAGGATATGTCAATGCAAGCTCGCAGACTGTCACAAACGCATCACTCTGTTGGAGGATATTGATAATGGAGGAGGTGATGCATATGTGGGGTCAGGAGGTAAAGGGAACTTCTGTATCTTCCTCCTAATCTTTCTGTGAACCTCAAATTGCCTTTAAAAAAAAAAAATTCTTTACAAAGCCAAAGAAACAGACTCTCCTCTAAAGCCTCCAGAAAGGCACACAGCCCTGAGGACACTTTGATTTTAGGCTGAGACCCATGTTAGACTGCTCACTTCCCAAACTATAAAATCATAAATGGGTGCTCATTTCGGCCACTAGGATTGTGGTACGTTGTTACAGGAGCAATAGTAACAGATACAAAGACCGGCCAATGATATTCACTGGGCAGCAGAAATTTCCCACCACACCACCAGTTAGCAACTATAAGAATTTTACCAAGGAGAACAAAGTTTTCCGCCACTCCGGGAACAATAAAGTTGAAAGTATATTCTAGGGAGTCTAGTTTCGATGGGGAAAGAAAAGTTAATATGAAGAAAGCTCCCAAACCGAAATATGCTTGTTACTTTTCCAAGACCCAACATTTCCAGGAAGAAATCTTACCACTCATTATCTCCAGGGGTATGGTAACTGAGACCTGAAATAACTTTGCAAACAGCCCTCAGAATTATTCAGCTCTGATCAAGAAGACAAGTCCTAAGAGACAACCTTCCCCGAGAACGCTGGAGAGGAGAATTTTTAGAATGTGAAGAGCAGCAGGTTACCTCATCAGCAGCTAGGAAACGTGGAATATAAAAAAGGATAAGGGAGACGGCCTCTGCCTAGTGACAGAAAGGGTAACTTAAAATACTAAGGCGTTTGTTAAAATTTCAGCCAGGGTATCAGGTAATTAACGGGGACTTAAATGCCACCAACGCTTTTTAAGGTACCCACTACATTTGAGACATTTTCTCTCCTTGCCTCTCTGTTCAATGACATTAAAAAGCTCATGAGAAAGAAGCGAGAGTTCAGGGAAGATGTGAAAGTCCCCAAAATGTGACCAAGCAATTGGCCTAGGGAGGGGAACAGACTGCAGGTCAGAGCACTGAGTAACTTAGGAGGAGAGAGAGGAGAGGAAGGAAGCACCCCACCCCCGCGCGCCCCACAGGTTGAGAGAGGGGTCCTACTCCTGGTGCAGACAGCAATGGGACAAGGCACAATTCACTGCACTTCTCGAAGGTGAGGAGAGCTCCCCTGCAAACATTCTGCCTCAGAGCTATAGTTGTAGGTAAGCTCCACAGACGCATGCAGCTTCTCCCTTCAGGCTGTCTAGAGGAGCCAGGAAGACTTTTCTTTTTTACGAGGGTACGTTCTACCAGAGAGGGGTCTGGAAGCAGCAGCATATCACACGGACACTTCAAAACTCACACATTGAGCCTTGGCCCAGAGACCCAGCAGCAGGGACAGCCCGTGGATGCCGGGGGCAACCCTAATAGTAATCCAGCCTGAGTGTACAGGCAGGGCCGCGCGCATTCCTGTCAGGGTCCTCGCCCAGCAGGGCTTCCTCTGTACCTCTGCCACAGACACCGCCCCACAGTGCCTAGAGCACGGAGCCCACATATATTTCTAAAAATAAAATGTGGAGGAGCGCCTGGGTGGCTCAGTGGGTTAAAGCCTCTGCCTTCACCTCAGGTCATGATCTCAGGGTCCTGGGATCGAGTCCTGCATCAGGCAGCCTGCTCGGCAGGGAGCCAGCTTCCTCCTCTCTCTCTGCCTGCCTCTCTGCCTACTTGTAATCTCTCTCCCTCTGTCAAATAAATAAATAAAACCTTTAAAAAAATTAAAAATTAAAAAAATAAACCGTGGAGATCATATTCAAAGTATTACCTTGCTTGGGAACTTTTATAGAGAAAAACCTAGTAAAGAAGTATTTTTTTGTACCCATTTCCACTATAACATCAAAAATACAGATTATGAAGCATCTTGATATTAAAAGTTTGTGAGATCCATTTCTATTTTAATTATTTTTAAAGATTTTATCTGAGAGAGACAGAGATAGCAACAGAGACAGAACAAGAGTGGGAGGAGAGAGAAGCAAACTCCCCTCTGCATAGGGGGCCATATGTGGGTCTCGATCCCTGGACTCCAGGATCATGACCTAAGCCGAAGGCAGACGCTTAACCTACTGAGCCCCCCAGGCTCACCTAAGACCCCGAGACCCATCTTTAGTTAAGAATTACTCGGTTGGCACTTCTGCAACACACATTCATTAAGGTCCTATCACATGCTGGACATTGTGTAAGGCTCTAAAAGCATAAGGGCAATCTCTCATCTCCTCCAACTGTTATGTCCCACAGATGTCACTTCCTCAGCCAAGAGAGCATTTCTTGAAGAATATGCACTAGAAGGAAGAACCCAAAAGAACAGCTGCAAAATGGAAACCAACATCTGTGTTCTATCATTGGTGAGCACGTTACACTGAGGAATCATTCGTTTGTGTGGCTTTCTTGGTACAATGCCTTAGTTAAAATCCTACCCTAAGAACTCAGCCCTTACAGAGTGAGAAAGCAGTGGTGGCGGCTACACAGACAATGACATCCTTTGCTGAACCCAGAGCCACAACCAGCCCCTCGGATCTCCATGTGCTTTGATACCAGGCTTACTCGGTTATGTATTTCCACGTTTCTCTATGTCTGAGGGCATACCACACCAAGGTCAAAATTCAATGCTGGAAGAGACTTTTTCTCTTGGGCAGTTTTCAAACATCATTTTTGTACATAGAAGCTTTTATATCTGTCATACCGAAAAACTGGAAACTCCATAAATGTCAAATAATACATTTTAAGTAATAGGTTTTGGTATAATCATTCAAAATATAAGGCAGCCACTTAAAAGGATTAGTAGATCTATCTTCATTGACATAAAAAGATAACAAAGACATTACTAAATAAAGCAGACTATAAAACACTGTTATGTGAAACGAATTTTTAAAAATGTTACTGTAGAAATATTTTAAGTCTACATTAATGTAAGTGTAGAAAAAAGACCAGAATATTCAATAGAGAAGTTAGTAATGATGTATGCCTGAGTAGTAAGATTGTGAATGATTTTATTTCTGGTTTTTTTCTTTCTTTGTGATTTCCTAAATTTCTACAACAACCATTTACCACTTGAAAACAACTCTTTACATTCCCTATTGCTGAAAGACTTCGTACTCATTTTTTTACTCCACTGTCAAAAAAAAGTTACTTTCTCTCACCATGACTGGTTTTTAATTCTTCTATTTTGCTTTCCTTACATTACCAAATTTTTCTTCATATAAATCTTCCTTCCTTTAGCGTGTTTACCAGCAGAAGGATTTCGTATATGCAAAAGGCCTACACCCTACACCATGCCACATCCTCTATCCTTACGTCAATTCCCTATCCATACCACTGGATGAACACAGAAGACCCAGTCTCCAGCCTGTATGTCCCAGCTCTGTGACCACAGAAAAGTTACTTAATATCTCCCACCTCTCTTTTTCATCTGTGGGCAGCAAACACAGGACAAAACGAAAAATGAAATCAGGCATGTGATGTGACAATGCTTTTAAAATTACAAAATTGCAATTTGCATCATCTCTAAAATATTTTCAGGTATTCCTGCCACAATATTTATTGATGAGCTTATTAGGAAACATTGTCAAAAAAAAATATTTTCTCATGAGGGGCCCCTACGTGGTACAGTCAGTTAAGTATCTGACTCTTGGTTTCAACTCAAGTCATGATCTCAGGATTGGGAGATCAAGCTCTACATCAGGCTCTGAGCCCATCGAGGAGTTTGCTAAAGCTTTTTCCTCTCTCCCACTTTACACCTCTCCACACTCGCGCTCGCTCTCTCTGAAACAAATCTTTAAAAAAATATATTTACATGACGTCTTAATAAGAGGACAGGTGAATGTAACCATCCTAAGTACAACACTCAAAATGGAACTGAATAGAGCCTGGCCATGGGGTCACATGGGGAAGAACAAAGACCAGCGTGTTAAACAGTCCTAAGTACAAGACCCGGTCTACTGCTTCTGTGCTGTGTAGTACTGGACAAATTACACCCATAACTTTGCACCTTAATCTCTTCATCTGTGAAATATCAATAACAACATGATTGATGTCGTGGAGGTTTTATGATGATAAAGAAGACAAAAGCACAAAGAGCACTTATCTCAGTGCCTGGCACCTAGTAGGATCTTTATATTTTTGAAGGATCTCACTGACAAAGCCAAGATGTGTGGCAATGACTCCAATTCTCAGAGGAAAGGAATTTACCAAAAGATTAAGTAAAATGCCAAAATATTTTTAATATTAAAGAACTAATAACTTGGTGCCCACGTAATCATACATACCACTCTACTAAACCACAAATGTGGTCTTGTCAGAAAGAATTTAAGTCTGATAAGGCCCTTCCCGAAGACCACAGCCTGACATTGCCCCTGGATTCAACCTAACAGTTACTCTTCTCGAAACTTGGATGTTAAAAGAAAAATAAACACTGGTTACCATGGGAACAAGTAACCCAAAGATAACATTCAGACAAAAGTGTTCTCCCTTTCCTTTAACTACCCATAGCTCTTCTTTTCACCTATCTCCTTATTGCCTTTATCACTTTCTACCTTGTGTGAGAGTCATTTGGGCAGGGTCTGATTTCTCTGCCTACTTAGTAAGCTCTGTGAGTGCAGAAACCCTGTCTTATTCATCTTTGGATTTTCAACAAAGCCTTGCACAAAGAAGGCCATAAAACAGGCAGTTTGTTGGGGGGGAGGGGGATGTACCTAAAAGCACTGCCACACTGAATACTATACCACACTGTTTAACCTTTTGGGGAAAAATTAATCAAGCCTCCCAACCACTTGACTAGTAAAACCTATGCAATTAACCTGATTTTACAGGCTAGAGAACCATTCAAGAATTCTAATTCCTGGGCGCCTGGGTGGCTCAGTGGGTTAAAGCCGCTGCCTTCGGCTCAGGTCATGATCCCAGGGTCCTGGGATCGAGGCCCGCATCGGGCTCTCTGCTCAGCAGGGAGCCTGCTTCCTCCTCTCTCCTCTCTCTCTGCCTGCCTATCTGCCTACTTGTAATCTCTCTCTCTGTGTCAAATGAATAAATAAAATCTTTAAAAAAAAAAAAGAATTCTAATTCCTTTTGAATGAAGATAACGTGGAATTAGAATTCAGACACATGGATGCTCAAACAGTGATCAACGCTGTTTTTATCGGCTTCAGGTTTCTTTATGAAATTACGGTTTACTAAGTCTATAGCAGTAGCTCAAGTTCACCTTTTAATAGAGAAGTGAAAATAATAAGTCAAATCAGGCAATATTGTCATGCTAAAGGATTTTTACTGAAATAAATATCCTACTCGAGAGATCATCTTTTCCTACAAGCAGGAAAGTAGTTTTGTTGGGGTCTTTGATTGGCCCATCAAGATGTAATGATACCTGCTGCCTAATAACAAGTAAATTCATCATGAGCACATTGGTGGGCTACCCCATTCCACAGTGTCTGTCACAGTTGCCCTCAGCAAATCTTTAACTGTAATCCATAGGGCTGAGCTGTCAAAGTACAAACAGCATCTACACCAAGGAATTAACAATTTAACTGATAAGTTTATCATTTTTCCAAATCACTGAGCCTGGTTCTCAAAAACATATGTTTTATGTCAAACACATGACTATTCCATTTTATGAAAAATATACTAATGGCAAAATATTTGTACAGTGTTCAACTTAAATTAGAAATGATAGTACCATCTATTGACAGTATATAAATGATGAGATGGCCCACTTAACATCTTTCTCCGAGATGCATTTAAGAGGATTTCCTTATGCTGTACCTTACTCAAGTTTTTTGGTAACACGGATGACATTACCATATATACAACTGGTGAGAAAACATTTTCATAAAAGTACTCAAAAAAGAAAAATCGACTTTTTTAACTGTCTCCGGCATTTAACATTAAGACCGGGGGTCTAACCCTTTTTCTCCAGCCTTCTATTTAGCTGGTCAGTTTTAAGAACAAGGTAAAGCAAGAGTGTATTTTTTCAAGGAACAAATTAGCCTTTGCCTCTTCAGTCTTTTGCCTATGACCGCCAGAAACGAACGGAGAAACAAATATATGATTGTAGCTACCATGTATTTGTCTTTTCTTACAGAATGTGACATCTTGAAAAGTAAACATCTCCCAGTTTTCTAATTACAGAACAAAGAGGAGGCTTACCTGACCTCTTGGGGCTGGGAGTGGGAGGAAGGAGAAGGAAACCATTGTCCTAACAGGTAAGTCTATAAAATGCTATGTCAAAAAGAAAGTCAGAATGACCTTTTCCAAGAGGTAAGTGGCCAGCTACCCGTATAGCATTAGTTAAGGGCTGATGAAAGACCTGCTTGAACTCAAGCCTCTCCCCACCAGCCGCTGGGGCACAAGACACGTAAATGTTAAGCCCAGATGGCCGCACGGGGTAAGAAGGATAAGCACACTATTTCCCAATACGACATACATCAGAATCTTGATGTGGAAGGAACGAGAAGTGTACAAAAGGAGGCGGCATGGATTCTCTAATCTGATAAACACTGGCCAGAACAGTCTTCTAGCTTCTTCTCACACAGGCTGGTTTAAGAGGTAGTTTTTCTGGGCCCAGAGAGAGAACAAGTGATCTCGAGTCAACTTCAAACGGGAAACAGGGAATGAAGAAATCATATGGCAGGAACCAACCCTGGGTGGCTGGGCTCTGATTCTTGAGGAACACGGAACTTTGGAGGTTTTTAAGAGAAGGAAGCTGGATCTGCAAGGGAGTGCTGGTGGCGAGAGGAGGAGGCAGGTGACTGCCCCCTTGCACACAGGGGATCACGGAGGACAATTCCATGAGCCACATTTGTTAATGACTGAAACAGCGACTCACAGACTCTTCTCATAGGTGTGCTCACAGACTCCTCTATGAATGTTTTTAAATGTTGTGTTTCTGTGTGAATTACAATCACACATGCACACAGATTTATACGCTGGGACATCAAAATAAGCCCATTTCAGGGATCAAGCTGCCAGCTCCACTTTAGAGTCACAATCACTAGCCTCAAGGGATCACTGGTGCAACCTGTTCATCTCACCACATTTCCCTGGTAAATATTCTCTCCAGCTCTCCTGCACAATTACCTCCACCTCTCAAACCTCAAACATCTTTCCCTTCCTCACTTTCAGCTGATCACACTCCTTATCTTAGGAGGAAATACAAACAACAGAAGAGGACTTTCACCTTCCTGTATCCAAACCCATCAGTTTCCTTGCACGTTGGCCTGCCCGTCCTCCCGTCATGGTGGCTGCGCTGTCCAACAGGGGACCTCTCTATTCTTCTGAGCAAGACTGGCATCTATGCGTATGCCTGAGTGTCATCACGTCCCACCCATCTGAGGACACCAGTCTTACCATGTCCCCTCCCTCATTCCAGGTTTCCTTCCCATTAACTTACACATGATGCCTTTTTGAAAGGAATCCCTTCACCCCTTATTTTCATTGGGCTATCACCGCATTTCTCTGACACCCTGGACAGTAACTTTCTGTTAAGTCATCGGTACTAACAAGTAATGTTCTTGCTATCTCATGGTCACTCTTGCCACTGTCCTGAATCCAGTTCAGTTCAGTTCGGTCCATTCTGTCCCCAGCACTCTTGCCAAGGTCAAGAATGTGCATTTTGCCAAACACAATGTGAACTCTTAGTTCCCATTGTACTTGATTAATAGCAACTGCTGCAGCTTTTTACTCCTCCTTTCTTGAGACATTTCCTCTGTTTGGTTTACAGGACCGCCAGTCTCTCCTCTACCTCACCAGCCTCTCGTTACCAATCTGTTGACCACTCTGCATCCATGTACCGCCTGAGAGTGTGCTGGATGACTTGTCTTCACTCACTCCTAGGTGATTTCATTTAATTTCAAAGCTTTAAATACCATATGTGCCAACAGTTCTCAGATTAATACCCAGATCTCCTGTGAAATCTAGACTCATGCAACCGAAAGTCTACTTGACGTCACACACGTCCACTAGATAACCCAAGCTCACTACTTATGGCATTGAATTCTTGATTCCACCCAAACCCGGACCTCCAACTCTCTTCCCCTCCATTCATCCATATTTTCAGGCCCAAACCTTGAGTAATCTTTGAGTTCTCTTCTCCATCCAGAACTCAGTAATTACTTGCCACCTCCACTATTCCCTGGCCTGGTCCATCACATCATAGCTCTCTGCCTGATTCCAATAGCCTGCCAAAGGGCTCTGAGCTTCCACCCTAAATGGTTCCTGGATGGTCTGTGCTCCATAATTCAATCACAGTGGTTTAAAAATGTAACTCAGTTATGCTCACAAATTTCCAATGGTTTCCCACCCACTAACAGTGAAGTCCAAAGTCCTCACCACAGGCTACACAGCCCTAAAGGATTCAACCCCTGCTACCTCTCAGACCTGATGTCCTACCCCTTTGGTCACACTATTTCCCTGGTTGTTTTTTATAATTGCTTAGAACATGCTTCCTGCTCAGAATCTTTGCAATCACTGTTTGCTCTGCCTGGAACTCTCTTGCTGCAAACAATCTCATGGCTTGATTCTTCTCATCTGTCAGGTGTCTGCTCAAATACTTCTTTATTTAGAGAGTCCTTTTGTGTCAGGCAGAATTCTAGGATGCCTCCAATACTGCTGTTCTCTGGTGTACAGGCCCTGTATGATCCTCTAGGTGTGAACAAGACCTTCAGAGATGGGCTGTCACTCCCATGATTAGGTTACTTGATATAGCAAAGGTAAAGGGATTCTGTGGATGTAATTAAAGTTCCAAAGCAGTTACTTTGACTTAATAAAAAGGGAGATTAATGTAGATGGAACTGGCTTAATCCAGTGAGAAATCTTTAACAGAGGGCCTGAGCCCTTGAAGGGGAGGGGAGATGGTTTCCTCCTACCCTTGAAAAAAAGGCAAGGTCCTATTGTGAACTCTGTGTGTGGCGGGTAGCCTGTAGGTGCCAAAGGCCGTCAGTCCACAACTGCCAGGAACTAACTTCTGTCAACCCTCAAATTAGCTGGAAGAAGACCTCAAGCTCCAGAGGAGCATGCCTTAATTGCAGTGTTGTGAGACACAGCAGAGAGCCCGTCTAAGCTGTGCCCAAGCTTCTGACCTATAGAAACGGAGAGAATAAATGGATGGTGTTGTAAGCTCCCAAATTTGTGTTAATTTATTACACAACAGTAGAAATCTACTATGCCTTCTTTAATACAGAATAGAACCCCACACTTTCTATGCTCCTGATACAGATTTTCCTTCAAAGAACTTGATTTTTTCATGTAATATATTTGCATATTTCCTCTCCTGGCCTCTAGGATGCCTTCCTAAAGGCAAGAAATTTAAATTCGTCTTTTGTTTTTTTCCACTGTTGCCTCACAGCACCCAGAACAGCATCACGCACATAGCAGGTGCTCAATAAATACTTTCAGAATGAATGAATAGATTTGCTGCTTACATTTATGTCAGCACAGGGTGACCACAAAACTTAACAGCATTTAACTTTTAATTTTGAAAGATTATTTCTCAAAGTACAAGGATTGCCCTTAGCGGAAACCAACCATATAGTTGGAGAGATTCCTGAGTTCTCAAATATGAAAAAAACTGGTTTAAATGAATACGCTTAAAACATTTAAGGTAAAAAAAAAATGTATACAATTAAGCATGAACATATATTCACCAAAAGCCATATTAAAATTCATTTCTATTTTTTGGAAGTGTTTCTAGGTGGTTAGAGTCAGAAAAAAAATCATTGATCTGTCAATTTCAGTAACATTTTTAATGGATTCTTTTATGATATCCCTGAGTAGTTAGCTCAATGTCCACTAAAAAGCAGTAAAGTCAGTAGGATTTGTTTCTGGTTGAGCCACTATACCAAAAATACTGATTATTAAAAGTCATACAGAAAGTGATTGGTTTCTTTTTTAATTTTTTATTTTTTAAAGATTTTATATTTTTATTTAACAGAGAAAGAGAGAGCATGAGAGGAGAGAAGGTCAGAGGGAGAAGCAGACTCCCGCAGAGCTGGGAACCCAATGTGGGACTCAATCCCGGGACTCCAGGATCATGACCTGAGCCAAAGGCAGTTGCTTAACCAACTGAGCCACCCAGGCGCCCAAGTGATTGATTTCTAACAGAGGCCAGAAGTCTCTGTACTACTTGAACTGTTGAACATGTTAAATCAATGTTGTAGATAAAGATGTAAAAGACAGGTTCATCAGATGAGCAACTCACATATATCCAAACATGATAACTAATATGTCACACTGGTAATCATGAGTGAAATATGGGTGCGCAGGGTGGGGGGCAAGAAATGAGTCAAAACCAACAGGTTCACTCTTATAGTGACAAATGTTAAGACATACAGAATGAGTTTTAAAACACAAGCTGCAGTTCAAAGTAGGCTTGATAGCCCTTCAAGTGGAAATAACAAAATCAGAGGCCTTGTTTGGCTGTTAGGTCATGCTAGATCCGTCACCAAGGCACATGGCTATTTCAAAAGGCAATGGAAATTCAGGCTGATTTAGAAGAAATACAGAGTGTAAACAGAAAAGAAAAAAAAAGTCACATAATCCCACTATTGTATTCTAGCCTGCTAAAGCCACATCTAGAGGCCTGCATTTAAATATGGGTGCTACAATATCAAACTCAAAAACGATTCCATGAAGAGAGTTTTGAGGTCAAATGGGGTTTTTTAAGTTTTTTTTAAGATTTTATTTATTTATTTGACACAGAGAGAGAGAGAGATCAGATCACAAGTAGGCAGAGAGGCAGGCAGAGCAAGAGGAGGAAGCAGGCTCTCCGCTGAGCAGGGAGCCCGATGCGGGCCTCGATCCCAGGACCCTGAGATCATGACCTGAGCCGAAGGCAGAGGCTTTAACCCACTGAGCCACCCAGGCGCCCTTAAATGGGTTTTAGAGTAAACCAACTTATATTCCTTCCCTGCAGAACATCTTAGAACCTTTAATATATTAATATTCCTATGATTTTCAAAATAAAGAGTGTGTGTATATATATGTGTGTGTACAGATAGATGGAAAATATGCACTGTTTCTTAGCTTATCTGAAGGTGAAAGTTATGGAATCTAAGCCACAAACTCAGGAAGAAACCACCTAGGCCCATGAGGAACAAGGTAACAAAAGCAGGTGTAGGCTACATGTCAATAAAGGTGAACAGCCAGGATCATGAGGATGTAGAATCATATGATAAAAAGCAAGGCTACTTGTGCTGCTTTTCTTAGGAAAAAGAAACAAGTCTTGTAAAACTACAATGGCTCTCAGAAAAACAAGAGGATGTACTTCTATATTATTGTTCCAGGACCTAAAGCAAAACGGTCTCTGGAGGTAAGGCTCAGGAATATGTAAGTGTTTTGAATCATTCTCCGAAGAGTTTAATCCAGAGAACCTGGTATCTGCTCTAAGGGTCAGAATTGGAGCCCAGAAGAGGAAGATCAGTTGAATCTCAAGGAAGAAGTGAATGATAACAAAGCATTTCAGTGTCATAGGACCGATTCACGGAACAAGAGCTCAAGTATGCACAGAGGCGAAATAGATACCCAGCATACCACTAAAGAAAAAATTCCTGCATAGATCAAGTAGGAGACTGGACAGTGGGACTCAAAGGTCACTCCCAACACTGCACACTCAAGTGGGCTGGACACTAACCTCCACGGTCTCGCTCACGACTGTATCTCGGAAGCAAACACAGAGGCCGGCACAGTGGTTTTAACACAAATATTGGTGGAAAGAATAAATGAACAAGTGAAAAATAAATGAAAGCAGTATCTGGTTCCAAAGTCAAACAAGAAAGGAATGGGCTATTTCATCCTTCAGAGATCACTGAATATGCATAATTATGAATCATAATCAAGGCTACTTTCAAATATAAGGAAAATGGACTTTGTAATAATTTCACTTCTTGACCAGGAAATCATCTCTGAATTAAATCACACCAAAGCTTGCCGTGCCGTTCCCCTGGTAAGCATGTGAAAACACACCGCAGATTGTAAATGACCATCAGAAGTGAGGGGTGATTATGGCGACGATTATCTACCCTGACAGACTAAACTAACTCAGACGGCTAGAAACTAACCTTGAAAATGAATCCGCTTTTTATAGCCATGGCTCTGAAAATGGTCCATCAGCCATGTGTTTTATTTGTTTAATTGTCAAAGGAGAACATACGTGTAACTTATTTTAAAAACACCTTCAGAAATGTGACAGTACCGATTGACCTGGTGAGTGAAGCTGTTTATAATTAAGTGGAAGCGAGTATGTCTTCAGACACCATATTTTTAACAAAGAATACACAGGAAGATGGACCTTACAGCTTAGAAATCCATTAAACAGAAAGAACCTTCATTCACTAGATACAAAGTCGACAGTGTCAGGCACCATATTTGTATCCATTTCCTAGACGACTGAGAGTTCTTTCAAAATACATCTGTCAGTTCTCCACAGTAGCTGATCAAACCTGCCACTGAAAAATGTTCTGAACAGGCAACTTGTAGAACAAGCTTGGTTTATTTCTGTCAGACTGACTGCCGAAGTGTGAAAGAAACTCATTAAAAATCTCTTACTGTGATCTTACATTGTAAAAATTTTTTTTAAAAAAGGAAAAAAAAGCCCAAGAAAGGAAAGGCAAGGGGAAAAAAAAAACAAAACCTTAATGAAGGGTACACTGAGCCTGCAGACACACTCATCTGGTGCTTTCTTTCTTACTCTTCTGTAGTAAGCAATTAGAAAAGAGCAATTAGTCCTGGGCATACAGCATACACACTAGCTGTCTGGTGAAATCAAATAAGTTAACAATCTTATTTTATGCTAATATTATGAAAACTTAATGAAGGAGATAAGAATACTGTACTATAGGAAAAGCAATACAAAATAAACGGTAGTATTTACCTTAATCTTAAAACGAGGTTCACAGCACATGAAGCTTCTCTATAGTCTTCGCTAGCATTGGGTAGGCCCTTGAAAAACAAAACCACAAAAAACAAATGAATAAAATCATGATATCCCTTGACTCACATGACCTTTTCTTTCTGGCAATTTCCAGACTAGGTCTTTACACATGGCAGGTCCTGTTTGGCCACATGACAAGCTCTATGTGAAGGTTGGAATGATGCCTAATTCCCATCTCAGTTGGAGAGCCAAATGTTTCAAACAGAAAACCTCAGCTGTAGGCTGGTCCTATGAACAAGGGGCATGGGCTACAATAAGTCCAACGAAGAAGGGTCAGCCATCTTAAAGCAGCATCATGCAAGCTGATCCATTGTCTAAACCCACTGGGATTTGGTGACGCACAAAGGCCAGCACCTTAAACATTAGGAGGCAAAAGAAAGTGGGATCCAGTAGGGATCTTTCCTGCCTTTCTCTCCTACAACCTAGTTCCTTAAATACACAGCATCTCCACAAATGTTTCTCCTCCACCACCTCTCCTTACTCCTACAGATCCCTGGACACAAGTAGACCTTCCTGTTGGAGTCGAAAAAGAGATTTCGGGTCAAGACTTGGCTCCACCACTAACCAGATGTGGAACCTGAGCAAGTCATTCTCCAAACCTATTTTCCCACTTAAAAAATGAAGATAATACCGGTCTGCAAACTTTGCTGGAAGAACAAATAATATATATGAAAACGACTTATCAACTACAATGTGTTCCACAATACTCATTATCCTAATCCCCTTTCCTGTTTCCCTTATTCTATTCACCTTCTGACAAATTATTATTCCTGACTTGTCTTTTGTCATTCAACCAGTCCTCACAATTTATTTCAAGTTGTTTTACTGAGTTGCCCGATACAGAGTAAAAAGACCTAAACTGAATCCCGGCTCTGCCTCTAACCAGTTCTATAACTGTGCATGAGCCACTTAACCTCTGCAAGTCTATGCTTCCTCAGCTATAAAATAAGGGCCAAGGACTAGATGTCTGACCTCAAACAGGCTTCCTGCAACCATAAAATCCTATCACTCTCTCCTCGGTTCACAGCTGCTTTCAGAAAACATACGCCAGGTAGGATGAAAATGAATTTATCCATAGATATGCAGATCTGGGGGACAAAGTCGTGATCCCAAGGCTGGTGATGCTTGATAGCATAACGATTTCCAAAGCAAAGGGGCTTGCTTATTAATTATACAGCAAAACCAGAATGGGGGCCTACACCGTGGTACTACGTCCAGGTCCCTCCCCTGTGTTGCTCAGTGCCCAACCCGACCCACGGCACATATTTTCCATCATGTAACTTTTAATATAAATGCATTTCACAGTCCCTGGACTTTTATTTTTACAAGGCAACTTGTAGAGATAAATCGGCCCATAAAATTCAATGATAAAAGAATTATGAAAACAGGTTGTAGAAAGCCAACCGAGAGCCAAAAAGAAAAAAGTATCAATTAACTCTACGGTTCTGTGGCAAGACTCTAACAGAATGGAGAGTCATTTTCTTTCCTTTTCTTTTTTCACATAGTACCAACAATTTCAGAAGCAGTGTGGTAATCAATCCTTGCTCTTGAACCTATCATTTAAAGGTTGGAGGTCCTGAAAATCGTGGTCAATAGTAACAGTACTCTTTTCTCCATACCTATTAAAAAGAGAGTTTACAAGCCCCCAATTTTGATGGACTGCCCTGAAACTGTCTATCTCCCGAAAATGTTGGTTTTTCTAAAAATAGGTCTATAAACCATCTCAAACGTAAATGACTGGTGGAGAAACGTACCTGAGGTTCCTGCACAGAAAGGGACTGTATCTGCTCAGGTATGCTGCTGGCATTCACCGCCATCTGTTAAGAGAGGCACCGTTACAGCACTTAAGGAAACCGAAAGGAGACAGTAAGGTCAGCGTGCTTACACCAAGTCCCGATTACCAATTTTGCATAAGTAATTTTAAATTGGTTTTTTGCCTCAAGCCTTCATTGGAATCACCTAGGATGCACAGAAAAGATTTCTGGGCCCCACCTAGCCTAGGATTCAGAATTTCACGGAGATGAGAGAGAATGTATATCTTTAACAAGCACCGTGGATGATGATTACGCTTTCAGGGAGTCACTGAGCTAAAGTGAAAAGGCGGGGACTATTTGATAGTTTAAATCTAATAACAGAAAGATACTCTAGAGCCATCTGTTCTGTCACAGAATTTTGCCTAAAATTAAAGGTCCCTGGGCACCTGGGTGGCTCAGTGGGTTAAAGCCCCTGCCTTCGGCTCAGGTCATGATCTCAGCGTCCTGGGATCAAGGCCCGCATCTGGCTCTCTGCTCAGCAGGGAGCCTGCTTCCTCCTCTCTCTTCTCTCTCTGCCTGCCTCTCTGCCTACTTGTAATCTTTCTCTCTGTGTCAAATAAATAAATAAAATCTTTAAAAAAAAAATTAAAGGTCCCTAATGAAAAGATGTTAGGATTAGTAACCTTTAACCACGACTTGACCTTTAATTGTTTCTTGGAACAATTTTTTCACTGGATTTAGAAAATACAGAAGGGTAGTTGGACTTTTAAAACACATTTCCCCAAAAGTCAAAGTGATAGGTTATTTTTTTTTCCCTCGACTTGGAAATCCAACCCTAATGTGATACCAAAAGTATTTTTGCCCCAAGCCTTACTTTTTTGAATTCTGTCCTCAAACAAAACTGGAAAGACCAAAACAAATAAATAAATAATAAATAAATAAAACTAGAAGAGGAACAGCAATGAAATGTAAGATATATATTATTTTCTAAAACTAACAATCCTAAAATAATCAGAAGTCATCAGAAATTTTTTGTCACAAATTTAAAGTTTAAGACATAAAATTCTTGCTCTCTGGGCTTCCTCAAAATAACTATGTTAGTAATGAAGTAATAGGGGGAAGCCTACTAATTGTAATTTACTTTGAAATGCATCAAAAACTGAAGGTGGACTGATGGATGAAGAGATGTGCACACGATAAAGTAGAGTAATGGTAGGATCTGCATGTAGGTATATGGGTGTTCGCTATAAAATACTCTGACTGTTGCTATATGTTTGAAAATTTTCATAGTAAAATGTTGGGGGGAAATGACTGTGTAAGAAGAACAAGCAACCTTTATTCTTTAATCAGCCAGAAGACCTGGGCCTACACCAAATGATCTCTTGTAAAGAATCCTTCAGGCTGACCGATCCCGGATCTCAATTCAGGTTGGTGATACAACCAAAAGCCGCATCAGCACTTAGAATATTCTACCTCTAGTCAAAAGACTACCCTAAACTGAAAAACCTTAATGGCATTTACTAGAGATAAAAACTTCTCTTCCTCCTAGGGAGGTCCCCTCACCTGCCCTGCTTCCTTATTCCTGGGCTATCATCAGAATGGACAGCTAGTTGACTGGACCAGGTGCTGGATGCCCAAGGACCCTGTGCAACCTCACTCCGTAGGTGCAGCCCTGCAGGTAATGAAGGGACCAGCCTCTGGCTCTCACCAGTAGCTAAGCAATACAAGGGGATTCCTCAGGAAAATATGCAGAAATGCACAGGAGTGGTGGGGAGCAGTTTCCTGTGCAAAACATCTTCCTTGACGGCCAATTCCAGTCACCCAAATTTCACCGTTATGGGCGTACATTTTTAAATATACTTACAAGAAAACAAACATATTAAGCAAGTGTTATCACAGCATAACATAAATTTGCTTATTGGAATTTGGGGGGGAGTTTAAACAGTTTGTTGTAAGAAGCACATTTGAGAGAATGGGGGTTTTCATAGGAGGGGAAGAGAAGAACAGATACAGGGTGAAAGAGAGGGAAAGATCACAGAATAGAGAAATAAAGGGACAATGTCTGCTAATTTTCCACAGAGCTCTGTATAATATTTTCTGTTTTTAAAATTACTGTGGCTAACTAAATGCAGCGTTTTATCCTGGATTGGATCCTGGGAACGAAAAGGATGTTAGTGGACAAGCCAGTGAAATACAAACATAGTCTGCGGTTTAGTTGACAATAACGTAGCACTTTCGTTTCTTCGTTGTGACAAATGTACCAGGGTCACATAGAATGGAACAGCAGGTGAAGGGCGTATGGGAAATTTGCATTATCTTTGCCACTTTCCTCAAAATCTAACATTATTGCAAAATAGAAGGTTTATTTTCAGAAATACAGAAGATTTCTGATGACGAATCTAACATTTACGACAAAAAGTCAGAAAGCCAGTCACCAGAAATAAGAACGTCTTTTAGAAAATGGTGGCAGGAAAGTAGGGAGTCAAAGCCATCTGTGATGACAAAGCCACACACAGTAAGTTTAGAGAGAGAAATCAAATCTTTGCCTCCATCTACAAGTGGATATAAGACAAACATGTATGAGAGTGGACAGGCATTTGGGAAACACGAGGTCCTCATAAATACACTAGAAAAGCTAATGGCAGTTCTAATAATCACGCAACAGCAATGAGTAAACATAAGCAATAAATTTAGCTTTCGCATTGTGACTAATCTCCAGTAAAATTAATTCAGCCTAAATCCATACCCAATTTATTTCCTCCTCAGCACAAAATACCAGAGTCAGGAAACAGAACATTTTCATAATTAACCTCTAGATTCTGTAATGAAATCCCTCAATCTAACTCTTATGGGCTGTCGAGGGCCTTGGTCAACAAACCTTCCCACTTGGCTCTATGATATTTGATTAAATCAGAACAACTAGTCCAAGAGGTTTCCAAAACCTCTTTCATGGTTTTTCCTCTTCTCTCCCTCTTTTTTTTTCCTTCTTGAGATTTCTGATAGATATTTAAAATTTTCAGAAATTTTGAGTACACAGTCTTCCTGGATTTCAGTGTGGACATCTGATTTCGGAATAAGTGGTGTGGTTTCCCTAGCCAGTGGTTCTTGATCCTAGCCACGTATCAGAATCACATGAACAGTTTCCTATAAATCCAGGTTGCCTGGACATCACTCCCAACTCCCAAATCACAATTTGAGGGTTGGTTCTAGGCATCTGCATTTTTAAAGCTTTCGGTTTTTCTGATGTGGAGCCAAAGTTGCAAACCATTTGTTTTCATGCCTAACAGAGGGGCTCCTGTAAAAAGAATGCTTCTTTAATAGAAGCCTTAGCAAATGTCTCCCTTGGTTAAAGGAAACCCAAAGAAAGTGGGAATGTAACGATAAAGGCAATTTTACTTTTACATAGAAAATTAGGATAAAAAGCAAAACCGATTTTAAAAATTACAAAACATGTATTATTTTCAGAATCTGACAAAAACAGATTCCCAAGTCACTGGTCAAAAAGAAGATGAAGGGGCGCCTGGGTGGCTCAGTGGGTTAAGCCACTGCCTTCAGCTCAGGTCATGATCTCAGGATCCTGGGATCGAGGCCGCATCGAGTCCCTGCTGAGCAGGGAGCCTGCTTCCTCCTCTCTCTCTCTCTGCCTGCCTCTCTGCCTACTTGTGACCTCTCTCTGTCAAATAAATGAATAAAATCTTTAAAAAAAAAAAAGATAAATAATGAGGTAATAGTTGAAAGGTTTTCTATAAGATAGGATGGCATACAGGCTAGGAAACCCCATCTAAGGAATCCAGTCTTGCAAATATCTCCCCTGACCCCCACCCTCCAAAGAGATGATAAGCTTCCAGAAAGCAGACTCTGTTTTGCTTTTGTATAATTTCCACAATGCCACAGTACCTAACACTGCTTCATGTAAAAAAAATCAGGCCCAGATGAAACGTTTGCTCAATTAACTTCAACAACTATGTTGTCCACCTGAAACAAATGTAACATCGTGTCAACTATACGAAAATAAAAAATAAGTTTATGGTGTTTATAATCCCACTCACATTTTCAATATGATATAGATTTCTTTATTTACATATTTGTATGTAAATGAGCAGAAAAAAAAGTATGGAAGAAAATACTGCAAACTGATATTGCAAACTTCTGCGGAAAGAAGAAAGGGGCGAGACAGGTAACAAAATAAAAGTGGCTCTTGGGGTTTTTCTACTTAAGTCTTTGTGTCCCTTTCAGTAAGACCTACCCTGACCAGCCCATTTAAAATTATAACACCCTACCACATCCCTGTACTTCCCACCATTTTTCCCCCCATTTCTCCCATTACATTATAACAAACCACAGCTTGATTTATGAAGGCTGTTGCTTGTCATCTACCTGCTCCCATTAAAATATAAGCACCACAGGAAATGGAATTTCATGGTTTTTTTTCCTCACTGATGTATCCCCAAAACCTACTAAAATAGTGTGCATCGTGTGTGTGTGTGTGTGTGTGTTTGCTGCCTATTTACACATTCAACAATTCTAATTCCTCTTGTAATAGAGACATACTTTTTGCTTCACTTACAAAAAGTGAATTCAGGTGGGTGGCAAGTCAGGGAGCTACTTTAATTAAAAGCTCAAAGGACAGAGAAAACACCACTGTAGCTGCTCTTAACACAGCTCAGGATACTGAAATGCCAACCTTGAAAAACAAAACAAAACTGGCCTGCAAAGCTATGCAAAATAGCAGGTGGGGCTGATTATCCCTAAAATGTGGCACAAGTGTTTACATTCAAAGACATGAACTTTTCACAAAAATAAGCCTATCTATGTGTTCCTTAATTATAAACCAGCATGGGAACAGACATATGCCTCTGGGAAATCAAAGGAGTGGAGACAGAGAAATGCCTAAGGCTTTCAAATCCCACCCAAGAAGGTCAATAGTGACGATGATTAACTGACAGTATGCTATTCATTACTCTCCCCGTCTATGCAGAATAATATTCTTGCCAAAAAGATGCTGTTAATATCCAAATAACAGATCAGTTATCAGAACAAGCTCCTCCAGCACAGAGAATATTGTCACAATAAACTTAAATCCTCAAGAGGAAAGACCCACACCCATCAGTCTGCACTAGGGAAGGCAGGATTCGGTGAATACGTTACAATAAAGACATCCCATAGTGAAAAAAAAAAAAAGACATCCCATAGTGAACCAATACGAATGCTTTCTGCATCATGCTGCTATTTGAATCACATTATTTTGTTCTATTTCTAAGCAGGATGGACATGGTTAGAGATGCTCTAAGAAACAGATGAAAAACCTTGACTCTGCACTTCACTGTCAGGAAAGTGGGCAGGGAGAGAGCAGAGTTCAAGACACCCAGTTAAGAGCATTCTAAAAACCAGCACACATGTGAAGCCAATAGGTCCTACCAATGGGTAGCCATTGGGTGATGGGAGCTCAGCGCCGTCATTCATAACAGAGAGGGATAACTTCCTTGGTGAAGCTTATATTTTATGTACAAAATGAAAAAATTCCTATGATAAACATAGGAAGAAACAGGAACTGAAGGACAGGTAACAATGGGAGGCAGGCAGACTGAAAAATCCCTAGGGGAGGCCTACTGGTGTGGCAGGAAGGATGAAGAAACGGGACGGAAGCAATGGCTTGCCACTCTGATGTGCTTTCTCTGAATGGCCAGCTGACTATTGCCCTTTGTGGTGGAATGGAATATCCACCACGTTTCATCAAAAGGAAATGCCTGGAAAACACAACTGTTCAAAATCTTTGGGACACAGCAAAAGCAGTCTTGAGAGGAAAGTATATAGCAATACAAGCCTTTCTCAGGAAACAAGAAAGGTCTCAAGTACACAACCTAACTCTACACCTACAAAAGCTAGAGAAAGAACAGCAAAGAAAGCCTACACCCACCAGGAGAAGAGAAATAATAAATCAGATCAGAGCAGAAATCAATGAAATAGAAACCAAAAGAACAGTGGAACAAGTCAACGAAACTAGGAGCTGGTTCTTTGAAAGAATTAATAAGATTGATAAACCCCTGGCCAGACTTATCCAAAAGAAAAGAGAAAGGACTCAAATTAATAAAATCATGAATGAAAGAGGAGAGATCACAACCAACACCAAAGAAATACAAACAATTCT
>LNAC01000135.1:958970-972323 GCA_002007465.1 Ailurus styani
GGGGGGGTCGTGGGTGGTAGGGAGGGAAAAATAATGAAACAAGATGGGATGGGGAATGAGACAAACCATAAGAGACTCCTAAGCTCACAAAACAAACTGAGGGTTACTCGGGGGTGGGAGGGTTGGGATAGGGTGGATGGGTTATGGACATTGGGGAGGGTTTGTGCTTTGGTGAATGCTGTGAAAGATGTAAGCCTTATGATTCACAGACCTGTACCCCTTGGGCAAAGAATAAAAATAAAATTAAAAAAAAAAAAAGGAAATGCCCGCTAATTTTAAAAAAAAGTTGGGGTGGATATCATTTGTAACCCCAAGTCTTCTGTTTTCTTATTGAGAATTTATCAAGGCATACATTAATTACTAGGTCTGTAAAATATTTGGAGCTATTTAAATATGCTCAAATTTTCCCCTAGGAGAAGTAGCCAAGTCTTTTGAACTACAGTCATCATTAGGCATTAGGATAATTAACCAGATGGAGGAAGTAAAGTTAATCAAAAGATGACCAGTTCTCAAAGGGAAGCTGAGGAGTGTTCCTTGCTTACTAAGCTACCCAAGAGATTGCAAAGCCAAGACCAACAGATTCAACGTCAAGTTTCCAACCATTTTAAATCTGCTTTTTCATAAACTAAAAAATCTAGAGCAGCTTTTTCCTGTATGCCTACTGTGTTTTCTAAAGGACAGTAATATGAAGAGTTGAGATCAATAGAATCCTAAGTTGAGACCCAGTGAGCATTTTAAGTGCATGATTTCATCAAACCTCAGAGGAATTTAAAAGTGGTGTGATCGTTACCATCTGACAGAGGAGGAAACTGAGGCTCAAAGAGTAAAATCATCTGCCCCAATTTATAAAGTCCAAAAGTAACTCAGACAGAATCGGGACCTGCAAGGTCTACATGCCTTTTCTGCTACTCCACAAGAACAAAATTTTGAAGTCTCTTTCCCCAAATGGGTCACACTCTGACACCATAAGGGGCAGTGGAGGGGGGTGGGGGGCAGGGATGAGAGGACCAAAAAAATTTTAAAATAAATAACCATCACTCACCTCTGGGTTTTCTTCTTTTACTCTTCGTGACTGTAAAACAATTGCAGATCCATTAATACACGCAGGCACAAAAGGCCACAAAAATAAAACATGCACAGGTTAGCTCACCATTGTCGATGTCCCCCACCTTTTCTTGAGAAAAAGCTGCCTTCCCTTCTTCACTTTTCTCATCCATCTCGTCGTCACTCCACTCCCAGTCACCGTCCTCAGTTTTATGAAGGTGACCGCTTGACCCAGGAACTCTTCTCACCTGAATCAAAACACACCAGCCCAGTTCTTCACTGGTGGAACGCGAACAGCGCTCGCTGGGCCTGCGGCTTGGGTCAGGTAGTGCACGCCTATCCTGAACACACCCTGAGTTGTTATAAATTCAGAGATGGCAATTTGTACCCAAAAAGACCACACAGCCCGCAAACTCCCATACTTGTCCTCTTTCCAAAGCTACTGTGTTCTTGAAATGCATCACTACACACATGAAGAACAAAAATATTTTGGAAGAACCCCACGCACATCAGCCATCGGGATCAAACCCATCTTTCCCTTCTGCTTTGGTTACCACATCATTAATTACTGCACATTAAAGGCCATGTGGCCGACTTCAAGATTGCCTAAGGAAATGCAAGTGAGCGGCAGACTGCTGATGGAGGGAAGGCAGGGGAATCAGGCAGCCTAATGAACCATACGAATCTAGGGGTGTATCAGCAATCTAAAACCTACGTCAAAAAAAAAAAAAGCAAATACCCTTCTGTTGCCATCTTGCTCTTTTTCAGAACCTGACATCATACTTGTTTTCCCAGGATTCTGCTCAACCTACTTAAGCAAAACAAAACAGCCTCAGACTATTCTTAACACACCTCGTAACACTTTTGAGACGTGGGGGATTGCTAGAAACACAGCAAGATAATCAGCAACCGTGCCAGATCATCTAAACAGATTACATCAGTCTTCTGCAAGAATTTCAAAAATTTTTTGTACTAGGGCAGAGATGTGATTCAGGGGTGTGCTTTCCAAATGCCTGGTATGGGTGAAAAAGCAAAACTTTTTCAAAGGACAGGATGACTGAGAATGATGAGCCTCTGACCAAAGTAATTTGTCTTAAAAAAAAATGGCCTCAGACATAATTAAACAAAGCAATGTAGCAGATAAACACGTGAACATAACAGCCAATGATCCATTGATTCGGAGAAATTTCAAGGGGAAAGGGACCTTGGAGATGGTCTATTCTCACCCCTTAATTTTACAGATGAGGAATGAAGGTCCAGAACGTGACTGAAGATCACAGGGCTAGAAGGACAAAGTTAAGGCAAGAAAAAAAAAAGCCTTCAGATTCCCATTCAAATGTGAGACTTTTACCATCGAATGAAGACTATGAAACTGAAGTCATCTAAAAATATCCTGTGAAGACTTTGAAAGACTATAATGTGAAGAAAATACTATTTCCCACAATAGAAACTAGTTATATTGTGGGAGCTTCATTAATCCTAAAGGAAATACCACAGACCTTAAATGTAAAGTAAGTATTTACATACATTTTCAGTCAACGTAAATTCAAAATCAGTGTGGGGTTGGGTTTGACTTAAAGACATTATTGCATGGAACCTGTAAAAACAAGCCTGAGCACTTGGTCTAGAAGATCTGAACCCCAATATGGAAAGTTAAGAAGTAAAAAGCTCTTATTCATAACTGCAAACAGTTATGTTCAATTAAAAAAAAATTTTTAAAGCTTCTCTCCACTCCAAAAATAATGAATTCACCTTTAAGCAACCCCTTCTGTGCTTGACATAAGGTATTTCTTTTCCATTTACATTTTTTGAATCACTGGAAAAGACCTAATGATAGTAATTTTGATGTGCTAATAGATGCTGGCAAAGTAGTGTAGGGGAAAAAAGGCTGAAATGCCCTTCAAGACATTCAGAACAGACTGCTCCTTAAAACTACAAAGAAATGGGGACACCTGGGTGGCTCAGTCGGTTAAGCGGCTGCCTTTGGCTCAGGTCATGATCCCGGTGTCCTGGGATCGAGTCCCCCATCGGGCTCCCTGCTGGTCGGGGAGCCTGCTTCTCTCTCTCCCGCTACCTGCCACTCTGCCTATTCGTACTCTCTCTGTCAAATAAATAAATAAAATCTTAAAAAAAAAAAACCTACAAAGAAATGGATAGAGGAAGAGAAAATATATTTTTTTAAAGATTTATTTGAGAGAGAGCAAATGCACGCACAAAAGGGGCAGAGGGAGGGGAGAGAGAATCCTAAGCAGACTCCATGCTGAGCACAGAGACTGATGGGGGACTTGATCCCACGACCCCAAGATCATGACCCTACTGGAAACCCAGAGTCTGATCCTCAACCAACGGGGTCACCCAGGCGCCCATAGAGAAATAATTTTCTGTTGACATATACAATAAAATTACTTTCTTAGCAATACTAATCATGATGACAGCAACATAGAGGAAAGTCTGTGTTAATGACTACATCAAGAGAAAACACTGTTTAACGACTACATTAAAAGAATTTAAAGCCACGTCTATTACAAAACATATTAACTAAGAAGTGAGAACACAAGGAAAATTGTGTATCAGAAACAGATCTCTACCTTTACTGAAACCGCAAAAAAAAAAGCACGGTTGATGAATTAGTATTCTTCCAAGTAGTAACAATTAAGAGATTACACTGAGGAAACCTCTGACAACACAGGTGTGCGACTTCACACCCTAAAATTTCTTTTATGACCTTTTTCCTCCCTCTGTTTATAAGATCTGCCAGCTTTGTTTCTCTACAGGCAGGATCCAACCACAGACAGTAAAATGGCCACCTTCTATTTTATTTTAGAACCCTGGCTGTCTCCCTCCCAGTTTTATTTGCTGGAAGAGAGAAAGATAAAGCAAAATGTCTAAGATTATAGCCTCAGGCACTGAAAGAAATGGTGGCATGGGCCTTTAAGTAATAAATCCTGAACAAATAAATGTAAAAATTAGACAGAAACATTATAAAATGAAACATTATAAAGACAAAAACATTATAAAATCTAGGTAGCAGGAAATATTGGTATAGGAGTTGCAAGAACAAGAATACAGACCTGTTAAGAACATCCTCCAGTTTACCAGGAGGAAAAGAACTTGCAGCATAATTTGAAGCCCGGGTTACACGGTGTATTTATGTGACATTGACCTCCTCTGAGAAGACCAGAAAGCAATTCCACAAAGTTACATCCCTGTGGGGAGTTTGCAGGGACTCCAAGAAACAACGTCCACCTTCCAAAGCTCAAGCAACTAAGTTTCACATAGTTTAACAAACGGGGTTCTTATTTAGGAATTGATGAATACTCTACAAAATAAAAAAAAATTTCAAAAAAAGACGCGTTAAGGCTTCTGTCCTACCCCATCTCCTACCGTGACAAGGATGGGGTTACCATTGCATTGCTCTCATTCTGCTAAACAAATTCATCACTTAATAAAGCCAAGAGGTGGTAGTTGGGGATTTAGAAAAAGAATCCAATGCTTCTCAGAGAAAGGAGCTTAGTCGTGAGCCCACAAATTCCTCGAGTCCAACAGTGAGGTTAGAAAAAGTTTCACATGCAGTAACATTTATTCCCAAGACGGGGCATAAAATGCAGTTGAGCAGTTCTACTGATTGGTTATTTGCCTTCTTTTCTCGAAATCCCATCTTCATGAAAATCATTTTAAAAAATGAACCAAAGTTTGGATTGCCACCAGAAAAGAAGTCAGATTCAGACAGACAGACAAATAATGTGCCTCCCGGGGTCCTGCTGGTGGCAGAGCTAGGATGAGGCAGCCACAAGGGTAAGTCCCTGCAGCCATCTGACTAATGTTCCCAGTGGTGCCCCTCTCAACAGGAACTTTCTATAAGATCCCGGATCTCTGTACAACATGTCACGTTGACCCTTGGCCCCTGACACCAGAACAGGAAAAAAGGAATGAAGGACAGACAGAAGAAGTCAGTCAGCAGATAAGCTATCTAGACAGGGTGTTAAAGATGTTAGAAATTTAAGTGTGTTTGTCTAACAAAGAATGAATGTGACCCAGAGAAAAACTGGCCAAAATTTAACAGCATTTGTCCAAACCTGCATGGCCCCTCTTTCCAAGGCACCTTCCAGCTGCTCCCACGGCTACATTAACGTCTCCCTGGAGGTAGGATTTCGAGTCTCCTCAGAATGATTTCTCCGTCAACGGGAATCCTGTATTTCCTGTTAACATACAGCCTGACCACAGCCTGAACCTGAGTGACCCAAACATGGTAGAAAGCAATACCCAGTAAGTCTTCCCTTATCAGGCATTCTACTGACCAGAAGTATTAAAAATATTTCTAATTAATTCCGGTTTATAACATCTTTTGAGGCGGTGCCAAGGAAACAGAAAGCCTTCTAAATCATCAAAAATAAAAAATAAAATTAGAGGCACCTGGGTGGCTCAGTTGGTTAAGCGTCCGACTCTTGATTTTCACTCAGGTCATGCTCTCAGGGTCGTGAGACTGAGCCCCCCACCCCTGCCCGTAGCGCTCCCCGCTCAGTGCAGTCTGCTTGCCCCTCTCTCTCTGCTAAGCCTCTCACTTGTGTTTTCTACCTCGAAAATAAAATCTTTTAAAATAAAATATAGGGGTGCCTGGGTGGCTCAGTTGGTTAAGTGTCTGCCTTTGGCTTTGGTCGTGATCCCAGGGTTGTGGGATGGAGCCCCCATGTGGGCTCCCTGCTCAGTGAGAAGCCTCCTTCTCCCTCTCCCTCCATCTACCGCTCTGCCTACTTGTGCTCTGTCAAAGAAATAAATAAAATCTTTAAAAAATAATAAAATATAATTAGACTAAGTTTTCAGCAGGAAATATTTTACTGTCCCCCATTTTATACTGACATGACGTCCTACGATCTCTCTGACACCTCCATCCATTTGGAAAATAAAGATTCCCTTATTTTCAAGTTACCTTTATAATTAGGAATGCACAATAAATTCTGCAGACAACATCAAGAATTTTACACCGGACAGATTCTCTATAAAATGGAAATATACATCCCTGCCAGTTAAAGCATGGAATTAAGTTCTCAAACTTCTTGTAAATATTAATATGACAGTAGATCAATAATAAACATAAATGTCATTGAAAAAATACTCATTTTGTTTATAACAATTTGGAACCTTGATTATTTGATAGAATATGAGAAAAGTAAAGTGTGAAAGATAGAAAAGTACTGGTCTTGTTTACATTTCTGTTTGCACATTCTCACCCCAGAAGAACAGAAATACATAAATGTATTATTTCTACTAAGCCTCTCTCTATAAAAATTGTCTACAGCAACTGCATGTAGCATTCACTAGAGTGGCTTAATAAGGCCCATACTTCCTATAAGTTGTCTCAAACACAAAGTATTTAAAATAAAATTCCATTTCGGGTTAAAATGAAACAGCACTTCTGAAATTCTTTCCCCTTCCCCCATCCCTTGTCATCTCGGCCAAGAGGCACCATCATATAAAGTTCTTAACATGATGTCTGGCACACAACAAACACTCAAGCCATGACAGGGGCTGTGATCACTAACAGACTGCCTCTTCCTTACAACCCAAATCTATCAAACGTTCTATCCTGCAAACTGTACTTCCTCCACTGCTGTTGTGTTAGATCAGGTCCACCTTCAATGCTGGGTTGTTTTTGTTTTTTTTGTTTTTTTTGTCTTTCCTGTTAAACTGCTTACCAACCTCCTGGCCACTCATCTCCTGCCTATTTTATCCTTTATATTGCCTTTTTAAAAAATATCACTAATGGATTCACTCAGTCGGCAAGGTTTTACTCAATACCTTTATTCAATACTCTGATGGCAAGTTCAAGGCAAAAGATAAACTGAATAGGGCGCCTGGGTGGCTCAGTGGGTTAAAGCCGCTGCCTTCGGCTCAGGTCATGATCCCAGGGTCCTGGGATCGAGGCCCGCGTCGGGCTCTCTGCTCAGCAGGGAGCCTGCTTCCTTCTCTCTCCTCTCTCTCTGCCTGCCTCTCTGCCGACTTGTAATCTCTCTCTCTGTGTGTCAAATGAATAAATAAAATCTTTAAAAAAAAAAAAAAGATAAACTGAATAAAAGTCTACGCCATGGAGTAGTTCGCCATCCCTAGAGGTGGAGAGACACAAGCCAATGAGGTCAATAAAATGGGCATGCCGCAGGAAAGACAGGAGGCTGTGGGACTGCAGACGAGGGGACAGCCATCTACTGAGGTGCCGCACAGGAGACTGGTTGGTGAAGGACAGTAAGAGCTCCCCAAACACGAAGCAGAGACACTATTCCACCTGGAGAGAAGGTAAGAGCTTACCAAGTTCTGCCTACCCAGGTAGTGTGTCTGGGTGGCAAAGTCCTGGGGTCTAGGGGTTGGGCGTAAGGAAACGGCTAAGATTAAAGCTGGAAAAGTTGTGTGAAGAGCCCATACGGTAAGAATGGCACATACAAAGGCCTACAGAAGCCAGGCAGGAAATGGAGAGCAGATCCAGTGAGGACTGGGTGGTCTGGGGAGGGCCTGTCCCACCTGAGGGGAGCCCCTGGCATGAGCTGACCGCTGCCGCAGAAAGGCAGCCCCCATGTGGCCAGATCTACAGATTCTTCCACAGAAATAGACAATTCGTATTTTTATGTGAATGCTCTTGATTTTTTAAATCTTAACAAGTATGTCAAGTAAAAACAAACAAACACCTCTGAGCAGCCTAAAAACGATGTGTCCGTGGGATAAATCTGGCCTGTGCGTTTGCACCCTCACCAAGTCAGAGCACTTGGAATTCAGGTGACGGAAAGACACAGAAGGCTTTCAAGTGGGCATGTGGAGGGAGAATGATCAAACCTGGATTCCTGAGAGCAGAGCAGGAGAGGAAGCGGGTGTGGAGGGTGACAAAGGAAAAAAAACAGTATTGTTAATTGTTCCAGTTCCTACTGACAGGCAGCGAATCCCCCTCAAAGGGAGTGACTTCAAGCCTGTGGCCACTGCCTGGCCTCCTTGGCGGCCCAGACACAAGTGCTTCGGCGCCACTCTGACAGCGACAGCATGAGGACCCGGAGTCCGAACGAGCCCCTCCTCTATTCCCGACGCCCACAAATGAAAGGTCTGTAGTTTGAGGAAGGCTGTCAGTGAGGCCTTAAAGGAAAGTGAGGACAGTGTTACTGGAAGCCAGAGGATGAGAGGCTCCCGCTCACCAGTGACAGGGTTTGGCAATGCTGCTGTCTACGGGAACGTGGGAAATGGAATTGTCCCTCACGAGCTCAGCGATCCAGCTAAGGAGATTTCCAGGCAGCCGACTTAAAGTGACACCTAGCTTCTGCTCAGGGACCTGGGATAAAATGCGAGCAGAGAGAGATGAGCTAAGGAACACATTGTTACATATAAAACCGTTCCTCATTCCCAGGCTCTCCTGATGGCAAGCAATTCTCAAATTGAGAAATGGCTTCCCAGCAAGGATCAAATCCAGGGTGTGACTGTGTGACACTCTTGAGACTTCAGAAAGATCTAAGGCAGTGCCTCCTAGACACTTTCAAACAAACCTAAGGCCTTCTAAACATCTTATGAAAGCGTACCTTACAGAAACTCTTCATTAAATAACAAGGCTTCTGAGAACCTGAAGGGGGTCGTCCCTCAGCAGTCGCGGGGGAAGCCCAAGGCAGACAACGCGTCTTGGGGTCTTCTGGGCTCTTGCTGTGATTCACAGAAAACCCACAAAGTTTTTTGAATAATTGTACTATGAAATTATTGCCAAATTAGACTAAAAGACACAATACACAATGAAAAGGGCCTTTGGATCCCCAAAATTTATGGGCAGGAAGCAGTCTGAGAAGGACTCAGCTGCAAATGCCAGCTCTTCCTATGGAGAAGGAAGGTTGACCTGAGCAGAACCAAGAGCCCAGAGAGTGGAATCAAGAGCCACAGAGAACAGTAGAACAGAAAATGGTAATGGACCTGGCCAATAAATTCCAGGATCGCCATGGGACCTGTGTGTCTCTCATCCTTCCCCTTTGGGACAGGCCTTTAAAATGCCTGTCCTCCTGTTGTGTTTTGGGTGTGCGATGGGCAGATAACCAAGAACAGTCCTCAAAGAGCTATAACCAAGGAAACTGGTCCTGAGGAGCCTCCACTGTCTACCCAGACCCAATTTAGAGGCCCAGGTCCTTGACTTTGAGCCTGAGCCTGAGGCTATACTGGGAAGAGATGGCCAAAGGGTCTTGGAAGTGTAAGAGCATATTTTGCATGTGGGAGAGATGTCCATTATTGCCACCAGGGGGGAGACCACAGCAGAATGTTTTTTCCCAAAGATGCCCATAACAATATATCCGTCCCACCCACGTGTTCTTCCAGAATCTTACCATTCCACTATCAAGAGATGGGAGTCCAGGACTCTCTAATTAAATCTGAGTTTGTGCCTCACCTGTAGCCAACAGAACTAAGCAATGTGGCTTCCAGGGCCAGTTCAGGAAAAGTGAGGCAACCTCCCTGTTGCTCAGTGGGGTACTTGCAACTGATGCCTTTGGCCATCATGTAAGCAGCCTGAGTGCCGTGGGGTCACCGTGCTGTTCAGGCAGCCCAGCCCGGCCTCATGAGAGGAACACCTATCTGACTGCAGCTACATGAGACCAGAAATCAGCCCGCTAAGGCTCTCCCGAAACCCCGACCCACAGAAATTTGATAAAATGGCTGTTGTCTTAAGGTGCTAAATTTAGGGTGATTTGTTACACAGCAATAGATAGTCAGAATAAGGACGGTGATAAGGTGATTTGTTTAATTTCCATTTTTGTAGACTTCATCATTTTTGAAAATTAGTAGGTCATATTTAAAACCCCTTATCAAGGCAGATAACAGACTCTGCGGTACTTTGCTTCTTGGTCCGTGTTTTCTGACTCTGGACATTCTGGGCCTCTGCACACTCGGATTTAAATTTATACTTACGAATTTTTTCCATCAGACCATGTTATTACTCATTAAAACACCAAAAAGAAAAAAGTCCTTTTCCGTTAATCATAGATAAGTGGCTACAGCTAAATCTTGGACCTTTTTGCCAGTAACTCACATTAACAATTTTTTTGACCTCTTGGAATTCAGTGCTTATCTAGTCCTGCTAGAATTTGGCATTCCCTTTTTCTAAAACATAAAAGGACAGAATAAAGGAATGAGGATATTAAAATGTTCTGTAGGCAATTAGAAAAAGTTCTAGAGAAACAAAGACTTTAATAATACAATAATAAATTCAAAACACTGGGCTAGTTCAGGGAAGGACACACTTGTAGCAACTTTCTTACAAATGCTTTAACATTTTCTAATGTGAAAGGAATCAAATTTGATAAACGTTGTTCTTCAGATAATGATAATGGAATTTTGTACTTTGGACATCCAACATGAAAGGGCAATGTCTTGAAAGAGAATGTTCTGGAAGTTGGGAGGGAGCTATTCTGAGGCAGCAGCACAAAACACAGAGAAGCAATTAGATTTCTTATTCTGCTTTCATCCTATCAAACCTCCAATATGGCATTTCCCCAAGTGAGGGTGACAAAGAACAATGACAACAGCTAGGAGCCAGGAAAGTAGCATCCAATTTTGCAACCATTGTCTTTGAGAATTAAAGCTCCTGCTGGAATGGGTGCCAAGCTGATCTGTAACTTTAGCTAATAAAGAAAACAATGGGAACGTTCTGTCCTGGTAAGACAAATAACACAGATAAGAAAACACACTTCATGTAAAACCAAAGAGGGGGAAAGAAGAGAAAATAAATGTCTGGCACTGGAACAGAGGCGAGGCTGCCCTAGAGACGGCAATAGATTACAAAGTTAACTTCATTGCAGGACTGGTGGGAAGGAGAAAGGAGCCCTGTAGCTCCAGGCAGGCCATGCTGAATGGACCACCAGAAGCAGAAGAATTCAAACAAGCAACAGAGAATCAATGGCACAGCTGGTCTTAAGCATCTGCTTGCCTAGGCTACAGTCCACAGCTATTCAATCAAATGCTAACCTAGGCACTGCTGTGAAGGCATTTAGCACATATGATTAAAATCCATAATTGACTTTAAACAAGGGAAATTCTCTTTAATAATCGAGGTGGGCTGGATGCAATCCGTGGAAAGGCCTTAACAGCTGAGCTAAGGCTTCTCAGAAGAAGAAATTCCACCTGTCCAGAACAGCCTCTGCCAGGCCTGAGACCCGGGGCCTGCCCTTCCCAATGGCCTGCCCCATGGACATCTGGCATACCTCACCTGCCCCCCTAATCACGAAAAACCAGGTCCTCACACCAAATCTGTTTATTTATCTCCTACTGTTTCTGTTTCTCTGGTTGAAGCCTAACTCACACACCTACTCAATCCAGCAGCCTACTGGTACTGAGAAACAAAAGACTAATTAGCTGACAGGACAGCATAACCAGTATTAGCATCCACTGGTTTTTGGTAAGGGGGTATGTCAATGTCTACAAATGAAATATAACGAGTTGAACAAAAAGGACAGTAAAATTGAAAATAACTAGAATGATATGAGCTACCAATAACTTAATGCAGATTAGATTTGTACCTTGTAAAAACCAAACACCCAATATAAAGATTAGGGTTTAGTTACTGGTTAAACATCCTTTGTGTTAAATCAGAGTAATGGAATCAACACCACCATCTTGGAAATGTCCTGGCAACAAGTACATCTGCATAGGGCATAACCACCCATGGAAGATACCCCAAAAGGATTGAGTTTTATAGACTCAGTAACTCTTATCCAGAATGTAATACAGAGATTGTAATACTATAATTTCACTAAGATACCTGGTTTTTAACATATGTGCATTCATACAAACATTTTAGAAGAACTCAGATGTCAGTACCAAAGATTCCCTCATAAAAACTGCCTTAAAGATGTGTTTAGCTATTACTCAGCTTATAATTCCCAGTTAAATGTCAGCAACAGGTTCTCTGGAAAAGCAGGTCCCTACATAGAAAATTTGAGGGTGCTCTCCATTACCGAAAACCAAGTCTCATCCCCTTGAGATACATAGTAAGGCTCTTCCGTATGAAAGTGAAAGCATGACAAACAGCTGCTACCCTTGTTGGCCAGTCTTACAGTCTCAGCTCATCACAGCATGAAGCTCAAATGGAATCATGTTTATTCTTCTTGGTGGTAAAATCAATACAACATCCATCTTATGGAGTAGTATGCAGCTAATAATAAGTATCAAATAGATCATCAAACTATACGAAGTGGAAAAAGCTATCAAGGAACCAAAACTGTTCATCACTGTTTAACATAAAAGTAAGGAAGGTACAGGGATGCCTGGGTGGCTCAGTTGGTGAAGCATCTGACTCTTGGTTTCGGCTCAGGTCATGATCTCCGGGTCATGGAATCGAGCCCCACACTGGGCCTGTACTCAGCCAGGAATCTGCTTCTCCCTCTCTCCCTCTGCTCATGCTCTCTCTCTCTCTCTCTCTCATTCTCTCTAAAGTAAATAAATAAGTAAAATCTCTTTAAAAAGTATTTAGAAAAAAAAAGTAAGGGAGGTACACATATACATTTCCAGGTACATTTGTATACACGAGTTTATAGGACTTAGCGAGAGCTTCTAGGTTGAGAGGGTGAACTCCTTTTTCACTAAGTTGTACACTTGAAGGAACCCCAAATCCCTCTCCCCCTCTCTAGTTCTGAACTAATAAGACCAATAAGTACACAGAGGTCAAAACATTGCCCTTATTCCTTATAAAGGTGATATTTGAGAATGTGGCTTCAACATGGAGCCAGTCACCTTCCTTGCCACACTGACCCTGGATTCAGACAAGACTTACCTTACCCGGTCCTCAGCAAGGCTGACCGGCACACTCCCTCACACAGCAGGGCTGCAGGGACCTGACTGAGCACCTCTCTCTGTGAGCCAGCCAGTGCCAGGAGAAAGGGAGGGGAAGGGGCTGGGCCACACAACTGATTTCTCCCTCCAAACTCACCAATCAGGGAAGTCACTGGGCAGAGAGAGGCCAAGAATACTTTGCTAAAGGAATATCAGCAGTGAAGACGATATAGTCCCTCTCTGCTTGCCACCCGGTATGCCCTTTTACATCATTTGAATTATCATTATTATGTGTGATGCTGTCAGTCAAAAAACAAGTATTTAGAAATGAAGATGTCTGTACCACTTTAAAGAATTTCAAAGAACATTGCAGTGTCTAATGCAGAAAGTAAAAGAAACTACTTTCTACTTCTAAACAATGTTCAAAGATTGTGACTTTTCCAGGATGGGAGGGAGTGATGAAAAGATGAGTTGCTTAACAAAAAGGAGGGGGGAGGGGAGGGGGAGGGGAGGGATAGGAGGAGGAGGAGGAGGAGGAGG